>JAPDPK010000007.1:9710000-10282500 GCA_031772115.1 Heritiera littoralis | reverse complement strand
GAATTGCTGATCTTCATCAGAATACTTCAATTGGATCAACCGATATAACAGACATGTGGGAGCCACTAGAAGAAGGCCTCCTTCCGTATGAAATGGCAGACTCTTTTTTGCTACTGAGTTCTTGCAATTATTTGTTCTTAGAGCATAGAAATCAGGATGATTGGTTTTCTGTCTCGTTACAGTCTGGAGACTACCCGTCATGTATCTGTGATCACTATTACATTATCAAATAAGGAGCTGGATATTTCCTCCACGGGGTAAATAACTGAGAACTAAGTTTTATTTACATTTAAGATGATTAGTCTCTGCTCCCACGTATTTTTAATTGTTTAGAATGTGGTTGTCGAATTTCCTTCTTTGGATTTAGACATTCTATGATGCACTTCTGATGGCCTCATTTCGGCCTTTTTGTTTTGTGTGAAGAACTCTCCTTTCTATTTATCACTGTTTAGTTGTTAATCTTTTTAATTTTCTATATGTAATATATAGATTTTTGTATAGTAAATGTTCAATATTTCATTGAGAAATATTAAATATGTTTAAGTTTTTCTGTTCTTTGGTTTTGAACTCTGATTCTCAGGTCATATCTAAGTACTCTTAAAATGCAGATATCAACCTCCTCTTCTGGCTGGTCAAGTGAAACCCTTAAATGAAATTGAAGATGATGGAGGTAAGCAATCTTGTGTGGTGAACAAGTACTTATCAAAAAAAGAAAGAAAAAAAAAGGGAGAATGTGTTAGTATCTAATATTATCATGTTGTCTAGCTCTAGAGGCTTCACCAAGGACACGAGGAAGGGGACGAGGCGGTCGAGGAAGGTTTAGAGGTAGAGGTATTTCTTACTACTCTTAACATATAAGGTTTCAATTTGAATACGCCAACTTTTCATTTTGCTTTACTAATTGTATTTAGAATGATTGTCACAAAAGCTATGTAGTTGACCTAATGCTGCATCTAATGACTCCTTTTTTGTGCACATTTTATGCGAAAATCATACATATACTTTCCTTTTTGTTTGGCCATTGTATATTGTTTAAGTTTAGTTTTATTGTTGCATTGACCTTTCCTGTGTCTTTGCATCCATCTCTTTCTAGTTGTTGGCAGCATATGTGCTCTCAAGAGCATTTAAATAATCAAAACAAAATTGGGTAAAGAAAGAAAGATCTTATTTCTCTTCATCTCTCTTTGAGACTGCAAGAGAAGTTCCTTTGATCAATTGCAGCACTTTTGAAGCTGTCTTGTTGTGTAAATATGCTCATTGGATGTGTTCTGTCTGCCTCTTTTATGGGTACAGGAAATTATGGTGGATTAGGGGAATATATTGGTGATGGTTGGGATGGTGGGCGTGGTTTTGGTGGCAGAGGTCGAGGGCGTGGTTTTGGTGGCAGAGATCGAGGACGTGGAAGAGGGCGTTCTTTCCAGGGTCGAGGACGAGGCTATGTTGCTGGGGGATATTATGAATATGATGAGTCTGATGCACTCCATGCCCAAGGTCCTGGTAAGTTTGTGCTTTGGTACTGAGTTCAAAGTATGTTGTGCTTGTTCAATACTAGCTTGTTATTCAACAGTGAGAAATGAGAGTTTGTCTTTTCTATCTTGGAAGTGGCGCAAATGATTTTAGAGTATGTTTGGTTTGCAGAATGGATTAGAAATGTAATGAAATAGGTCTTTTGTGGGAATAGAATAGAGGAGGAATAGAATAGAATAGAATAACCATTATGATGTTTGGTTCATTGGAATGGGATTTGGTAAGTATTAATATTAATATGTTTGATTAGTGTGAAGAATATTGTTGGAATTAGTTTAAAAAGTTATTTTTACCCTTTTATTAGATTAATTTATAATTTATTACAAAAATAATGTTAATAATAATTTAATTAATTAAAATTAATTATTAATCAATAATATTTCAAAAAAATTATTATTGAATAATAATTATTAGTTATTATTTAACTATTTATTAATTATTAATGAATTATTAATTATTAAATAACAAGAATCATTAATTATTAATTAATTAGTAATTAGTAATTAAGTATTAAATATTAAATATAAAATAAGAATAGCTATTAATTAGTAGTTAATTATATGATAAAAATAATTATTAAATATTTAAATATTTGTTAATTAACTATTAAATGATTAAATATTAATTAAAAAGTATTAAAATGGGAGAATCTTTTGCTAGAAAACCATTCCTGTTCCTTGGTTGAAGAAACCCTGATGTATAATGGAGACAGGTTTGTTTTATCTTTTACATGCTACTAATTGTGGAAATTGTTCAAGGATATTTTTGTCCAAAAAACTTTAACGTTCTATTCCTTACCACATTGAGAAGCTATTCTTGAGAAAAATTAAAGAATGACAATTCTGCTTATTCAAAGAATCCAAAATCCACAGAATAGTAATTTTTTAATACAAAAAGAAACCAAACAATGGAATCACCTTTCCATCGTGAAATGAGCCGGAATGGAACAGTGATTCCACTGAACCAAATGGCACGTTAATGTTAAAGTTTTTCTTTGAGCCATAAAATAACAAGTTAACTACTCTCCGGAAAAGATGCTAGCTAAGCATTCCAAATTCATCAGATAATTGCACTATATTTTTATGCAAAAACGTTTTGTTTTTAATTAAAATAGTTGGAATATTGAAGGCTTTGTTGTTTTGGTTGCAATTTGTAGTTCTACAATGGACTGGGGTAAACTGTCTACCTTCTTGCCTTAAACCATGTTTCCAAAATTTTTGTTTGCTCGCATACTAGTGATTGGTGAATGAGTAAAAAATACCATTGGTATGGTGAATTCTCACAAGCAAGAGCTGGCATCTCAAATATCTGCACCTAGTATTCTATTTTTGATATGAATTGCCATCCTTTTCCAACTGTTATATGCTATTGGTATATATTTGTTATACTTTCTAATGTCTTTTGGCACTATATGATTTGCTTTTCATCGTGCTTTTATGGCTGATCAAAGGTTTGTTAAGTCATGATACCTAATATTTGTAAAATTATTTCAACTTTTAAAGGGCCTGTTCGTGGCAGGGAAAGGGGAGGCCGTGGACGTGGTCATTATTCCAGGTCAGATGGGCCAATCGAAGCAAACCTTGCATGAGAAGTGGACATCTTGTAAATGGTGTGGTATTGAAAATTATATGTGGATGCCTGCACTGCTTGTGTCTTCATGAAGTTGACAATATTTAAAGGAATTGTCTTTCATTTCACGTAGAGAAAGTATAGCAGCCATGCTTGCTTGCAGTTTTGTCATTTCTAATTTGTGGTGTGGGAATGGTTTTTCAGTGTTTCTGACAAGTCTTTTTACTCTTTATACACCTTAGAAAAAGTTGTACAATTTTTACACTCATTTTTTATAGGAATAATAGAGCAGTACGTTCTTTTACTTTTAACACGTTAATTGCAAACCAGTTCGTTTTTTCATTTTGTGTTGGTGTCTAGTTTTCCTTTATTTTGTAAGTTAAACCTGAATTTTCGGTAGATGTTGCAGGGTGAAACTTACATCTTCTGTTTGATTCATAATTGTCGAGGCAAGTAAAACTTTGGGAGTTTGAACTGAAAACCAATTTAATCTTAGCTTAAAAAGTTAGGTTGAAGAGGGGCCTCGTTCGTTTTCAATGGTGATAGAATTATGTGTGTTTTTTTTCCGTTGTATGATTCTCTTCAGAAAAAAATTTATGTGCGTGTTGATTATATGATATATGTTGGAATATTTTCAAAATAAGTAGATGAATTATTGATAAATATAAAGTTTAATCAATGGAATTAAAAAACTAATGCCTTGGTAAGGATTCAGATTAAGAAAATTTAAGTAAACTAGATTAAGTGAAGCTCGGAAGGGCAGTCAATTGCCTATACAGGTTGCTCGTGTAGAAAAGTTTTTGTTTTAAATTTGCATTTAGGTAGTTAGATGCCTTGGGAAGGCAATAAAATGCTTTGGGGAGCAGTTGACTGCCTTTATAGGGCACTTAACTGCTCATATAAGGTAGCCGACTGTCCATAATACAGTCAAGCTTTATAACAAAATTAATGCTAGGGCGGGCGGCTTTCCTCTAAGGGAAGTCGATTGCTCTATTTGGAAATTGTTCACTGTTTTAAGAATGCACTAGGGCATTCGATTGTCATTCTCGGTAGCTAACTATCTAGTATAAAAGTGTATACAATGGCTAGTTTCTTACTTGAAGAATTTCAAACTGTTGCAAAAGATGTTCTTCCACTTTTAAATGGTTAAGAAACAAAACCATTTGTTTCTAGAAGCTGTGATCTTGTTAAACAAGTGTGTTTGTTGAATCAAATAATACAATTGAAAAATTATATCACTTGATTAAATATCACATCACTTGGAATTAATCTCTATAAATAGAGATGTCAAATTCATACTTGAGATATGCTAAAAAAATATACTAGAACACACCAAGAATTATAAAGAATTATGATATTCTCTCTTTTCTCTCACTCTCAAACTAAAGTTAAATCTTTTAGGCATTACTAAGATAAGATATTTTTGTACTTATCAAGGATATTTAGTGGTTTAATTTCACTAGTGCAAAGTGATTTTAAACAAGGGCTTCTTTGTATCCTAGAGATATTCGATAAACTCCTGTTGCATACTGTAATTGGTGGGGGTGAAATAATCCTAAGGAAAGTGACATTATTACAGCATGCCTAAAAGCCATTTCTGCACTTGTTCGTGATTACCAAAGAGATCAAAGTTCAAGGTGATTCAAGACACTCAAGAAAACTCAAGGTCATCTTCATATCCACCTATGAGGTTCAACACCAAAGCAAATATCTCTTGTAGAACAATCTTAGGATTATTTATGGCTGCCATGAAGATGGATTCATTGAGAGAGATGGCTACCAACTTTTAAAAATTGGAAAGATTTGCTAGAGGGAATTTTCTAAGATGGCAACAAAAGATACGGATTCTCCTCACCAGACTCAACATTGCATATGTTCTCACTACTCCAAAGCCAAAAGAGAAAGAAGATGAATCAAGTGAGGAAGTTCAACAAAGACAGAAATGGGAAAATGATAATTACACTTGTAGGGGTTGCGTTTTGAACGGTATGTTTGATTCTCTATTTGATGCATATATCACAGTTACTGCAACAAAAGAATTGTGGGATAAGTTAGATGCAAGATACATGGCAGAAGATACAACTAGCAAAAAGTTACTCAGTGACAAGTTGAAATTCTTTCAAAAAGAATGAATTTGGATCTGTCATGGAACAATTTGTTGAGATTGAAATCATCCTAAACAAGTTCAAGCAATATAATATGTTTATGGATGAATCAATCATTGTATCTTCAATAATTGATAAACTCCTATCAACATAAAAAGATATCAAGAGAACCTTGAAACATAAAAAGGAAGATATATCTCTTGAGTACCTTGCAAGCTATCTTTGGATAGAGGAACAATATTGCAAGGAGAATGAGAAGGAAAAGGAGACTAACATCTCCAAGGTCCATGTGGTGGAGGATGTTCAACCCAATAAGAAATCCAAAAAAAAAAAAAGGAGCATTCCATCAAAGGTCAAAAATTCTAGAAGAAAGGTGAATGTTTCCATTGTGGAAAACAAGGGCACTTTAAGATGGATTGCTACATCTTCAAATAGAAGAAAGGTGCACCCATGGCAACCAAGGACAACTTTGTTGTTGTAATTTCTAAGATCAATGTCCTTAAAGACAAGGAAGCATGGTGGATTGATTCTGGTGCTACAAAGCATATGTGCATAAACAAAGCTATGTTCAAAACTTTCCAAGAGGAAAAGGAAGGCAATGTGCTCTACATGGGGAATTTTTCAATAACTGAAATTAAAGGCAAAGGGACTATAGATTTAAATTTTACTTCTGGAAAGATATTAACTTTAACTAACGTTTATTATGTTCCAGAAGTTAGGAAAAATCTTATGTTTGTAAGTTTGTTCAACAAATTTGGTTTTAAGTTAGTGTTTGAAGGGGATAAGTTTATATTATCCAAGAGTGGAATCTTTGTTGGGAAAGGTTGTACCAATGAAGGCATGTTTAAACTTAATGCATCTTTTATCAATAATAAGATAAATGATTCTATTTACATGATTGACTCTTTTGATTTATGACATAGTCAATTAGGTTATGTACATTATGATAGAATGATTAATATGTTTAAATCAAACTTAATTTCTTTCATAAATACAAGTAATAGAAATGTAGAACTTGCATGCTTACAAAGATAACAAGGAAATCATTTCCTAAGGTAGAAAGAAGTTCAAAATTACTTGAATTAGTCCATAGTGATGTAGGTGATTTGCATGGAACCCCATCTATACGAGGAAAGAAATACTATGTTACTTTTATTGATGAAATCTCTAGGTTTTGCTATGTTTATTTGATGCATTCTAAGGATGAAACATTAGAAAAATTTAAAATTTATAAGAATGAATTAGAATTACATTGTGATGTTAGAATTAAGACCTTGAGAACTAATAGGGGAGGTGAATACTTTGATCTGTTATATTTTGAATTTGTTGGAATTGTTCATGAGGTAACCCCACCATATGATCCTCAATTGAATGGTGTGGTTGAAAGGAAAAATAGATCACTAATTGAAATGGTGAATGCCATGATGTCTTATTTCGATTTAAGGCAAGGTTTTTGGGGTTAGGCAATGTTAACTGCATGTCACATTCAAAATAGAGTTCAAAACAAAAGGAACAAAGTTATCCCATATGAATTATGGAAGAAAAGAAAACCTAACTTAAGTTATCTTAAGGTATGGGCTTGTAGAGCAATAGTAAAAGTCCCTGAACTTAAAAGAAAGAAATTAGATGAAAAAAGAGTTGAGTGCATCTTTATTGGTTATGAACAAAACAATGGGGCTTATAGGATTTTAGTTATTGAACCAAATGATTTGATTTTGATTAATACGATTATTGAATCAAAAGATGCCTTGTTTGATGAAGGAAGATTTAATTCAATTTCTCATGCTAAAGACATTGCTCAAAATAGTTTAAGAGAACTTGAGAATGATTCTTTTAAATTTCAAGAAGAAGAAAACCTTGTACCTAGAGTAAGTAAAAGAGCAAGAAAAGCTAAAACTTATGGATCGGATTTTCACATGTTTCTTGTTGAAAGAACAAAAGAAAATATGGATAATCATATTCAATAGTGCTTCAATATGGAATCCGATCCCAGGACATTTGAAGAGGCTATGAAGTCTCCAGATGTAGCTCTTTGGAAGGAAGCTATAAGTGATGAAATGGATTCAATTATGGGAAATAATACATGGATCCTAGTAGATTTGCCTCCAGGTTGCAAGTGGATTTTCAAAAAGAAAATGAAAGTGGATGGTGCTATATACAAATTTAAGGCTAGACTTGTTGCTAAGGGATTTACACAAAAGCATGAAATCGATTATTTCGACACATATGCATTGGTAGCAAGAATTGTTACAATAAGAATGCCTATTGCATTGGCCTTTATATAAAAATTGGAAATTCTCCAAATGGGTAAAAACTACATTCTTAAATGGTGAATTGGATGAGGAGGTGTATATGAAACAACTTGAAGGGTTTGTGATTCCAGGACAAAAAAAGAAAGTGTGTACACTTATTAAGTCTTTGTATAGACTTAAGCAAGCCCCTAAACAATGGCATCAAAAATTTGATTAGGTTGTTCTAGTAAATGGATATATTATTAATGAATCCGATAAATGTGTTTATAGTAAGTTTGAAAATGGTAAAGGTGTCATTATTTATTTATATGTTGATGACATGTTGATTTTTGGTATAGACTTAGAACAAGCAGAAAGTACCAAGAATTTTTGTCAAATAATTTTGTTGTGAAAGATATGGGTGTTGCAGATGTGATTTTGGGCATAAGAATTCATAGAATAGATAATAAATTGTTTATCCCAATCACATTATGTTGAGAAGATTCTTAAAAGATTTAATCATTTTGATTGTGCAATGGTTGCAATACCTTATGATCTTAATTTGAAATTAACTTCAAATAAGGACATGCCAGTTGCACAACTTGAATATGCAGGAGTTATTGTGATAACCGAGAATTCTCCTATATATGGAGTTAGGTATCTGCAAAATTTAATTTTGATGTTAATAGACTGGTTGAAATAAATAAATAAATTTATTAAGGGATTGGAATATTTTGAAATTATAATACTTGATCAATCGATAAATTAAAATTTTAATAATTAGAAATTTAATTCAGGTATTAAAAAAAAAGAAGAAAAGATGTGTGTGTGTGTGTGTGTGTGTATATATATATATAAAATTATATATATACACCTATATGTACAAATATAAAAGTGTATATATATATATAATAAATATTAATTTGAATTAAAGTGTATATATATCAATAAATAATAAAATAGGAAGTATATGATTTAAGAATTATATATATTTATAATATAATTTATACTTATGTGTGTTTTAGAAATATATATAGATGAAGTATAAATTATATTTATATGTAAAAATATATAAATAGTATATGTCATATATATAATTGTAAATATAAAATAAATTTATAATATATATAAAAATATATATATAAAAAAAAAAGTAACGCAGCAAGCTTCTCGTGGAAGCTTGCTGCAGTGCAAAACAATTAAGAGCAGAAATGAAAGGAGAAAGAAGAGAAAAGATGGAAAATTAAATTAAAAGACTACGTGACATAATTTTATTGGATGATAATTAATAAAAGAGGATCAACTCAGCCGTTTTCATCAGCTTTGTTAGCTTTAATTGCCATACATATTTTGAAATGACAAAAACTTAAGTAAGCTTTAATGTTTTAATTCATATTGTAAATTTGCCTTATCACACATGATTTTCTCAAAACATTTCAAGTGTTTATGTCAAACATTAAGACCATGATTTAATGATGCATATTCTTATTGGTCTTAATACTTTATAAATGTTTTGAATATTTTAGAAAAACACTTGATGAATGTTTAGACCATGTTTTTATCTGAGAAAGTCAAGAAAAACTCCCTTAAAGCTTATAAATGTTTTGGGTTGAATTAGGATCAAAGGTCATATCATTTCTAACCCAAAAGTGCAGGAAAAATGCCCTCTGGAAGAAAAGGATCGATCCCTTTTTGGCAGAAAGTCTTCCCAAGGTCCCTGAAGCCCAGAATCAAGATTCTGGACAAAAGGGATCGATCCCCACTGTAGCAGGATCGATCCCTTTGCACCAGAAAGCCCCCAACGGCTAGTTTCTGTGAGACATAACGGCTAGTTTCTGTTTTGGCTCCAACCAACGTCCACAAACCATCCAAGGGACTATAAATAGAGGCTTAGAAGCTAAAGGAAGGAAGAGGATCAACTAAGCAACATCTTTCATCATCTTATTCATCTTCCTCAAGCCTCAACATCAATTCAAGAGATAAAGAGTCTTCATCTTCTATCATTCATCTATTTCTTGTATTGCTTAGCACAAACTTTGTATAGGCTTTTCATTGTGCTCAATTTCTGTAATCATTTGCCTATCTAGAGGCTCTCTTTGATTACTCATTTGTAAACTCACTTCATTCCTTGTAAAAAGGGGAGGTTTCTCTTTAGCCTTAGAAAAAGAGGGAGGTTTCTCTTTAGCCTTAGAAAAAGAGGGGGAAGAGGTTTCTCTTGAGCCTAGAAAAAGAGAGAGGTTTCTCTTGAGCCTTGAAAAGAGGGATTGTAAAGACAAATTCAAATATAGTGAATTTGGGAAAATCCTTGGGAGCGTCTCAAGGTAGAGGACGTAGGTAAGGTAGCCGAACCTCTATAAATCGATTGTGTAAATCTCTCTTTCCCTACTCTCTTTAATTACTTGCAATTATATTTGTGATTATTGCATTGAACTTGGATTGCATGTTTACCTAGCTTAGAGAACTTAGAAAATATTCAAATAGGCTAGAGAATTTAGAAGAATCGCAAAACGAGCTTAAGGTTAGATAAAAACCGATTCACCCTCCCTCTCGGTATTGCCTATAAGAGCCAACAAGCTTCAACTGACTTTCTCCTCTGCAAATTGCTGCGGCACCGATTTCTTTGTTTCATTTTTTCTTGGCTGCACGTGGACTGCTATTTAATGGAAACAGAGAAAGAAAAGAAACAAAGAGAGAAAAGAGAGGAATTAATTAATGGACCATGTGTTAAAGCCCTATTGAATGCAATATTAATAAAAGAAAACAAAATGGGATTTTTCCAAGCTTCATCAGCCATTTCATCACCGATTTCTTCTTTGTTTTCTGCTGTTGCACCGACTTTCCCTGCAGTTTTTCTTTGTTCCATTTTGCTTCTCGTTTCTTTGATTTTCCTTGGTAAATTCAGTATTTTTCATCACCAAAACACCAAATACTTGCTACCAATTCTGTCCTGCACCCGAGAACACTCTAAAAACCAGAAAAATTGAAGAGCAACAGTGAAGAACGTGGGCTGTTAAACAGTTGCACAGTTCAATATTTATGGGAGGTAAGGGAATCAATAGTTTTAACTCATCTTTTTTGTTAAATTATGATTGTAAAGAGTTAATAGAACTTATTTATAGTTTTGAATTGAAGAAAAATTTGATGGTGGACAAAATTGTTGCTTCGGTCATGAGAGGAAAAACATGGATTTTATACTGATTTTTATGTATAATAAGTTGGAAATAGAATTAGATGATGAAAAGAGTTTGATTGGGACTTGGTTTGAAACATGGTTGTAATGAGAATTTACAAGTCATGAAAGTTGGCGTGAGTTTGTTTAAGCTTGAGTATCATTTGGCCAAAGTTAGATTTAGATGGTGATGATGAGTTCTGATGAAAGAAGGGTGTATGATAAATTTACTAAGTGAAATAGAAGCTAGTTATAGGTTAGATTGAAAAGAAAATAAATGAGATACAAGACAGGTATGACCATAAGGAGATTTCGGCTGGAAAAAGGGAAGAGTGTGAGCTGCCGGCCTTAACAGGGAAAAAGGGTAGAAAACAGTAAAGAAAATAAAACAGAAAAGAAAAGAAAAAGGTTAATGTAATCTTTAATTTTGTAAATATAAAATTTATATAATGATAAATTAATATGAACTGTAAAGCTAGAAATTTGGAAAATAAAAACATAATAATAATAATAAAAGAAATTCAAGAATGTTAATTTGGCTATAATAAGAATTACATAATTATTGGTGAGAATTTATAGAATATTTACTATAGTGATATGTATATGAGGTTTAAACACAAATTATAAATTTATGGGGACATGGAAATTAAAGAAGGAATAGGAATTAATTGAAATTAATTGTTGGTCTTTAGTAGAAAAATTAAATGGACTACTTGTCGAGAATAAGAAATAGGAAATAGAAATTTATAGAATATTTATTAGAATTCTAATATTGAATTTTGGAATATAATTTAAAATTATTGTGCAGTGTGAAGTGCGGGAATTAAGAAGCGTAAAGAGCATTATCGGATTTAGGACGTTGCACGGAAATAGAGGTAGGAGACATATATGGAAGTTGCATAGAAATGAATTACATGAATTTCACTGCATGAATGATTTATATGGATTGATTTTACGAGAAATAGATTACCTGAATTGAATTACATGAAATGATTCACATGAATTGCATTATTGAAATGATTTACACGAATTTCATTACATGAAAGGATTTACCTAAATTATTTTACAAGAAATGAGCTACATGAATTGTTCTACATGAAATGCTTATTATGATTTGAATTATATGAAATATTTTACATGAATCGAATTGCACAAAATGATTTACATGAACTGAATTATATGACAGGATTTATATGAATTTATTTACATGAAAAGCTTTAAAAGAAATGATTTATATGAAGTGATTTATATGAATTGATTTTATATGAGATTGATATCTCCCTGATGATCGTGCATACGAGATAGTGATGATTAGGCTGGGAGACGTCCCAGACCTTCCCATTTACATGATATGACTGTGAGAATTACGGTCGAACCCCACATGCTTACACAGTGAGCACCTGACCAGTGCGAATTGTGAGTGATCGACGATGGCCAGTCGTTACAGTGTTTCGTAGGATTGGCTAAGGAGTTCCGGATCCCTGGCCTTCCTATACAGGTCCCTTATGGGATATAGTGCGTGCATGAATCTCTGGGAGATTATTTTCTATCGATAAGTGATATTTCACAGATGATTGATTTATTGAATGATTTGATTTACAAGAATAGTGAATGATTTGATTTACAAGATTAATACATGAATTGATTGACAAGTGACAAAGGAAGTGATACAAGCTTTACAGTATATGTTTTTCTTATGAAAGTGCATTTATCCTACTTTAAGGATTTTAAATGAATCGCTTTATTGCATTGTATACTGAATTGATTTATATAAACTGTTTACATAAAGTATTACTGCATAAAGTGATTTTAAAGGTTTTAATATTCATATTTAAATTTATTTTTATAATGTGCACTTTTATATATGTTTCTTACTGAGCTTTCCCAATGCTCACCCCCCTTCTCACAATCCCAGATAGCTTATCGGTATACAGAAGTTCGCTGCTTTTATTTAGTCAAAGGAATCGCTAGAAGTTAAAAGTACCAAGTGATCAGGTAATTATTAAATGTATATTTATATTCAGACATGTATTTGCACAACAGTTTAATTTATGAAATAAAGCATAAATTGGTATCGAAAATTAGTGGGATGTAACTTATGTGAAGTTTATTATGAACGAAATCATAGTTATTATATTATAGTCTATATTTAATTTATTATTGTTAATTGAATTAATTGTATATTGAATTAGGTGAAATGAAAAGATGAAGTGTACTTACACTGATACCGAATGCAAACCTAGTGTTATCGATTAACTAAAAGAAAAAAGATAGTGTTGAAAAGGAAAAATTTAGTTCGAAATTTTTTAATTTTGGATGTTACAGTTATAGGTTGTTTGATGTATGCTATGACATGCATAAGACCGGATATAGCTTTTGTGGTTGGCAAGCTTAGTAGATATACTAGTAACCCAATTAACTTGCATTGGAATGCCGTTTTTAGAGTACTAAAATACTTAAAGAAAACCATTGACTATAACATTGTTTATAGTGGTGAACCTTCTATCTTAGAAGGATACACATATGCAATTTGGATCACCAACATGGATGACTATTCATCCACAAGTGGATGGATATTCATGTTAAGTGGGGGTGCAGTTTCTTGGAGATCCAAAAAACAAACAAGTAAAATAGATTCTACTATAGCTTGGGAATTTGTGGCATTAGCTTCGGCAAGTAAGGAAGCTAAATGGTTGGAAAACCTACTTTATGAGATTCCTTTATGGCTATAGCTAATGTCACCTATCTCAATTTGGTGTGATAGTGAAGCAACACTATCAAAGGCTTCTAGCCAAGTTTACAATGGGAAATCTAAACATATTGGTCTAAGACATAGTTATGTTAGACAACTTATTCTAGATGGGGTGATCACCATAAATTTTGTCAAGTCAAGTGAAAACTTGACGAATCCATTGACCAAAGCACTTACAAGAGAAGTTATGTTTAAGACTTCTAAGGGCATAGGACTCAAGCCCATTAACTTAGTCACACATGATGGAACCTCAAATCAACGCTTAATTGGACATTAAGTCTTGAGTTTTAATGAGTCTAAGTACATCATATGAATGTGGTTGCAAGCACTTATTTTAAATAATCATTCCCAAATGATAAAGTGCTTGAAACCGTATGATAAAGGGAGAGGTTGAGTTTTTACTCTGAATGGACCCACAACATGTAAATATAATGTTGGAATGCTTATACGGTTGCATTCCTTATGGAGTTCACCTATATGAGTGGAAGTGGTGCCGCTTCTAGGAGCTAAGGGCTTGGCTCTCAAGCACTCATGAATAGATACAAGACACATAATTAGTAAACGTGTCGAGCTTTTGCTAAAGGACTCTTGACGAGTTTTGAAGTCTTATGTGCAAACTAGTGTATGACTAATCATATAGAACCGCTGGTTCAAAGAACTAGTTCTACCATGCCATTCTGATTAACTCAACATCACTTTTTCACTAAGGTGGAGGCTTTAAATTAAGATTTATACATTCATTTATGCATACAGATACCTTAAGTATCGGATTTACTTTATTTTGAAAATTGTAGGGGATTGTTAGAATATTTTTAAAATGAGTGGATAAATTATTGATTAATTATAAAGTTTAATCAATGGAATTAAGAAACTAATGCCTTGGTAAGGTTCTTGGTTAAGAAAATCAAAGTAAATTCAATTAAGTGGAGCCTTGAAGGGCAATCAACAATCCTTGCGTAGAAAAGTTTCTGTTTTAAATTTGCACTGAGGTAGTTAGATGCCTTGGAAAGATAGTCAAATGCCTTGGGGAGTAGCTGATTGCCTTTATAGGGCACTCAACTGCCCATACAAGGTAGCTAACTGCCTATAATGTAGTCAAGCTTCTGTACAAAATTAATACTAGGGCAATCGACTTCCTCGGGAGGGAAGCCAATTGCCCTACTGGAAAATTGTTCACTGTTTTAAGAATACACTAAAGCATTCTAATACCATTCTCGGGTAGCCGATTGCCCAGTATAAAAGTGTATACAACGGCTAGTTCATTGCTTGAAGAGTTGCAAACTCTTGCAAAAGATGTTCTTCCACTTCTGAATGGTTAAGAAACATTACCATTTGTTTTCAGAAATTGTAATCTTGTTAAACAAGTGTGTTTGTTGAATCAAATAACACAATTGAAAAATCATATCACTTGATTAAAGGTCACATCACTTGGAATTAATCCTTATAAATAGAGATGTCAAGTTCATCCTTGAGATATACTAAAAAAAATATACCAAAACACACGAAGAATCATAAAGAATTCTGATATTCTCTCTTCCCTCTCACTCTCAAACTAAAGTTAAATCTCTTAGACATTATTTGCTACAGAAGATAGTGACTAAAAGAAGATATTTTTGTACTTGTCAAAGGTATTTAGGTCATGTTTGGTGCATATGATAAGGATAGGATAAGATAATATAAGATTATGGATAAGATAAGATTAGATTATATAAATGTTAAGGATAAAATAATAAAATATGAGTATTTATTTCTAATCATATGGGATTACGAATAATCCTCACCTTTTGGAGAGGATTGAATTATCCTATATTAAGAGAATGACTAATCATCCTTGCAATTCAATCATCGCTTTAATGTGTGCACTAAACATAAGATAAGATAATTATCATCCTATCCTATCCATCATCTTATGTACCAAACATGACCTTAGTGGTTTAATTTCACTAGTGCAAAGTGATTTTAAACAAGGGCTTCTTTGTATCATAGGGATATTGGATAAACTCCTGTTCCATACCGTAATTGGTGTGGCTGAAATAATCTTAAGGAAAGTGGCATTATAGTAGCACGCCTAGAAGCCTTTACTGCAATTGTTCATGATTATCAAAGAAATCAAAGTTCAAGGTGATTCAAGGCACTTAAGAAAACTTAAAATCATCTTCATATCCACTAAAGAGGTTCAACACCAAAACAAATATCTCTTGTAGAACAATACATTAAATTTCTTTTAAGTTGGAACTTGAAACCTCAATATGAGCATTCCCATAAAAAAAGTGAACGAACTCTAGAAATCAATAATTCACAGTGAACTGTACAGTTTTATATAATTTTTGGTACAATGGTAAATTTTTATTAATAAAATATTGAATTCTTAATTTGTAATCTCTGACAGTCTCAAGTATATATAAAAACTTTACTTTGAAATGTTAACATGATCTATCGGTCTAAGTCACAAAACTTGATGATTTTGATTGAAGTTTGTCTTGCGCCTATAACTCATCGAATAGATCGTCTGTTTCCTAAGAAAAAGCCCAAATTTTAGCAGCAGATCCGTGGGCTTTGAATGTTTTTTTTTTTTCTATGATATTCAAAATGCCGAATTATGCTATTAATCCTTATGAAAAATTTGGAGTTTACTCTCTTTGAATTTATATAACTATGTATTAAAGGTAAGTTCCGAAAATTGCATAAATTTGTTTCTTTATTTGTCAGCACGTCAGCAAAATTTAGTTCAATTTCTTTGCCAATTGAACACCACATGTCGTCCCATTTGTTTCTTCTTTACTTTCTTTTTTTATTTGTTTTCTCGATAGAACAAGCTAGGGATTTACAGTAAGTTTATAAATTTTGATTTTATTGTAAGTTTAGAAAACAATAATCTTTAGACTAGTAATATTAAATTTAAACCATTGATTAAATTTTAAAAATATAAAAAAACTTAAACTTGATAACTTGCTAAACTAGTTTTTCGAATTATTATTATTATTTACTAAATATTAAAAATATATTATTAATTTAAACACAATTCTTTAACAAATTAATTAACTCTTCTAGGAAAAAAAATGCTTTATTTCTTTGCACTTATAAACATGGTGTGGATATAAGTCAAAGGATAGGTTCAGTGGTGCAAGACCCTATTAAGTTCCTAAATGAGGATAATCTATAGTGAGAGGTCCTGTGTTTGAATCCTCAATAGGTCAAATTTTCTTGGGCCAGTGCCAACCACACAGCGCCAATGGTGATTAGTCTCATACCTAATATAGTACAAGAGCACATCATGATTTCCCCAAAAAAATGGCGCGGATATAATAAATCAATCTATTATAATAATAAAGATAATCTACTAATATAATATTTAACTTAATATAATATTATAACTTATACTATCATTTTGAAAAACCAGCATGGAGAAGTTACAACAATAGATTAGTGCCCATTTGAGATTGAGAAGATAGTATTGTGCAGATGTTTTTACGGTCCACCTATAGAACACTGAAACTAGACTTGACAATCCGTGTCTTCGTGTCATGACACGACACGATACGAGTCAAGACATGACATGAATTATTAAAACATGAGCACGACACGAATTATAAAACGTGTCTAAATCGTAAACATGAACACGACATGTATTTTTTACCTGTAACATGTGACATAACACAATTGACACGTGATAGTTATCCGTATCACACGACACGACATGGTTAACACGAAATTGACACGACACAATTTAAACAAAATAACACGAAATTGACATGATCCGAATAGACACGATTAAAAATAAAAACATAATAAAAAATGATAAAAAAAAACATCATATTTATATTTATTCACATCTATATTAATTAATATTCAAATATTAGTAACAAATATAACAAAATAATAATATCTTTAATCCATACAATCCATAATACAAATATAACATAATTCATCGTCATCATATGATTATGATTTAAGATTAAGTATATAAAAAAATCAATAAATCATTAATATATAATAAGTATATTATTATCTTATTCTGATTATAATAATTTGCATGTTAGTATTATGTTATTTTAATTTCCTATAATGTAATAATTGATAAATCAATAAATTAATTATGTTATTAATAAGTATATTATGTTAGTGTACTAATATCTTATGATAATTATGTTACCAATAAACTAATTATGATAATTGATAAATCATAAAAAAGTATATTATGTTAGTGTATTAATATCTTATTTGTATTATAATAATTTGTATGTTAGTATTATTAATTATGTTAGAATTTGTAAGTAGTATTATCAATTATGTTAGTATTTGTATGTTATTATATTGAATAATATAATTTTGTAAAGTGTAAACTCTTAATTTTTTATCAATATCATGTAATATAATGTCAATGATATTTTATACAATCTCTTATTAGTATAATGCATGACTTATATTTTATACATTATAATAAAAAATATCATATATATTTATACATTATAGTATCATATATGTAATGTAAAAAATTGATAATTGTATCTTAAGTTCTTAACTTACAATAAATTTTTCTTAAATTCAATACTTTATTTTCCAAATTTTAAAATTTTATTATCTTAACCATAATTAACTAGTTTAATTTTATAATATAACTTATTAATTTATTTTTTTGCAATATTTATTAAAGCATTAGTTTGTTTTAAGATATAAATTTAATAATAAATTATATCAATATAATATACTTGTTCATTTGGCAAGGCACTTAAGTATTTTTGCATTTTGCCAAAGTTCAATTCCCACTAAAAGCATATATGATTACCGTGATTTACACGTGTATTCGTATATTCGTGTAACATGGTTTTCTTTAAGCGTGTTTTCGTGTCGTGTACGTGTTTTTCGTGTATTTGTGTGACACAATTTTCTTAAACGTGTTTCCGTGTCTTACATGTGTTTAGCAGTGTCTGACACGGTTAAACACGAAAATTACCGTGTCTAAATTCGTATCGACATGGATAAACACGAAATACGAATTTTTCAAACACGGATATGATTTTTTCGTATCGTGTTCGTGTCGTATCTAGATTTGCCAAGTCTAACTGAAACCAACTATAGCACAAGCTCAAGATCATCTTTGTCCATCTTTATTGTTAAATCGTCCTTCATGGTTGAAACGGAAAACCATCCAAAATTTCTTTCTAGCAGTTCCATGATTTTTAGTTTCACATTCCTTGGAGACAATAGAAAATACACTGTATCTACATTTAATTTAAATATAAGTTTTTTTTTTTCATGGAAAGTCGAATGTCTAAAAATGATATTCGACTGCTTATTGAATATTTTGAATCAATATATTTTTAAGTTATATAGGCAGTTGACTAGCCAATATGAGCAGTCGACTTCCCATATAAATTAAAATTTTCTGGATAAAAATATACAATGGGCAGTTGAATGCCAGTTTCAGGCATTCGACTTCTCATGAAGAAAATTTTAAATCTTGTGAGATTTATCATATTATAAAATTTATGACTTTTATCGTAAAATTTATGACATTCATCTTAGAATTTATTAGTTTCATCATAAAAATTTATGAGATTTATCTTAAAATTTATTACATTCATTGTAACATTCTTGAGATTTATCGTAAAATATATAAAATTTATCACAAAAATTATGATATTCATCGTAGAATTTATTACATTCATTGTAAAATTCTTGAGATTTATCGTAAAATTTATAAAATTAAATATAAAATTTATGATATTCATCATAAAAAATAAAAGATTCATCATAAATTTTATGAATTGTAAAATTTATGACATTCGTCGTAAAATTTATGTCATGTCGTAAAATTTATAAGATTCATCATAAAATAAATAATAATAAATGTTAATACATGAGAATAAACTTAAAAATATAATAATTAATCGTAAAATTTATGAGATTTAACGTAAAATGAATGAGAATAAGCATGAATACAGTAGAATAATCATAAAACTATGACAATTACTTGTAATATTTAGGACAATATCCCGAACTTTATATTCAAAATCATCTTAATAATATACATCTACATGGCATCGCATTTCACAAGAGAACTGACTTATTTGTTCTTAACATTGCAGTCAAAGTAACCGAGAAGCAAGTTGTGATTTCCTTACCTAGACCACCAGTGGAGGAAATCCTTGCACCTGTTGATCTTTCCCTGCAATTGAAGAACTCCGTAGAATAATACCTCTAACAACAGAGTAAGAGTAGTGGCAGTATCCCCACCATTTGCACGACTTCCCATTGAAATCACGTTGGGCTCTGGCATTTGGTCATAAACCCTGTAAATAATTTATCATATGATGGTAAAATTACCAAAGCCCAATCAATTTTGGTTCTTTGCCAAGTATTTCACACAAACTCCAGATGATCCTCAAGCCAAAAGCAAGAAACCTCAAAACGAAGTATATTATATGTTATCAAGAAACAAATAAAGGCAAAAAATTGGGAGTGCTACTCAGAATTGTAAAACTGATAGTATACACCGTCAAAGATAAAACTTTAAGGTTGCATTTGTATGGAACGAATCTAGGGAAATAAAAATCCAAATTTATGCCATATAATTTTGATTGTTTTTATTTTTTTGTGATATTTTGATTGTTTTTGTGAATGGATTAAAAAGTAATTTACATTTTCAAAAGTTGTGGCTCAGTTGACAACGCAGGCTGAGTTTGTGGGAAGAGCTCTCGGGTTCGACTCCCACTAAACACATTTTTGAGGAGGCGTAAACAGCTTTAACTGTGACTAAATCCCGAACAGAATTAGTCTTAGACTGTTAAAACGGATGAGAATACCTATGATCTATACCCAAAAAAAATAATTTGCATTATATTTTATTAAAATATACATATTAACATGTTAAATCAATATTTACATATATTTTTTAATTTTATGTATTTATTTAATATTTCATGAGATATTAAATATTTTATAAAATTTCATGATTTTACGGTAAAATCATATTTTGTTATTACTGTAGATAAACCCAAGTACCGGGAGAAATCCTGAAAAAAAAAAAAAGCTAAATAAAGAATGGAAAGAAAAAAAAGGTGGCTGCCTTCGCTGCATTCTGCTCAGGCTAAGTTCCTTTCTTAACTCCTACAACCTAAAGCCACCTTCGACCATCCCCCTCAAAACCACCTCATCAGCTTATATCAGTTCATGCTCAACGCCAAACTCAAGAACCAGAATTCCCCAGGCTAGAACAGCCACATACAACCGAGCCAAACAGAGAAGAAATTGAAGCTAGAAATAATCACACTCTGCCCAATCTCAGCAAAAAAACCTACACAAGATTTCATCCTAAACCCAAAAACCTATTTAGATTCATCCAACAAAGCCACAATATCAAAAACCCAGAAGTAACCAAGTCAGAATCAATATAGAAAGTGAATCCAGAAAACCCACAGTAAACCACAAAAACAGAATACACACAGCCAATCAAGGAAAAAAAAAACAAAAAAGAGAAACTTTAAAGCCATGTGGTTCTTTTTTGATATAGCAAGTTGTAGGTATTTTTTGAAAAAAAAAGGTTGGAAGTGGGGACAGCAGGTTGCAGAGAAGGATTTGGCGCTTTTTGGAGTGAAATGGTTACCAGCAAGAGGTGGCGATGGCGAAGGGGGGCGACCGACGTGGTGGCTGGTAGATTTAAGGAAAGATTGAAAGAGATAGGAGTAAGACATGTGACTTTTTTGGTGAGTGAAAAAGTTAAAAAAATAGCTTTTACAGTGTTACACTCGAGCCTGTGTGTCAACTCGAAGATCGACCGAATCCGCGTGAAGTATTATTTTAGAAAAAGACTTTGTTTCGCTAAATTTTTTTAATTGGCTTTTTTTTTTTCATTTATATTGTAATATTGGTTTTTTATGTTAAAATATTATTTATAAAAAAATTCCTTTTTTTACTAGTTCTTTTATTCGCATGCATGAATTTATTTTGATTTTATTTTTTCGATTTTTATATTTTATAAATATTATTAATTATAATAGGTTTAAATTTTAAGCTTTTTGCTTATACCATTGAAAAAACCCCACACAAAGCGGGGAATCATTCTAGCTAATTATAAAAATTAAGTTTTATTTTAATTGGTTTTTCAGTAGTTAATTCAAACTAAAGAAAATTCCATATGGTTTGAATAAACTTAGGGTGATTAATTTTTGTATTTAGTTAAACAACTTAAGTAATCATTGCAAGAAAGATATTTGTACTTTACTATTATATTATAAGTCGCAACCCGTGCACTTATGTTATAGGTTTTATACATAATACTATAGCCAATGAAGATGCATTTAACACTTTTTTCATCAAGTTTCTTCTTCAATTTTGATGGGATCAAAACATAAGCAATGAGAATGAAGAGACTTGGTTAGCAGAAAGTTGGTAGGTGAGACTTTGGATATGCCATGCATGTAGAAGACAAAACTGAAGGGTTATGCACTAAGGTGGTCGGCCATGTAAGGGTGACTTTAGGGTTTTTGTTTGATTTTATCGATTTTGGCTATTATTGGCCTGTCGTTGAAAATTTTGACACAGGCTCTGACATGACAATTTGAAGGTTTGACATGACTTAGTATGACCCCTAAAGTCTACAGTGTTGGTTTTGATCACTTGTCTCGGTGACTTATGGACAAATTGTCACTTTTTAGTTTGTTGCACTTTTCTCAAAAAAAAGGGTAATATAGTATTTAAATGAGTTAAGATGACTTACTAGAGGCTAGATATTATCATTTTTTGATGATTCGGATATATTTGGACAGGTGTGTGCTCTTATAGGGCCCACTTGCTTGCATGTGCGGAAGTTCACCTCACTACACTGAAAATCGAGAAATCAATACTTTGTCATCCTGCACTGTTCAAATAGTCATAAATTGATCTAATATGTATAAAATTTTAGTTATTACACTTATGAATATGTTAACTTCTGTAACCCGTTAGTGAAGGCCTTATGAATATGCTAACTACTGTAACCCTTGCTAAAGGGCTTTATGAATATGTTAACTATTGTAACCCGTTAGGGAGGGCCGATATGCTAACTACTATAGCTCATTAGCAAGGGATGATATGCTAACCATTGTGGCCTGTTAGCAAGGGATGATATGCTAACTACTGTAACCTATTAGTGAGAGCCTTATGAATATGCTAAGTACTGTAACCCGTTAACAAGGGCCTTAATGGTCATAGCCAACTATTATAACCCATTAGGTGGGTTGTAGCTTTCATGAAAACATACTTTAAAATATAGCTGTAACATAGTTCTTACACACGTTTTGAAATTCGGTAACAACGTAGATATAAAGCAATTACAACTTTATTCGAAGACACATACATATTCACTGTACTCAAATATTCTTTAGTTTTTAATACATGTTACAAATATGATTTTAAAGCTGTTGTTGCTCAAAACAACAATAAATGCTTGCTGACGTCGATATTATCTTCTTTCTCCACGTGTTTCCAGAAAGCTTCTGTCAAAATAAGAAAAGTTAGAGGATGCAGGGGGTGGTTCCCTGCGTAGGCACTCCAATGCTTAAGTCAGCAAAAGGTTCTTCAATATTGGGAAGCGTAAAAGCCAGTAGTCAAAAATTAGAGAATAGAATTGTATTTGAGGCATATTTATAGGCGAATATTCTAGGGTAACTACTTAGGGATGGTCACGTCTTTTTGGTAAGAGTTTGTTTCCAAGTATAACACGAATTCCTTCCATCTCAGGAGGTTGTCGCCTGCGGGAGACTGTAGAGAGTGGGGCACATAATGGCGGGCGGTGTCTGTCGCCTATATATGGGGACCGAATATGTGCCACGTGTCCATACGACGAGGAATGAGAGATAGACCCTAGGTCGATCGCCTGTGACAGAGGTCCTGTCGTAGGCGAGAGGGATCTCCTGTTGTTTGAAGTAATCTCTCGCAGATGCCACATGGTCCAATAGGACATCGCCACGTGGCAGACTATCTGACGTGAATGGGCCTTGCCATATCAATTACTCCCCACTCTCTTGATTGGAAAAATGGATTTTTCCAATCAAGAGAGTATAAATACTTGAGCTTGGGACATGGTAGTCTTTTTCTAATTTTTTGTAGTTTTTCTGGTATTTTTTGCAAGTAAAAAAGCTTAGTTCTGCGGGAGACATTGTCAGGCGTGATGTTTGGTATTCCTTGTCGCGGCTATATAAACAGTTGGGGCTCGATGAAACCGAGTACGAAAAACCTCTGAGCCAACACTAGGGGTGAGCACAAATCGGTTTCAACCGATTAAACCGACCGAAATAGAAGAAAAACGGTGATTTCGATTCGACTCATTCGGTTACTCGGTGAGGACAGTTGCAGCATTGGGTTGTTTGGTTTAGTCGGTCGGTTCTCGATTAAAATTTTAAGAACTGAAGTAACCGAATAAACCGATTATACACTAAAAAAAATAGATATGTATTTCTTTTAGTACCGTTTATAATATTCCCATCCCACATATTCTCACATATTCCCTCCCAAATCCCAACCGGCCAACCCTCTTCTAGTCTAGCCTCTCATGATATACCTTTTCCATTTTCCCATTCCTAACCCTAAGTAAATTGATCGAATCTCACCCTCCAAACACTGTCGCTGTTGTCCACCGACGTTGTTCCCCGGTCTGCAATTGCTCCCATTTTGTCTCTCCTTCATTGTGCGCCTCTTTTTAGGCTTCTCCTATTCTTTCTCTCCTCCATCGCTCCTCCTTCTCGGCTTCTCCTATTCTTTCTCTCCTCCATCGTGCCTCCTTCTCCTCTTTCTATCTCTCCTTCATCGCGCCTCCTTCTCCTATTTTTTCTCTCATCCATTGCGTCTCTTTCTCCCTTTTCTGTCTCTCCTCATTGTGCCCATTCTGTCTCTCTAGTCTCCTCATTGCATCGTGCCTCCTTTCTCTGATTCTATTCTGTCGCTATCTTGTCTTAGTCTTCCATTCGGCCATTCAAGTTTCTACAGACAACAGTACTCTTAGTCTCTCATTTTAGCCACCAAACCAAAGGTAATTATGAAATAGTAGTACTTGTTTATTAACTCTGATTTATTAGTAAGAAATCATTTTATTCATGTTCTTTTTTATACAGATGTCGTCTACTGCTAATAGAGAGGAGGCTGTGCAATCATCATTCCCTCAAGAAAACACACATCATGGAGGAGTAGCAGCAAAAAGTATAGCTGCAAGTTCTCTGAAAGGGTCCAAAAGGAGACGACCTAGCTCTTGGTTGGAGGTATGGACTCATTTCACTAAATTTGTTAATGACAAAGGTGAGAACCAAGCTAGATGCAATTATTGTGATAGGGAATTCTTTGCTGATACAAAAAATAATGGTACATCTGCATTAAAGGATCACATGATTCGTTGTGCCAAACTTCCTCAAGTTAGTTTTGATCCTTCCCAAACAGAAATAGTTGTAGGCTCGGGAGTAGATGTGTCTTTATGCACTTGGAAGTTTAATCAAGATGCCATTAGGAGGGGTGTGGTTGAGATGATTATTATAGATGAGTTGCCTTTTAGATTTGTGGAAGGTGAAGGATTTAGGCATTGCATGGCTCTTGCATGTCCAAGATTTTGTGTACCATCACGATGGACTATTGCTAGAGATTGCTATAAACTCTATATAGATGAAAAAATTCATCTAAAGCAATTATTGACTTCTTCTTCTGTGAGAGTATCCCTTACCACTGACACATGGACCTCTTTATAAAGAATCAACTATATGTGTCTTATAGTTCATTTTATAGACAATGATAGGAAACTAAACAAAAGGATTTTAAACTTTTGTCCGATTTTTAGTCATAAGGGTGAGGCCATTAGGAAGTCAATTGAGAAATGCTTGCGTGATTGGGGGATTGAAAGGGTTTTTACCATTACAGTTGATAATGCTAGTTCTAATGATGTTGCAATCTCACACTTGAGAAAATAATTTAACAATGCAAGAACTAGTGTTGTAGGAGGCAAATATATTCATTTGAATGTATCACTCATATTGTTAATCTTATTGTGAATGATGGATTGGAGGAAATGAGTGAATCTGTGGCTCGTGTTAGAGGGGCAATTAGATATATTAGACAATCACCTTCTAGGTTAGCTAAGTTTAAAGAGTGTGTTTCCAATGAAAAAATTCAAAGTAAGAGCTTGTTGTGTTTGGATGTTAGCACTAGGTAGAATTCCACTTATTTGATGTTAGAACAAGCTCAAAAGTTTGAAAGAGCCTTAGAGGCTTTTGATGATGTTGATCCTTATTTTAGAAGTGAGCTATCAATGGTAGATGGGATGCCCTATCAAAATGATTGGGCAAGTGTTAGGAGATTGTGTCTTTTTTTGCAAAAGTTTTATAAGCTCACAATAAAAGTTTCTGGTTCTTCTTATGTCATTGCTAATACATTTCTTGATGATATTTGTGTGGTTTATGGAATTTTGAGAGATTGGCAATTGCATCATCATGCTGTATTGAGTGCAATGGCAAAGAAAATAAAAGAAAAATTTGATAAATATTGGGGGAATGTTGAGAAAATGAATATGCTGCTTTATATTGCCTCTATTCTTGATCCTAGAAAAAAGCTTGCCTTTGTTGAATTTTGTTTCGTGAAAATGTATTCTCAAGAGCAAACTTTATTGATGATGAAAAAAGTGCAAGAAGCACTAAGTGAGTTGTTTGATGAATACAAAAAAATGGTGCAACCTCAACCTGAAAGAGTTGGTGAAAGTAGTAGTAGTCAAGCAAGTCAAGTTATAGAATTCAACGATGATATTATGATTGGGGATCGAGATGACTCACAAGTTGTTATGGATGAGTTTAAGAGGTATAGGATGGAAAATGGGAAAGAAGAGAACAAGACGGAGTTGGATAGATATTTGAATGAAGAGCTTGATACTTTTAAGAAAGGGGTAGAGTTTGATGTTCTTCTTTGGTGGAAACTCAATTGTCCTAGGTTTCCTGTTCTTTCTCATCTAGCTCGCAATGTCTTGGCAGTCCCAATATCCACAGTTGCTTCTGAATCTGCCTTCAGCATTGGTGGCCGTGTGCTTGATCCGTATAGGAGTTCTTTAACTCCTAAACTTGTGCAAGCTCTTATATGTGCTCAAGATTGGTTGCGTGGATCTTCACATTTCAATCCAAATGTTTTTGAGGATGAAATTGCACAACTTTGACCAAATTGATTCAGGTAAATATTTTGTTTATACCACCCCATGTTTTTTTTTTCAATTCTTATTTCTAAAATATTTTGGTTATTTATTTAAAGCTAACATACTGTTATATATTGTTTATTTATTCTTAGATTTGTCCAAAATTGCTTTAGATCCTGTACTAGAGTAGAAAATGTGTCGATCATATTAATTGAGGTAATATTAGTATTCAATATTCATTAGTTTAAATGTTTTCATATATTGAAAGTATATTTAAAGTTAATCTTTATTTTAATTTTAGTTGTTGAATACTTGAATTGCAGTTATTGTCATGCTTGGAGGTTGGTTCTTTTGGAGGCTAGAACTGATTGGAATTGCTGCTTGGAGTCGGAGCTGTTGCTTGCTTGCTGTCTAGATTTTTCTGTCAGAGCTGTTGCTTGCTTGCTGTCTACATTTGTTCTGTTTATTGATATTTTGCTGTTTGTACTAGTTCTAGATATTTCTATATTCTGAAATGTTGTGCTTGACTGTTGAAGCTAAGTTGAATGTTTGAAATTTGAGGTATCATGTTTTATGTTGTTAAGCTTGGTGGTAATTGGTAATCGTTGGGGATGGTTCTATTTGTTTCCTTTCAGTGTTGTGCTGTGGATTTCTGGGCATCTTTGACTATTGCTTGGTTGACCTTTTTATATTAGCAATTCCATTTTCCCAAGCTATTTGGATCTTTTGCTCTCATTTGGTTCTCATGTTGTTGCTTCGATGTGTTTCCTTATTTTTTTAAGATATTCTGTTTGGCTTTTGATTTTGTTCTTTCCTATTTTGGGGGGGTCTTGTTAGCTCATTGTGCAGCTTCCTCTGTTTTGCTGTTCCCCTTCTTTGGTGTTTTTTCAGCATCCTATCTTCTTTGTTACTTTTTTTGAGGGGTTTTTGGGAATTCTAGTTTTTTGTTGGTTTATCTTTCTTTTGGTGAGTAAACTTACTATTTGTTTCTTTATTGGGGGGAAAGGTAACAATTTTGGTGGATGAATTGAGTTTACTGAAAATGGGCTAGAGATGGCTTAGCCGAAAGTAGGATGGTTTCAAGTATTTCTTGTTTTGGTTGTTTTTACTCTTAAGAATCTACTCTTTAAGATGTTGAAAGTCTTGGCTTTTCACCTTGAAATGGCTCTCATTGGGAGTTTCAGTGCATAGTTTCTATTTTTATGTTTGATGCTTGATTCTCTAATCTCTTTCCAAGGAGTTGATTTAGTTGCCAACTGGGTTGTTCATACTTGTAAGAAATCTTGTCTTTCAATGACAGAATTAAAGAAAGAAAAAAGATATTTCTTTAAACATTTAAGTGAGTAGTTCATAGTTTTATGGTTTTAGATTAGTAAAAAAACCAACAAAACTTAATCTATTGAATAATACCTTTGCTTAGCAAAAAAAAATGTTGTTAAGTTTTATTTGTTAAATAATTCACTGGTATTATTATGTTTTTTGGTGTAAAGTTTTGTTGTTATTATTTGTTAGTTGATTGGAAAATTAAAAAGAAAAGAAGTGCACAGGAATGGATTAAGAAAACCGACCAACGTTTCTAAAACTGACAAACCGATCGAAATTTAATTGGTTCGGTCGGTTCGGTTTGATAGATAAATTCAGTCGGTTCGATTTTATTCAATAGTACTTCGGTTTTTTTGGTTTTTCTTAAAAACCGAACCGACCGAATGCACTCCCTTAGCTAGCACTCTGCTGCATGTTTTAGCTCTCTCCCAAAACGGTCTGTCGTGAAAATAGTCTCTCGCCCTCTCACAGAAGTCTCTCGCTTACCACTATCACAGTAAGTGTGCGCCTTTCACTTCACTCTACCAGCTCTTGTACTTATTTTTGAGTCTCTTGCAGGTGTCTAGCCTTAAGTCTTTCGCTCCCCAGGTCTCTCGCGTCATAGGTCTCTCGACCATAATAGGTCTCTCGATTCTTTTAGGCTCTCACCTCATGTTTAGGTCTCTCACCCTGTTTCTTGTCTTTTTCCATATTTCATCCATGTCTTCGCAACGCCTAGGTAAAACACTGAGAAGGGGTGGTATTGAATGCACATTGACGAGTGCTGATTTAGAAGAGATCAATACTCGTTTTTCCCTTCCTACTGGTTATCGTTATAGACTTCCAACCGATGGTGAAGTTACACCTGACTTAGTTAGAAGCGACGTAGCTATACATAAAGCACCCTTAGTCTTTGGTTTTCGTTTTTCGTTACCAGAATTTGATCTAGCGTTCCTTAGGTACAAAGATATAGTTCCCTGTTGACTCCATCCTCATGCTTGGGCTCAATTAGTAGGGTTTTTGGTAGTATGCCATAGCTTAGTCATTGTTCCTATCATCCTTCTTTTGAGTGCTTTTTTTAGAGTTCGCGGGCTCAAAGGGCTAGTTACATTTTCCCTCCAGAGGTTGAAAGTTGACGGGTTTCACAACAAAATCTTCTCGGACCTTCCCAATAAATTACGTAATTTTGAAGGTGAGTGGGTTGTTGTCGAGATTCCAAGTGACCTAAGAATTCGTACTAGATGGAATTGAGACACTAGCAATCACTTGAAGTGTTCAGAGCGATATAGCCTTAACTCCCTAAGGGACCATTTTTTTGAGCCTATACGGCGTATTTGTTCCACGGGGGAACAGTATTTATTCTCTCTTTTATCGTCAGAGAATGTTGCAGCAGCCGGTTGGGGGGTAAGTGAGCCGTTCCTGGGACTTCTGCTGCTTCGTCTAACCTCCCTACGACCTCGTGCGTGTCTGATGCTGGTCCTAGCCAGCCACTCGCAATTCCCATAGCCTAAACATCTAACCCCTTAGGTCACCTTGTAGACGAATCTTCTCCTGATTCAGAGGGCGAAACGCCTGAGGTCACGGGTACCGGTGATCCATTCGAGGAGAATCTTGAATGGACTCAGGGTGATGCCTTTGGGAGTCCTTTCTATGACTTTCCATCGAACACGAACTTGGATAACTTAGAGGATTTTGGTGATATTATAGGTTTTCAATTCTCTTTACTTCTTGTCTACGTGTGCGTAGTATTTTTGGACTTGTTTTACTAACTCCTTATCCTCATGTTATGCAGACATGAACTTTCAAACAGCCATGCATAGGAAGGAGACCAATGTGTCTGCCAAAGCGACTCTTTCTTCTCAACAACAGCCCCGGGTTGAGGGATCCACTTTTGGATATCCTGGCACCCCTACTCCACCTCCTCCATCCGTTGGTGAGCCTAGTTGTCCTTCACAAGAGGCTGGAAGAAACAAACGAAGGAGGTATCTAATTCGTGATCATAGCTCGGGCGATCACGAGAGCTCAGAATCGCAAAGGAGTGAGTCTGCTCCCCAAGAGGGCCGCCTTGATGCTAGTGGAGATAGGTGAGCTCCTCGCAGGCCTCGCTGCAAGAATCGAAAGTGGCTGTACATCGAGGATGCAATGCCTACGAGGCCAATTTTACCAAAGATGACTGATCCTACCCTCAGGCGGTATCGGTAGATAGGGGGATCATTGTCAATGGGGAAGACTTTTAGACCTACCCTGGTGTCAACGATAACGATAGCATTAAGGAGCCTGGGGTAGCTTCTTGCCTAGCTTGGAGCACCATCCCCCTCATGACGAGAAGGAACTTTTCACGAACCTTTCGGAGGCTAAAAATAATCCTGATTTACTCACAATGAAGGTGAGAGCATCGCCATTCTTCAATAATGATATGCTCTTTCTAACTTCTTTTGTTAGGTTTTTGAGTTATTTTTTCTTTTTGTTTTGTCAGGAGGCTCAACAAGCGGTGGCCGTTAATGCTCGGCACAGGGCTCTTAGGGAGCAGGCTGAGAAGGAAATTCGTGAGCTCCGAGAGAAAAACATAGAGCTTTAGAATAAGGATGTCTAACTTCGCCCATATACCAGCAGGGTCGAGGAATTGATGAAGCAGAACACAGATCTTGATCAGAAGCTGAAAGAAGAACAGGCGAAGGGGGCCTCCCTTCATGGATATCAAGAGGCTTACAATAAGGCAACCAACGATCGGGAAGCCATGAGGAGGCAACGAGATGAGGCTAACGATGAGTTGCAGAATGTGTTAGAACGGCAAAGGGAGGTCCGAGCCGAAGTCGTTCGTGAATACCGGCTGTCTCAACACTACTATGACAAGAAGCAAGACTTCGCAGCGGGATTCGTCAAGTATGGCTTCTACCTGGCTCGCTCTTGGTTAGAGAAGCAAAGGCCTAACGAGACTTTTCCCAAGCTGATTTTCACCGAGAAGGCCCAGTACCACGATGCTCCCTCTTGGACTAAGTCTGAGCCCGACTTACTAGGTTCGGATGATTATATTGAGGAGAGGGCCATAGATGACCTTAGGGGTGAGCAAAAATTCTTGGAACCGAAAAAATCGATTGAACCATTTGGTTTTCGGTTTGTTCGATTCAGTTTATACGGTTTTCGGCTCGTTCGATTTTAAAGTTCGATTTTATTGGTTAAACTGATCGGTGGTCGGTTTGTATAAATGGTAAACTGAACCGACCGAAAAATCGATTTACTCAAAAAATAAATTATAAATATAAATATATATTAGATAAATATTATATTTATTTTTTAAGTTAGTAAATTTATGAACAATATTGGTTATTTATTTTTGTTTTGTGAAGTTTTATGCATTTATTTGGGTAAATTGCTGTAAATCTTGTAGGAGATATTAACAAAACAAGTTTATATTATATACTTTTATACATTTATTTACCTTTGCTTCAAATTCGGTTTTAACGTTAAAAAATCAAATCGACTAAATAAATTCGGTTTGGTTTGGTTCAGTTTGAAAGAAGAATTCGGTTGGTTTCGGTTGGATACTCAATGAAATTGATTTTTTCGATTTTCGATTTTTGTGGACCGTGTCATAACGTATTAAGTTTTGGAGAAAACCTAATAGCTAGACACAAAAATACGGAGTCGCCACCAACCATTCTAACCTAGGTGTGATTGGTCACCTATTCAAACTAAGGATAAGGCCTGGTCTACGTTAAGAGTTCTAAGTTCGGGAGTACGGTTACGTGTGAGGAAGGATTAGCACCCTCACAACGCCCATCCTAAAATGGTACCAAGTGATCTAAGGTTATCTTAATTTTGCCTTTTACTTTAATTTCGATATAATTAAATATTGAAAAATCTTTTAAGTCTCCTCCATCAAGCTGGTTGGACAACTTAAAAGTTATTCTCACCTCAAGAGTATTCAAGTAGGACCAATCGCCTTTCTTGAAGAGGCTACGTCGTCGGATTGTTTAAATATTTTATGCAAACCCTATTTTGACTCCTATCTAATTTCTATTTATTATTTTTATCTTATTTTATTCTATTATGATTATTATTATTATTCTTATATAAATTATTATTTTCATATATTTTTATATCTTTAAATAAACATGTATTATTTGATATTGAAGATTTTCTTAAAGACTTTCCATCAAGCTGGTAAGACCTTAAAGAAACTTTCTCACCTTAGGAATTTTTAAAGAAACTACTCAATCGCAATTTCCTTTAAATTCCATCCTCGGAATAATTCACATTTATTAAAATATTTAATTTAATTTAATTTCTATTTATTTTAATTCTTTCCTAATTTTAATTCTAATTTATTAATTTGATTTTTATTCTTTATCATATTGAACCTAATTTTAATTTACTATTTCTTAATCTAATTTAATTTTTATTTTTATAATTTACTTTATTAAATCTTGGAAATGTCCTTTAAATCTTCCATCAAGCTGGCAAGACTTAAAAGAACTCTCCTCACCTCAAGATATTTAAAAGCACTACTCAAGCGCAGTACCTTTAAAATTCCATCGTCGGAATATTTATATTCGTATTTATTATTATTTTAAAATATTTTATTTCTAAATATATTAATTTTTATGACTCTTAATTTCTAATTTGATTATTTGTTCTTTTAATTGCAGTTAATTTTAATTAATTCTTATTTCAATTTTTAATAATTTTGAGTTTTAAATATCGGAGATAACCTTTTAAATCTTCCATCAAGCTGGTAAGATTTAAAAAGAGACTCCTCACCTCAAGATCTCTGAGAGTATTGCTCAATCGCAATCTCTTCGAAGTTCCATCGTCGAAACGTTTATATTTATTTTCATAATTACTAGTTCATTTCTTATTTTAATAAAAATAAAAAAAAATCTTATAAATTTCATAATTTAATTTTCTACCAATAATTTAATTTCTAATTCTAAATCTAAAGTAAATGAATAAAACATAAATTAATAAAATAGACTAATTACATTACATGATCTCCTACATTAAACAAAATTCTTAGATTGAAATAACATTAAGTATAAAGGCTTTTGTAAATACCCTAAAACATAATTCATACTTTAACTAACATAGACTTTAACAATATCATATCATGCTTAGAAAAATAAAATAAAATAAAATAAAGTGAAGTGTTTACCGTGGTAGCTCTTCAATACCTTCACTGTTTGCTTCATGTTTCCTTTTTATTCTTTGCTTTCTTTCTCTTACACGCAGCTACACTTAATGCAGTAGTAAACCAGCAGACCATGCAGCTAAACACAACTTGTGGGAGAAAACCACAACAGTAGGCTTCGCACGAGGCAGGGACGCAGGTAGACGTTTAGCTGATGATGTCGGTGCAGGCAATGGGAAACGATAGAGCAGAGACGACAGCGGCAAGCGATGAAAAGAAACAGCAAGTGCGGAGAACGGTTTGCGAGCATGCTGACAGCCTCCTGTCCACTGATGTTTCCAATTTCAGTTTCCAGTTTCAAAAGCTCATGAAACCCTTCAAGAGTTCGGCTTTTCCTTATCTGCATACGTAAAAAATTTAATTGCCATGCCAGATCATCAGGGTACCAAGGCAACGGTTTGATAGGCTCCAAATCACCCCTTTCCATTGCTTCAGGTCGAAGAGATTCCATAAAGTCGTTCTCCAACTGCGAACGAATATCATCACAAAATTGGCTAGTGGAATTAATTCTGAAAGCAGCAGGCAATGGTTTTCTACGCATTTCGATGAAAGCATCCCATTCTTCAGGAGCAACAATCCCTTGCTCTTTGTAATATTGGTCAAAGGAAGGGTTTTGGGTGGCAAAGGGCTGCCACCTTGGGTTATTAGAGTTAGGTTTATTGCAGTCAGCTGAAGAATCTGTTTCTGTTCGTTTCCAAACATTTTCTCTGCTTTGTTTAAAATGTTTTCTTTGAGTACGAGACCCTCTTCGACCTCCCATTGCTTCTGCCCTGCATACAGCCTTTTTTTTTTCTAAAATTTCTGCAAGCTTTAGTCCCTTCCTTTGCCGAGGAAATGAACACCAACAGCTTTCACGTCTCTCCTTTGTTCTGTCAACCTTCACCAACCACTTCAACTTTCAGATCAGATTTTTGGTTCTTTACTGCTCACGTTTTCTGCCTTGTTGTTCTCTCTTGATTTCAGCCTAAGATGAGAGCCATTAAACAGAAACTGCACCACCGAAAAACAGGAAGGATATTGTCAATTAAAAGCCCTTTCCTTCTTCCTTGTTCTACGTTTCCTTTCTTCTCCCCCTATCTATCGGTCTTCACCTTCTTTGTAGCTCACTCTTGGCCGTCCCCCCTCCAAGGTTTTCTCCTCCAAGCTTTTTTCTAGGTTTTTTTTTTAGGGTTTTTCTCCACCTCTAGGTTTTTCTTTCTGCCTCCTTTTATATTATTTTTTTTTTCAAACCCTAGTTCCCTCTCCTCTTCTTTTTTAAAACCTAATTTTCTCCTCCTTTTTTTTTCTTCCTAAAACCCTAGTTCTCTCTCCTCTTATAGACCTAGTTTTTTTCTTTTTTATTTTTTTTATTTTTGGTAATAATTGGAAATCTAGAATCAATTTTTTTAGGAAATTTTATATTTCAAAAATCGAATCTTAAATTTAATATCAATTCCAAATTCAAATTAATTTCCAATCTTTTAATGGTTTCATTTAATTCTACTTTCCTATCAAAATTAATTTAGATTTCCTTCTTTTTTTTATTTTATTCTATAAAAATCAAAATCAAAATCCAAAATTTATTTCTAAATCTAAATAAAAAATAAAATTTAAAAATCAATAATAAAATATATACAAACTAATTAATTAAAAATGTTTTGAAAAAAAGAACCGGACAAAAATGGTGTCTACAGACCGAAATCGATCGATTAAACCGATTGCTCACCCCTAGATGACCTAGATAACCTCGAAGGTTTTTGGCCTCTTCGGCAGCCACTTAATCAGCCTGGGTCCGTTGAGGTTCGTGACCAGCTTAGGCCTGTTGAGGTACGTAATGAGCTGAACATGTCGAGGCAGGCGATCAACCCGAGCCTATCGAGGTACTGCAAGGGTTAGATGGTGACGAGCTTCAATTCCTCGATTCTACTGCCATCAATCTCGTGCCAGGCTCTGCGGCTATGGCTGGGCCCTTAAGCGATGCTCCTGCTTCTGAAATTGATGGTTCCGCTTCTGAAATTGCTCCTTCGGCTCCTTAAGATCCTAGTGCCGATGTAGCATCTTCTTAACCACCTGACTTGGTTGTCACCATAGACTAGGATACTTTCATTTTCATTTTGTCTTTTCATTTCATTTTATTTGTTAATTCCTCTAAACGATGTACAAATTCGTTCTTAATGAAAAGTGCAATTTCTTTTTGTGTTTTGTTCTTCTCTTTGTATGCTTGTGATAGAATGTATGCTGTCATGTTCATTCGAATTCCAACATGTTGTAGTCATGACAATATGAGTATGTCAGAGTGCTGTAATAGTATTTTATCGATAAAGCAATTACATGCTTTAAAAAAGTTGTAACATAAACATACCTTTTATCTTTCATATGGTATTGCTCCCCAAGTTCTTTTTTGAGACAACGATTTTCTTGTCCGAAGAAGAACTTTTTGCTTGAGCATTGTGTCTATCTCATGCTTTCTTCGCTTAAGGACTTGTATTTGCCCGTCTCGCACCCTTTTGTGCTTAGGGACTTATGTTGCCTGTCTCGCACCTTTTTGTGCTTAGGGACTTATGTTTGCCGGTCTCGCACCCTTTTGTGCTTAGGGACTTGTGTTGCCCGTCTCGCACCCTTTTGTGCTTAGGGACTTGTGTTTGCCAGCTTTTAGCTCAGTTATTTCTATTCCTGCAACACATAATTCATTTAACATATTGCATTAGAAAATGTAAAATGTGAATGGCTGGCTTTATTCATAAATCAAATGATAACAGGGCAATGGTATCTGTAAAATAATGGAGTAATAGATGGAAAAATAAAGACAAGAACAATAAAAGAGTACAATGCTTTACTGCTAATATAGTTTAAGATGATTGGCGTTCCAAGTCTTCGAGATCTTCTTCTTTTGCAGGGTTTCTAAAGTGCATGTGTTGGGTCCGATCATCCTTCTGATCCTGTAAGGTCCTTCCCAGTTAGCCCGAAGTTTACCATCCTCTCTATGGGCATTTGTAATCACTAACTTTCTCGGTACCAGGTCTCTTTCTTGCAATTCTCTGCTCTTAACTCGTGCATTGTAATAAGCGGCTACCCGTTGTTGGTAAGCAACTAGTTTTATTCTTGCAATGTCCCTTAGCTTATCTATCAGATCAAGGTTCTCCCTCAATCCCTGAGAGTTAAGTTCTTCAATGTAAGGGACCAATCTAGGTGACTCAGCTCCAATTTCAACTGGGATGAAGGCCTCAGTTCCATACACCAAATTGAATGGTATTTCTCTTGTCGATACTTTACTTGTCGTTCTGTAGGCCCATAGAACACTTGAGAGCTCATCTACCCATGCTCCCTTTGCCTTGTCCAGTATGGTTTTCAAACCATGGAGTATGGTTCGGTTACTAACCTCGGCTTGCCCATTAGCTTGCGGGTAAGATACGGAGGATATTCTTAATTGAATGCTCAGGCCTTTACAGAAATCTCGGAATGAATCACAGTCGAATTGTTTCCTATGATCGGCATTTAGCACACGAGGGATTTCGAAACGGCAGATGATATCTTTCCACACCATTGCTTCCACCTTCTTTTCTGAAATTGTAGTCAAAGGTTCCGCCTTTATCCACTTTGTAAAGTAATCTGTGGCTACGATTAAATATTTCCTTTGTCCTGTGCCCAAGGGAAAAGGTCCTAAGATGTCGAGCCCCCATTACGCAAATGGTGTTGGTTGGAGGGTGCTCTGAAGGGTCGAGACTGGTGTAGTAACTATAGGAGCGAACTTTTGGCATTTTTCGCATTTTCGCACCTTCTCAGTGGCATCTTTCTTCAGTGTAGGCCAATAAAACCCCGTATGCAATATTTCGTGGCCAAGGCTTGAGCCCCTAAGTGTTCACCACATATCCCCTCGTGGACTTCAACCAAGGTGTATTCGGCCTGTTGAGGCCCTAGGCATTTTAGCAAAGGCGTAGTGAACCAATGCTTGTAGAGTTCTCCATTCACCACCGTAAACCTGACACTCTGCAATTTTAAACTTCGAGCTTCATCTTTGTCGGTAGGGAGTTCGTCTCCCAATATGTAGTCCTTGATTGGATTTCTCCAAGCACTTCCGATCTCGACATCGTAGACATTTTCTTCTTTGTTACTCGGCTTGGCAAGCGATTCTACCTTTACCATACCACTTTTAATTCCTCTGGAGGAGGCCAACTTCGAAAGAGCATCTGCATGATCGTTTAAATATCAGTTTATTTGGGTCAACTGAAAATTCTTGAACGATCATGCCAATAATTGTACCTTCCGTAAATAAAGTACTAGAGCCGGTTCTCGTGCTTCATACTCACCCGAGAACTGATTTACCGCCAACTGTGAATTGCTATGGGTAATTAAGTTGCTGACTTCTAGCTTCTAGCAAGTTTCATTCCAGCTATCAGGGCTTCATACTCAGCTACATTATTCGAGCTTAGAAAATCGAAGCGCAGGGAATACTCATAGATTTTCCCTTCAGGTGAACTGAGCACAATTCCAGCTCCACTACCATCCATGCTACGAGCCCCGTCTACAAATAACTTCCACCAGTCTAACTCTATTTCTTCTTGGGTCTCCCGACTGATGCATTCTACAATAAAATCCACTAATGCCTATCCCTTTAACGCTTGACGAGGCTGGAAGTGTATGTCGTGTTCACTCAATTCAATGGCCCATTTGGTCAAACATCCGGAGTGCCCTGGTTTTTGTAGTATTTGCCTCAAAGGCTGATCTGTTAAGACAATCACCGAGTGAGCCTGAAAGTACGGTTGTAACTTTCGAGTTGCCATTACCAATGATAGAACTATTTTCTCTACTAGGGGGTACCTTGTCTCGGCGTCTAGTAAGACTTTGCTCACATAATAAATTGGACAGTCCTTGTCTCCTTCCTTCCTCAGTAGGACTGCACTTACAGCCTTCTCTCCTACACCAAGATACATAAAGAGATAGTCTCCAGGTTGTGGTCGAGACAATAGTGGCAACTTTTCAGGTAGTCTTTTAACTTTTCAAAAGCATCATTGCACTCTTCTGTCCATTTGAAGTTCTTTCCCGCCTTTATCGCCTTAAAGAATGGCAGACTCCTTTCAGCTGATTTGGACAAGAAGCAATTCAAAGTTGCTATCCTCCATGTTAGCCTTTGATCCTCTCTAACAGTATTGGGTGGCTTCATGTCCAAAATGGCTTGAACCTTTCCGGGATTAGCTTCTATTCCCAGATTAATGATCATGAACCCTAAGAATTTTCCCGACCTCACCCTGAATAAGCATTTGTTGGGGGTTCAACTTCATCTCATATTGCCGCAACACCTTAAATACCTTTGTCATCTTCTCGGCATGTGATTCTTCCTTTTGGCTTTTAATGATTGTGTCATCCATATATGCCTCCATGGTGTTGCCCAACAAGTCCCTGAACACCTTGTTTACCATGCACTGATAGGTTGCCCTTGCATTTTTCAAATCGAATGGCATTACTCGATAGCAATATGTTCCGTTATCAGTAATGAAATAGGTCTTCTCTTCATCCTCTAGATGCATCATGATTTTGTGGTACCCTGAAAAAGCATATAGGAAGCTAAGTAATTTGTATCCATAAGTTTCATCTACCAACTTATCAATTCGAGGTAGTAGATACGAATCCTTAGGGCAGGCTTTGTTCAAATCCATGAAGTTCACACACGTCCTCCATTTTCCGTTGGCCTTCTTTACCATTACCACATTAGCTAACCATTCCGGGTAGTCTACTTCTCTGATGAACCCAGCTTGCAACAGTTTTTGGATCTCCTCATCTATGATTTGTTGCCTTTCGGGAGCAAAATTTCTCTTATTCTGCTTAATCTGTTTTGCTCCAGAAACTACATTGAACGGATGACAAGCAACCTCGAGGTCAATCCCAGGCATATCGGCTGAGGTCCATGTAAATACATCAGCATTTTCCTTCAAGCATTGGATTATCTTCTCTTTTGTTCCTTCAGGCAACTAGCTTCCCACATATACCACTATTTCTTCGTCTTCTTCGTTTAATCGGACTGCCTCCATCTCCTCCTCAGGCTTTGGCTTAGGCGGTTCCTCGATCATAAGGGTCTCTTTTCTTTGAATTCCCTTACATGTATTGGACGTGATATTACACGTCCCAGCCTTCCTTTGGTCTCCCCTTACTTGCCCAACACTGTGGGGAGTTGGGAACTTCATTAACAGATAACAAGGGTGCACTACCGCCCTCATGTCATTCAACAATGGTCGCCCGAAGATCATATTCTAAACCACTGATGTTGACTTCACCACCATAAACAATACTTGGCAGACGACACTTCTTGGACTCTCTCTTAACGTAACAGGTAGCTGAATTGCACCTACTACCTTCACCTTTTCTCCAGTGAACCCATATAGTGGTGTAGGCACTGGCTTTAGCTTGTACTCCGAGATGTTAGTCCTCTTAAAGCAATTCCAGTAGACTAAGTTCACCGAACTCCCATTGTCGACTAGGATACGACTCACTGGATGCTTTGCTACAACTGTCGAAATCACCATTCGGTCATCATGTGGGATCATTACATCTCCCCTATCGGCTGGTGTAAAAGTGATGAGCTCCTTATTCTGCCTTTCTTCCATCACTGAGTTAACTTGGTGTGCCTGCCGGGCATAGGACTTTCGAGATGAGGAAGATGTACCAGTCAATGACTCTCATCCAAATATTACACTGATTGCTGGTCCTGTGTGCTCGTTATCTTCCTCGTGATTCCTCATTTCTGTCCTCCTGTCATTATTTCTCCTGTCACCTTCATTTCACCTTACAATCCTCCTGTTTTCATCTCTTCTATCTCTCAAGTAGTTTCCACTGTTTTGCACAGGATAGTTGTTTCTATCACTTCTCCACACAAATCGATTTATCTTTCTATCCCGCGCCAGCTTCTCCAGCTGATTCATCAACTCCTTACACTTCTCTGTTGAATGCCCATGCACCGAGTGGTAGTTACAATATGAATCCAAGTCACTGCTCAAATTCCCTGACGCTTTCTTTGGAAGCCGTATTAGTCCTGACCCCTCGATAGCTGCCAACACCGAAGTACGAGGTTCAATGAGCAGGGTGTATGTGGTGTATTTTAGTGTAGGGCTTTATCAAATTTCCTCGGTTGACTAGAGGACGCCTCGAAAACTTCTCTTCCTCGTTTCCTTCCCTCATTAGGCTCCCCATTCACCACCATTTTCATCACTTCCTCCTGAGTGATATACTTATTTGCTTGAGAAAGTAAGTCTGAGATTGTGGTAGGCTGATCTAGCGAAAGGGACTCCTGCAATTTCTCAGACCTTGTACCTTGTAACATGGCTGCTACGGCTATACCAACTTGCAAATCTCGTACTTCTAGAGTGGCGTCTCTAAATCGATTCACGTAGCTATTCAACGACTCCTTAACTCCTTTTTTAAGAGTGAGCAAATAAGTTGGCTCCTTCTTTCTCTGACTGTTCACCGCAAACGCCTTAAGAAACTCGCTTCACAACTGATCAAAAGAGACAATAGACCCCTCGGGCAAGTTATTAAATCACTTCATCGCATGCCCAGTCAAAGTGAGCGAAAAAGCCCTGCACATTATCTCATCCTTCCATCCATGTAGCAACATTAAGGCCTCATAATTTTGTATATGGTCATAAGGGTCAATCTTTCTTGTGTACGCGGTCTTCTGCGGTATTTTAAACTTTGGAGGCAGTAGTTTTTGCATGATGGTAGTGCATAAAGGTACTCTTCTCCTTTAGCTCTCTTCTACGGACATTAGCTTTTTCTTTTCCAGCACCTGTTTTATCATCTTTTTCCTGTCCACAGGGGGAGCAAATTGATCCCTAGCATGGGACGAATCAGACAAGTCTTCAACCACTATTTCCTTACCCTTTCCTCGAGGTGCATTTGTTCATGTCATTTGTGTGCACCAGGTGGGGTCAAACTTCGACCCGACTCCCCAAGTGCTTTGATCATCACCACTATTCTTTCCAACACCTCCGACACCATGTTCTAAGTCAGTGCCAAAAAAATTTGACAAATCACGGTGATAGATGGAAGACCCTACCGCACGTTTAGGACCCTGTCGCTTTGATGCTTGTCGCCCAACGCCAGACACCTGTCGCCTGACTCCTACTGCAGGTTCTAGCTCTACCGCATCCTTAGTCTCTCGCTGGGTGCCTGCGACAGGCCTCCTACTCTCACGTCTTGCCGCGTCCTGCTGAATTTCATCCTCTTCTACAAATGGGGCCTACTGCCGCTACCACATCATCCTGTCGCCCATTTGTTTGCAGCGGGACCCCTTGGCTTGTCTTCCCCAACAAGTTCTGTACAGCTTGCGGTAGGCTCAATGTTGAGAGAACTCCTTTAAATCGATCCACCATGGCTCTCAGCGCCTGAGTTGTTTCTTCACTCTGTAGCCTCAGAGATTCGAATTCTATCGCAGACACAGTCGTTCTTTCCTCTTCTCTATTCACATGAGTTTTCTGGCGAATTGGCTGCTTGGGAGAACTCACAGAGTTCTCATCACTTCCTGTTCTCACATTAGTCGATCTTGTTCTCACCATCTTAAAAGTCTTGATTGGCTTTTAATACGTTTCCCACAGACGGTGCCAATTGTTGTTGCTCAAAACAACAATAAATGCTTGCCGACGTCAATATTGTCTTCTTTCTCCACGTATCTCTAGAAAGCTTATGTCAAAATAAGCAAAGTCAAAGAAACGCAGGGGTGGTTCCCGACGTAGGCACTTCGATGCTTAAGTCAGCAAAAGGTCCTTCAATATTGGAAAGCGTAAAAGCTAGTAGTCAAAAATTAGAGAATAGAATTGTACTTGGGGCCTATTTATAGGCGAATATTCTAAGGTTTCTACCTAGGGATGATCACGTCTTTTTGGTAAGAGTTTGTTTCCAAGTATAACACGAATTCCTTCCATCTCGGGAGGCTGTCATTGGTGGGAGACTGTAGAGAGTAGGGCACATAACGGCGGGAGGTGTTTGTCACCTATATACGGGGACCAAATATGTGCCACGTGCCCATACAATGAGGAATGAGCGATAGACCTTGGGTGACAGAGGTCCTGTCGCAGGTGAGAGGGATCTCCTGTTGTTTGAAGTAATCTCTCGCGGATGCCATGTGGTCCAATAAGACCTCGCTACGTGGCAAACTCTCTGACGTGAATGGGCCTTGCCATATCAAAAGCTTTTATACAAGTGAGTATAAATTGATACAAGCTTTAAAATCATGAATGTAGATATAAAGCAATTACATGCTTTATTCGAAAATACATACGTATTCATTGTACTCAAATATTCTTTAGTTTTTAATACATGTTACAAACAAGATTTTAAAGCTTTTATACAAGTGACTATAAATCGATGTAAGCTTTAAAATCATGTATGTCACTATCATGCTATGCTCAAGAATGCAATATGCTATCCGGGCATAGTTCACTATATTAGACTTTCACTTTATGTACTTTTCATTCTAAATGTCAAGTTGTTAGGTCCAAGTTACTATATAGTACTACCTAACTTGTAAATCAAAATGCATATGCAAGTTCATATCCATAGTCACAGAACCAATCATTCTTGTGTACATATATAATTTACATGTACCACAATCGGGCTACTATGCCTTAATAGGCAGTATTGGCACACGATTCATATATATGGTTTAATAACTCATCATTTATACTTACATTGTATGATGCTAACATTCATATTGTACAGTTAACTTACCTAATTTCCATGCTTATTTACTTGCCCTTTAATCTTGGTAGCTTTACTCGTTTCCACCACTAAAGGGTTCAAATCCCTACAATAGGCGACCATTTTCTTAGTTATTGCATCATAACACATTTGTACTTGCTAATGCTGCTTAGGCATCATACTTTAAGCTAACTTGCCTTTATGTTACAATTGTATCAAAGTGACAAAAGCTACCATTTCTTACTTTCTGGTCATTTCAATTTCACTTATCACATAGACACTTACTTAACACTCACATAACACTGAGATTACATTGAAATGGAAAATTTACCATATTTCCCTTCACCTAGGCTAAGGCATATAATTGCCATATCATTAATTTAAATGCACATTATCATTAAATTCATGCTTAATTACATGAATTACACAACATATCACAAAACCTCCATGAATTATACATTATTTCACATAGAAACCTTTGTGGCTGAACACTATAGGTGCATGATTTATGCATTTTCAATCCAATTCAACACCACATATCATCTTAACTTCATGAATTAACTAACATAGCCTAAAATCACAAATTGAATCAAATAAAACCATTAATTCCAAGAATGGTTGAATCTTGCACCATGACCTAGTGATATTTTGCTTTAATCGAAAAGCATAGAATACTCTATATTAACCTCCAAATATCATATATTAAATTGGAAAATTAAATCAAAGCATAGGCCCCTAGATTTAGCCCTGATCAAAAGTTACTTTCCTTTAGATCCTTGTTGCTTCATGAGGAATTAGGCTGCCAATTTTGGATATGTTGTAGAGGAGACACATAGGAACAACTTTATAAATGGAAGTAAGAGCTAAATCAGATGGAAAATGGGTGAAAAGGCCACAACAAGACAAGGGTGCTTATGGTTTCTTCACTTTCTCATGGTTTTCTTTTATTTCTTCTTTCTTTTCTCCACTTATGGTTTAGCCATGAAGAGGGACGGTGCCATGGGTTTTAATGGGTAGTAATAAGCTTACAATAGCAAACTTTGTGTAGGTTAAGGGATTATCTAATAAGAATTAGGCTATGGTTTCATATTTATCCATTTAATATAAATTTACATATTTTCTATTTATTTCCATTCCCATTGGTCCATCTTACATTGGTAAGATTTCTATTATTTCCATGCATGTCCCATGCAAATAGGACAAAATTAATGGAAAAATCCAAGGGTTGACCAACCATTTGACCGTCTCTTGGTTTTGACTTGGTTTTGCTGTATTCAATCTTTTTGGGTGCATCGTAAAATTTTTAAATCCAGGGTCTAACATGACCAATTAAAGCTTTGACATTACTCAGTTAGACTCCAATAACAAATTCACAGTGTTGGTTTTGACCACTTGATCTGGTGAGCTATGGACAAAATCGTCATTTTCTAATTTGTTTCATGTATTTTAAGATTAGTCGTAATTGAACTTAATTAATTTCAAATGACTAAAATTGGCTTATAAGAGACCAAATATCATCAATATATGATGATTATGACATATCTAGATGGGTGTGCACTTCCGTGGAGCCCAAAGACTTTCCTGCACAGAATTTCAACTTACCCAAAATCGAAAATTTCATTTCAACTATTAATTTGGGTTTGATAGGTTCGCATTCACTTTAATTGTATAAATTTGAGTTCTCACAAAAATAGTTATCTTTCATAATAGTAATTTAATTTGAAAAGACATAAAACTACTATGTTTAATATAAAGACCATGATCTATTTAAAAGTTAAACTATGTTTAAGATAAAACTTGTGGTCTTTAATTATTGTACGTGAATCTCAAAAGACAAAATACTAGATATAAAAGACTATGCTTCAAACCATAAACTATAGTTAATTTATTTAATCAGTAAATGCGTATCATAAATGACTAGAATCATTTCTAATGCACATAAATCTTGGAAGAAAAAACATTGAGTTATAAAAGACTACCTTTTAACACAATAATTGTAGTTTAATAATAAAGAAAAAATCGTAGTTAAATTTATTCAAACAACAAAATATAGTTTACCTTTCATAAATGATTTTACCAGTAGCCTTGCTTGAAAATGAAGTGATTCTGTAATGTACTTGAAACTTAGAAGACAAAACAATGAGTCTTGAGACACAAACAACTATGCTTGAAACAAAAAAAATCGTAGTCTGTTTATATACTTTTATTGTACTTGACTATTAAAAGATAGAACATTAAGCATTGAGCCCTGAAAATACTACATTTAAAACTAAAAATCATAGTCTATTTATATACTTTTAATGTACTCAAATCTTGAAAGACGAAACATTAAGACTTGGCACTTGAAATCTGAAAAGTTATAAAATTTTAAAACCGTAATTAAAGATATAAAATTATGCACATTTTCAATAACTGTATATAGTATAGACTACGATTTGATATTAACTGTAGTCTTTAGTATAAAGAAATGTCTATTTAAATAAAGTAGATGACGATTAAAGACAGATGTAAGCTATGTATAATTTATCTGAATTCAGAAAGTGTGATAAAAAACAGGAAAAATAAATATAAACTAAGACTATGTTTATATTTATACTGTAGTTAGATCTATGATATTTGAAAGCTAAAAATATTGTTAAGATTAAAAATCGTAGTTAAAGATATTAGACTGCATGTGTTTTTATTAATTGTAATTAATATTTTTACATAACTGTAGTCTCTGCTTTTTTTCTAGTAGGGAAAGATCAATTGTTCACATTTAAGGGCAGAGAGAGAATTTATAAAGTGTGTTTTTTTTTTCTTGTAGTGAAAGATCAGTTGTCCACATTTAAGGGCAGAGAGAAAATTTATAAAATATGTGAATTTAAGAAGATGACACATCAAACCTCAAGAGACATTGTTTCTACTAAAAACTGTGAACACAAAAGTCTACATTTCTAATAGAAACCGTAGTATATTTAAGGTTAAGTAGTCTTTCCAAATCTCTATATAATTAATAACATTGTGTTTCAATTGAAAATCATAATATTCTTCTACAATAATTTTTATGAAAAATATAATTTATATATTTTTAACATCTAATGACTATAGTGTGTTGAAAATAGTAGTTTTTGTGTAATTAAGTTTAAGTAAAATGTGGTTTTTAGCATATTAGATTATGTTTTTAGTACAAATATAATCGGAACCATGATATCTGAAATATGAAAAGATATAAAATTTAAAAAACTATAATTAAAGATATTAAATTATGCGCATTTTTAATAACCATAGTAAATGTTTTTACATAACCATAATTTAAGATTTCTTTTTCTAGTAATATAAAGCGTAAAAAATGTTTGTCTAATTAATCCTTGTTCAATTTTTGTAACAACGAAGACATAATTAATGAGGAGAGAAAAAAAATATTAAAAGCAATATTTCAATGAGACAAAAGAAAAGTATAGAGGGAAAGAACTAGGGGTGTAAATGAGTCAAATTACTTGCGAGTTACTCGAGCTCGATTTGATAATTACTCGAGTTTAACTCTTTTATTTTTGAGTTGAGCTTGAGTTTGAACTACTAGAGTAATGAGCTGAGTTGAGTTCTAGTATCTTAATACTTAGCTAGGGGACTCACGAGTTTTATTGAGTTTTTTTAATATATATTTTTAATATTTCATTATTAATTTACTATTTTACCCTTATAGTATATTGTTAAAAATTGATAAATTAAACTTTTTGAGTTGGGCTCAAGTTTTAAAAACTAAACTTGTCTCGAGTTTTCAAATCGAACTGAGCTTGAGTTTAATATTAATCGTCTCTAAATTATATTCTTAAAAATAACTAAGAAGCTAGCTGAGCCTGCAAACATATTTTGTATGATAGAAGCCAAGATCTGCAAAGTTATCAGTTGTGAGAGTTACTCGGAGTCTCAGACTAGAAGTGGAGTACTGAACTACCACTCTACTGCATTTGCTACCCCAAATATTAATTGAACAACATATAAATTTGAAGTAGATTGAGTTCCTGACATGGAGAAGAGATCACCGATTTCTTTTCTTTGAAGCTGGAGAATGTTAAATCTCCATTAGAATACATTGCTCAGGTTAATTAATTATTAATTATAAGTATTAGATAGAATAGAAAAGACAATTAATCTGATGTCTTCAACAATTAATTAATTTCAGCTCCAATTTCTCTTTGAAACATAAGCATTATTACCTCTCTCACACTCTCAAGCGTGCACCAGAGAAAGAAAAAAGCTTCCCTTTCATCCCTTGTGATCTCCATTTTTTTTTAAAATGGTATTAAATCATTAGTAATAACATTAATGGAAAAATTCTTCAAAAATCAAAAGATTTCATTTTCAAGATTCCCATATGCGATGTTATAAGTAATAAATTACCTAGTAGTTTTTTTTTTGGGTTAAAAATTTACATAGTAGTTGATGTTGAATTAGAGAAGTCCCACATAAAATGATAATTCCAAAGACAAGCATAGCTGTTGAATGTGCGTGCATGGCAGCTGGAAGGAAAGGCAGCCATCGCCAAGCTGTGCTGAACTTTCCGCTCAATCATCTAAAAGTGCCCTTTACTCACAAACAAAATATAGACATTTTCCCAATTTCACTATTGAAAAATTTTAAGCTATGGTATAGACCAAATTAAATTTCTAGCTAGCTGGTCATCCAAACTGAACTGAAGTTAAAAGTAAAACAGGAAAATTATTAGAAGTTAGTTGATCAAGCTTCATGGTCATTATTTATGATCCAAACCCAGAAGAAATCAATGATCAATAAGCTTAATTTCACCCCCTAACAAGCAAGGCAAAATAAGAGTCTTCATTTTCATTTTTGTCCACCAGAAAAAGGCAGAATTACTAAACCCTCTTTACAGAAATTTGTACTAGATTCGATTAGCCTAATAATATTTCTAGAGAGAAACTCCATTAGGATTTTCCTCAATACCATAAATTCTTGCCATAGCTAACCTTAATAGGCTTTGTCTCCTTGTAAATACTCTCAAGAAACCGATACCTCCGCTTCTTAATTGGTCTCAAAATCTCTTCTTCTTTCCCAAAAATCTCTTCAATCTTTGCAGAAGTTCTCTCATATTGACTTTGTTCAAAGAATCTCTTGCTGCTGATCATCTTTGCTTTAATTTTCTTGCAGTTGTTGTTGTTGTCGTCGTCATTGCTGTTGCTGCTGCTACTGTTGTTATCTTCATCGCTTAGTTGCATCAGCTGTTGAGCCGCTGCTGCCATGTCCGAGTCCGATATCAACAACAACCTTTGAAACTCAACTAAAGACTTTGATTCCGACATTGGGAATCAACCAAATTTAATGATTAATTTCCTCTCTTCTTTCTTCTTGGTGTTTTTCTTCTTTGGTTTGGTTAATTTGTGAACGGTTTTTTGCCCTTATGGGATTGGCGTAGACCGCGTTTTGAGAGTACGTGTCGTTTGAGTTTTGAAGGAAAAAAAAAAAAGAAAGTGCAGCGTTGCTGCTGTGAAGTTGGCTAGAAGGTCATGGGTAATTCCTTCATACATTCATACACACATCAATATATATAATATAATAATATATAAAATGGATCCAATGCTTCTGATTCTATTTTAATACATAAGTCCTGGAAGACTTTAGGTCTTTGGATGGTTTGACTCTCTTTCCAACTTTATTTCTCATCAGGCAAGGAAAACACCTTAAGACTGTCGTTAACTTGTTACTTTGCTTGTAATCTTGGTCTTCCCAAAATGAGGAAATTCATTTGTTTTGTTAAGATGGGACCCATCAAAATTTTGACCAATGGAAACGTTGTAATTTTGAAAGCTGATTAATTCTTGAGACATCATCAGATGCATGGTTGATTGTTCTAGATTGATCACGTTTTGATTGGAGATATTTGAGCCTCTGATCATGAGTTTCTCGAAGTTGTGGAGTACATGCGTTTACGTTGCTTTTATTACTTTGGCATCATTCATTGAAAGTGACAAATATGGTTTATAAGGTCAATTGAAGGAAGCATTGACCCAACTTTTTCTAAAGGTGGCTTAAAATTCCTCTCTTTCGTAATATGTCATTATTATTTGTCTTTTCTTCAAATATATATATATATATATATATATATATATATCTATATATATATCTCTATATATATATATAATTTCTTTAAAATTTTACTATAATTCAATTTTAGTCTCTTAATTTAAAAATTGAACATTTTAATCCGAAATTATAAATTTGACAATTCAAAAAAAATTGTTCTTATAAGTTACCATTAAAAAATCTATTAACTTAAACATTTTTTACTCATGAGATATCCATAATACTCTTTTTGTATTAAAAAATAAAAATCTTGTATAGAATAATTTTTTTAAAAAATTACTTAAAAATAATAAATAGTAATAAAATTCATTGTTGATACTTGAAAATGTGATATTATTAATTCAAATTAGTAATTAACTGATATATATATTAAAATTATTTGTGATTTTGGACTAAAATGTATATTTTTAAAACTAATGTACTAGAGTTGAATTATGATAAAATCTTGAGGATTTTAGTGGAATTTACCTTATATATATGACATAGAGAGACAGAAGAGGGTTTTATTTACGTTAGTGTAAAATTAATTTGGTTTTGCACACTTTCGTATTTTTTATACTATTTATATTTTTTTAATTCGATTGTTGAATTTTATGTTCTATTTAAGTAGATCATGCATGCTAAATTTCAAGTTAATTGAAGATATCTAATTATTTATTTCATAATATATAGAACAATTTCAACTATTAATGTGTATTGAAAAAAGGATATTCTTGATTAAAATGATTAAAATATTAGATTCACTCAAAAGTTTATGTGCATGATAGATACAAGTAGATTGTTAAATCTAACAGTTGGTTTGAAAAAATATTAATCCTACATAAAATTATAAAAATGTGTAAAACAATTAACTTTACACTAATGTAAATAGATATCTCCTCAAATATTATAAAAAAATTATATGAGAAGAGATCAAATTATATTGGTGTAAGACAAATTGTTTAACATACTAGTGTAAGACAAAATGTTTAACATACTTTCTATAACTTTATATAGGATTAATAATTTTACAAACCAACCGTTAGATTTAACAATCTACTCGTATTCATTATGCACAAAAAATTTCAAGTCAATATAATATTTCTATAATTCAGATATGGAATAATAGATTTTTCAATATATATTAATAGTTAAAGTTTTATTATAATCGAACAATAGTTATACATTTTTTATTAACATTAAATTTGACATATATGATTAACGTGAATATAACATAAAATAAACGGTATAAAAAGATACGGTCAAAGAGTGAAATTAAATTAGTTTTAAGTGCAACCCTCTCCTATATGTATATACATACATACATTTGACTACAAAGAAGATATAAGGGAGAGCGAAATTGAACCTTACTATGCTTCAATTCTATTTAAATGAGAGAGAGAGAGAGAGAACAATAGAAATTGATTTTTTTTAAGTTAAATTTTTATTTTGTGTGATAGGACTAGCAAATTAGGACAAACATTTTTTTATTAAATACACCTCTGAAACTTCATTAATTCATAAAATTAGCATAGGATACTATTACACTTTGAAAAAAAACTGGAAACTCCTCAACCAATTGCTGATCTTGGTTACAAACCTAAGCCAAATTTAGCTTGTAAATATGCTGCTTGATTACCAACTCTGTAAGCATGCTTAATGGAACAACTTCGAAAAGACTTCATCTTTATCTGAGCCTTTTCCACGATATCACTAATTACAGATAAATCTTCATCTATTTCTGCCTATTTGTTAATTTGCACTCCTAAAACATCTCTTTTTAACTCAATAACCGATAAACCCAGATCCTCAGCAAATTCCAACACTTTCCTGGCCACCAACGATTCCATAATAACCGGTTCAACTTTTCGTAACAGCTTTTTGCAAATTCCCCCATTACTTATCCATTATGGTTTCGAATAGCAACTTTTACCCCTTCTTTCATTCCTTGTTTATTTGTTGTTCCATCAAAGTTCACTTTGTATGCTCTTTCCTCTGGAGATTTCCAATTCTGACTTTTATTAATCTGTCCATGCAACCTTATATCTTAAGCCTTGGTGAAATCGAGCTAATATTTTGAAATAGGCACTACTATAATATTCAACACTACTCTTTCTTCATTATAAATATTAGCATATGGTGCTATAATATTAATGCATGGTTAACAGTTTCTTCACCTTCTCTCCACATCTTGGACAAATATTGTGTCCGCTGGGATTCTCTTGCTATAGAAGTTTTTTAGGACAAAGAATTACATGTTTGTTTTCGACACAAATATCTTCATTTTATGTAGGACTTTTGCTGACCAGACACAATTTTTTTTGTCCCACCCTGGTCTGTGGTAGAAGCACCATCTACTTGTCCACTAATTAGAATTCTATACTCGCTTTTCACACATTAGTTCCCATTGTTACTAACGAAGTTACCCACGCAAGTTAACAATTTAATTAACAATATTTTATAGGAAATAAAAGATTTGAGGTTAGTTCCATAGTCATTTAAAACTTTGTTTTGTGCAGACTTATATTTTATTGTTATTATTTGATAATTTTTAATCCATTTATAGCTACAAGTGATAACAGCTCATCAATAGAAATATGTCTTTAATGGGAAGATGTATATAAAGAAAATACAGGGTATGAGTCTCTAATTTGAGCATTTTGAAAAACACACCACTAGTGAGTTTGCTTAAGATTAGAAGATTAAATATGAAAATAGCGTAATATCATTGCAAATCAATATTATCGATATCAATGACTAAAAATTAATATCCTATTTAGCATTTGATTTATGATGTGTTATTTTGACATTAACACATTAGATAGATTGATTAAACATTCTTACCGTTGGTATCAAAACCTTTAAAATCTCTGCATTGATTTTATTTAAACAGGTTAATTGTTTTTGGAGTATACGAAATAAGCAGGCAAAGCGCTGGAGCTTGATTTTTGCTTTAGTCTTATTTCTTTTAAATGGAAAAGAGGTGTTGACCGTGTTGTGATATACCAAACGTGAATAATAATAATAATAATAATAATAATAATAATAATAATAATAATAATAATAGGGTTTATATAATGCACTATAATAGTGTATATTTTCTATATACTATTAATACATCAGATGTTATATACTATTAATACATCAGATGATGACATCTCATTAATATACAAACTAAAAAATTATCAAGTCCTTTAAAAAAATACTAATAATTTTTTCAAATTGCTCATAAAAATTTATTGATGAGATGTCAATTTATTATGCACTGATTATAAATAAAAATTATACATTATTAATGTACCATATAATAATAATAATAATAATAATAATAATAATAGTGATGATGACGATGATGATGCGGTGGAACGATGGAACTTTCTTTTTTGCAAACAAAAGCTGATGACCCTTGTTTCTTATATTTTTATTTTGCTTGAGAATTAAGTTTTGTTGCTTTATAGCTAGCTAGCTAGGTGCTTTTTTTTTTTATTTGTCGTTCACTTGTTGACTATTTGATCAATGCCTTAGGCCACAATTTTCAATATTCATAGTAGTATAAGGCTAGCAATATCTTCCGAAAATTTTATATATAGATATAATATACAAGTTCGTACATTTATATATAAATTAATTGAGAAAATCCAATTTTTGTGAACCTATTTCAGTTCATTAGTTAATTTGTATTGGATTGATTATTAAATTAAGCATAAAAAAATTTATTTAAATTTTAAGATATAATTTCATTAAGTTTATATCATTATTTGGTTCATAATATATTTTTGTATGCTTGATTTTTATGTGTAATTAATGATGTAAGTATACAATATTATTTGTTTATAATACGTTGATTGTATACATAATTGTAAAAAAAAATATTTACGCATAAAATTCGATGTCATGTGATCTATCTAATTTTCATGATGAAAGAATAACCACATCTTTGATTATGTCAAATTATATATTAAGCATATTTGGTCATATATAAGAAAATGACATTAATTGTAATTAATTATTTTTAATATAATAAATTTTATTTCACAGAAATTTTTATTGTATTTTTGTGATTAATTAGGATGAAGTAACAAATTATTTTTCTTAATTTAGCCACATGAATTAAGAAAAGGAATATAATTTGATAACTTCATTATAAAGTTTATATATGGATCTGTTGAATTAAAACTTCACACACAAGAAGTTTTATATGTTATTTGATTCATATTTTGAAGCATGATTTACATTTGTAAAACATAACATATGCTTATTTGCCTCAAGTTTTGTAACATAAACATGAATGTTTGATTTATTTGCGGTTATACAACCTATGAATTTTTCTGATGAAAAATCTGATAATCCCTATTTAAGTGGTGATAACTTTAAGGTATAGAAGGAGAGAGTTCTTCTTCAATTAGGGTGTGTGGAAATTGATGATGCTATTCAAAAGGATGAATCACATGTGTCTACTAAACTAGCTCGTAGGCTATGATTGCCCTATATGAACGATGAGAGCGATCTAATCACTTAAGTATGATGTTCATAAGGACACACATATTTGCTAGTATTCATGGTTCAATCCTTGAGTATAAAAATGTCAAGAAATTACTGAAGGCTATTGATGAATAGTTTGAGTCTTCAGATAAGGCCCTAGCTAGTACTCTAATGACGAAGTTATCATCTACGAAGCTCACTAGTGTTAGAGGTGTGCGTGAGAACATCATGCAGATGAGGGGCATAGTGGCTCAATTGAAGTCTCTTGAGGTTGAGATGTCTGAATTTTTCCTTGTGCATTTTATATTGAATTCTCTTCCACATCAATATAAACCTTTCAAAATTTCTTATAATGCATATAAGGAATAATGGTCAATCAATGAACTTTTGACCATGGGGGTTCAAGAAGAGAGGAGATTGATAATGGAAATGGGTAAATGTGCACATATGGTAACATAAGAAAAGCACAAAGCACAAGCCAAATAAAAATGAAAGGGTAAAATACCTATTTAGACTAAGAAGAAGGAGTCTAATTTTTTTTTGTAAAAAAAAGGGACACATGAAAAATGACTACAACAAATTTAAGGCTCGGCTTAAGAAGAAGGTAATCCAATCTCACTTATTTGTTATGAATCTAATATGGTTAATGTTTGTCATAACATTTGGTGGATTGATTCTGGTTTTACAATCCATGTTTCAAATACCTTGCAAGGTTTTCAAAAACCAAAGGAAACCAGTGGCCAATGAAAAATGGATCTATTTAGGAAACAAGATGCTTGCTCAAGTAAAAATAGTTAGGGTGTGCAGATTATTTTTAGATTCTGGTTTTGTTTTAAATTTGTAAAGAACCTTTTATATTCCAAGTTACTCTAGAAAATTAATTTCAGTTTCAAGATTGTACCTTTTGGATATTCCTTTGAATTTTATGGAAATGCTTTTTGTTTGTTATATAAATCTACTATTGTTGGAATTGGTATATTGATTGATGATTTATTTCGAATTCATTTATAAAACAATATCTCAAATACTATAATGCACATCTAAGGCAATGTTGGCATTAAACGATGTGTTATGAATGAAAAATTCTTAATGTTGTGGCATAGGAGATTAGGACATATATTTATAGAGAGAATTAAAAGGTTGGCGAATGATGGAGTACTTAGTACTTTGGATTTTTTTGACTTTGATACTTGTGTGGACTGTATAAAGGGAAAGTAGACTAATAAGACGAAGAAAGGTGCCAAAAGGAGTTCAAAAATATTAGAGATCATAGATACAAATAGATGAAGTCCGGATATGGACTCGTATGATTAGAAATACTTTATCTCATTTATAGATGATTGTTTATGATATATGTATATCTACTTGCTCCATAATAAGAACGAAGCATTGGATGCTTTTAAGGTTTTCGAAGCAAAAGTAGAGAAGCAATGCAGAAAGCAAATTAAGATTATGAGATCAAAGAGAGGTGAAGAATACTATGGTAGATACATTGAGGATGGACAAGCACCTGGTCCATTTGCAAGGTTTCTTGAGGAGCATAGGATTTTGGCCCAATACACCATGCTTGGATCTCCATACCATAATGGTGTAGCAGAAAGAAGTAATCGAATCTTGATGGACATGGTGCGGAGTATGCTTAGCAACTCCAAGCTTTATAAATCTTTTTGGACTGAAGCTCTTAAAACAATAGTGTATATATTGAACTAGGTTCCAATTAAGGCTATTCCAAAAACATCTTTTGAATTATGAAAATGTTGGAAACCAAGTTTGCAACATATACACGTTTAGGGATGCCTGTCTAAAGTAGGAGTTTATAATCTACAAGAAAAGAAACTGTACCCAAGGACTATAAATGGATATTTCATTGGATATGATCAAAAGTCTAAGAGTTATAGATTTTACTGTTCATCACACAGTAATAGAATTGTGGAATTAAGAAATGCAAAGTTTATTAGTGGAAGTGATCAATCTCGAAACTTAGTTTCAAAGAAGGATCATTCTGATGTTCAAGCTCCCATTTCAAGTGATAAATTGGTTGTTGTTCATAACACCCCTCAAGTTCAAATAGATGTTGAACAATCAATCATTGAATCTCCACAAGCTACTGATGACAATCTAGTAGATCCAATTGTTCAACAATTGCCAAAGATTATTTAGCAACCAGTTGTGTAGCATACTTCAAAGGAGGATGTTGGCACAACCTTTAAAAGATCAACTAGAATGAAGAAATCAACAATCTCTAGTGATTACATTGTATATCTACAAGAGTCTGACTATAATTTTGGAGTCGAAGATGACCCTGAAACATTTGAACAAGCCATGAGTTGCAATAAAATCGAATTGTGGTATAATGCCATAAAAGATGAGTTGAATTCTATAGCATATAATGGAGTCATGGGTCTTGTTGAGTTGCCTAATGGTGTAAAGGCCATCGGATGTAAATGGATCTTTAAAACAAAGAAAGACTCATTAGGCAACATTGAGAGACATAAAGCAAGACTCATAGCTAAATGATTCAATCAAAAGGCAGGAATCGATTACATAGAGGCTTTTTCTTTTGAAAGAAAGATTCCCTTCGTGTTATTATGGCATTGGTTGCCCATTTTTACTTAGATTTACATCAAATGGATTTCAAAAAAATGTTCCTTAATGGAGACCTAGAGGAAAAGGTTTATATGAAACAACTAAAAGAAAATTTCTCTAGTGATGGTGAGCATTTGGCGTGCAAGCTCAAGAAATCCATATATGGATTGAAATAGGCCTCCTGTCAGTGGTATTTGAAATTCCATGACGTTATCTCTTCATTCAATTTTGTAGAGAACATCATGGATCAATGTATATATCAGATGGTTAGTGGGAGCAAAATTTGTTTTCTTGTCCTATATATGGATGATGTTCTACTTGCAACCAATAATAAAGGGTTGTTGTATTAGGTGAAGCAATTTCGCTCTAAAAAATTTGATATGAAGGATATGGGTAAGGCATCTTTTATTATGGTATTAAGATACATAGGGACAAATCTCAAGGTATCTTAAGACTGTCTCAAGAATTACGTCTTTATTAGGAAGACGTATATAAAGAAAGCACAGGGTATTTGATTCTCTCTTTTCTTCTTTTTAATGAAAACAATTAGAAATTTGGGGGGTAAATTCATAGAAAAGGAAGAAAAAACAGTTTTCAATAAATTTTATACCAAGAAAATATTTAAGTATGATCATTTTCATTACTAGTATGTGAGTTGAAGGCTGTCACATTGAGAAAGTGTTAAAAAAATTATAAATCAAGGAATTTTGTGTAAAAATATTCTTGTAATTTGTCACATTAAGAAAATTAATAGAAATAAAGTAGTAAATATCTTTCCATATTAAATGTTCAAATATGACTTGTAGATTTTTTTTTTTGCCACATATTTGCATGAAGTTTAAGAGAAAATATTTGGTATGAAGGTTTTCTTGCATTGACATTTTAGTATGTTTTATGATAATAGTGGTTATGCTTTAAATGTAATTTTTTTTGAACAAAAAAGAAATTTCTTTTTTTTTGTTACACTATCATTGCATCAACAAAAAAGAGACTATACACTGTTAGTGCATCATATATAAACTCTTTTATTTTTATATTTCTTTTATTAATGAAAATGTTACGAAACTAAAGTAGTGTAGGAATCAGATCACATCTTATTGATGAATGAAATAAAAGGAGAAACCCCAAAAAGTGAGAAAAAAAAGAGAGAAAAGAAAAGTGAAAATTGTTTTCCCTGTACTTGTGTATGATACAATAATGGAGAATAAAAAGAGAAAAAATATTAAAAATAAATTGTAAAAAAAGTAATTAATTTAAATTTTTTATTAAAATAATTATTGTTAAGTGGATGAGTATTTTTTTCTTACTGGGTCGAGCTTAGGCAAAGCATTAGGAGATTATAGTGAGTTTCAGCCTAGCTTAGCTCGATTTTTTGGGTTTAAGTTTTTGCCTAAACCTGTTTTTACATACAATGTGTAAATGCAAGTCCACCCAAATACTATTACTTTTTTTCAAAAATTATAATAAAATATTAAACTAAAGTTAAAAAAATATAAGTTCAAATTAAATTACACAAAAACAATTAAAAGTAATTAAAAAATGAAATAGAATAAAAAATAATAAAAATATATAATTATCGAGTCAAGCCAAGCTCGGACTTGAAATGGTAAACCCAAGCTTGGCATGATTTTTCTTCAAGCCTTGATTTTTAAGCCCAAGCCCATTTAATGAGCTTAAGATTTTTGTCTTTGCTAGTCTAAAAATTGAGCAGCTCTTTGAGCTTTGGTATTTAACCTAGCCATTGAACAGGTCCATACTGCACCTAGACGACCATAGCCTAGGGGTTCTTAATAAGTGGAGTTGTTAGCTTTTGGACGAGCCTCCTTGATGATGGATGAAGATGAGCTTGCATCTCCTTAAGTGTTTCCAACACCTTGATCTTTAAACTCCTTATTAAACTTTGATGAATCATAAACAAATGCAGAAATGACTTCAAGGCATGCTACAAACGCCACTTTTCTTATACTTATTTTACCCTCACCACTCATAGTAGGTGACAGGGATTTGTCGAATAGCCGTAGGATACAATGAAGTCATCATTTAAAATCACATTACACTTGTGAAATCAAACCACTTAACACCTTCGGCAAATAAAAACTTATATTGTCTTAGCCATTATTATCTGTGGTAAACAATGTTTATAAGACTTGTTTCTACTTTGAGAATAAGAGGGAAGAGAGACAATGTAATAAATTTGATATTCTTTTGTGATTTTCAAGTGTATGTAAAAATGAACCTTGACATCTCTACTTATAGAGATACTTTCCAAAAGTTGTGCCCTCACAATTGAGTGTTGTGATCTTTCAATTGTGCAGTTGATTCAACAAATATGTTGGCTTTATAACTAGACCGAGAAGGGGGGGTGAATCGGTTTTTAGCTAACCTTTAGTTCGTTTTTCGGTTCTTCTAAATTCACTAGCCTATATTAATGTTTTCTAAGTTCTCTAGGCTATGCAAGCATGGAATCCAACTTCAATACAATAAACATAATATAATTGCACGATAATAAAGAGAGAAGGGAAAGAGAAATGTACACAAGTGATTTATAAAGGTTCGGCAACCTTGCCTACGTTCTCTACCTTGAGACGCTCCTAAGGATTTTCCCAAATCCTCTAGCTTGAATTTGTTACTCTTTTTCCTAGGCTCAAGAGTAACCTTTACACCTCTTCTTTTTTCGGGCTCAAGGAGGGAACCTTACACCTTCTTTTTCCGAGCTCAAGAAGGAAACCTTATAACCTCTCCCTTTTATGGCTTAAGGAGAAAACCTTCTACCCAATCCTCACTTACAATGAAGCACTCAAGGTTCACTCCCTTTTACAAATTGTGAATGTGTTTTCTAGTTTGTGTAATCAAGGAGATACCTCTAGATAGGCAAATGATTACAAAGGTTAAGCTCTAGAAAAGAAAAACTAAAGTATTTGTGCTATTTTATACAAAGAAGATGAGAATGATAGAATATGAAGAATTTTAGCACTTGAAATGTTGTTGAGACTTGAGGAAGATGGAGAAGATGAAGAATATTGTTGTTTAGCTATTCCTCTTGCTTTCTTAAGCTTCCAAGCCTCTTTTTATAGTCTCTTAGACGTGTTCTTGACGTTGGGTGGAGCCAAAACTGAAAATTACCATTGTATCTCACAAAAACTAGCCGTTGGAGTGCTTTTCGTGCTAAGGGATCGATCTTATGCCTTGGGGGATCGATCCTGTGCCTCTTGCCATGCTTCCTGGGCATTTGGCCATGAAGGGATCGATCCCTTCTCTTAGGGGATTGATCCCATGCTTCAATTTTGCCTCTTGGGAGCGTTATACCATTAGGGGATCGATCCCTTCTCTCAGGGGATTGATCCCTTCTCTTAAGGGATCGATCCCTTGCACTATTCATCTATCCTGTTGGTCAGGGGATCCATTCCTTGCACTATTCATTTGCCTTTTCTAGGTTTTTAGGCATTAAAAACATTCTAAAGCCAATTTTGAGTATTTTTAAATATAACATGACTTTGAAAACATAAATTTGAGTTCAAAAATTTATCAAGTAATTTTCTTAAAATATATTCAATAATTCCATAAGAAAATTACTTTAACCAATAGTTAAAAATGTTTTCTAAATTGATTAAAGCCAATAAAGATAATCAATTAAATCATAGTTTTATATTTGATAAAAGCACTTAATATGGTTTGTGAAAATCATAATTGATAAAGCAAATTTACAATATGAATCAAACATTTAAGATTACTTAAGTTTTTTTCATTTCAAAATATAAATGTCAATTTAAAGCTAACAATCTCCCCTTTTTGATATGACAAAACTTAAGGTAAATTTGCTTTGAAAATTCTTTAAGGAAATACTCCCCTTAAATATTAGCATAGTTTTCAAAAGAATTTTTCAAATCCCATTCAAATCCCATTATTTCTCCCCCTTTTTGTCATAGCAAAAAGAAGGAAAAATTATGCTCCCATTAAAAATATGGCTTAATAAATGTGAGAACCAAGAAATATGCTCCATCCAACAAGAAACATGTTAGTACATAGGACTAATAGCACAAATAAATAAGTCAATGTTCATAAAAAAATATGAGATGTTTGAGCATGTAAATGACATTGCTTATGATTCTATAATAATTGTTCATAATTAATTTTGCAAGAAGTTCTCAATTGGTAGATAATGAAGCAAGTTGTTTATAAATTATCTACTAAAATCTATAACTTACTCATTTTAACTCTATCAAGCACCTAGATTCATCAATTGTTCTCTAAGGTCCAACTAAGGTGCATGTCAATACATCATGATTATGAGCTGAAACTAGATAACATATCATATGCATTGAGCTCATAAATCATTTTCAAGTAAGAATGTGCTTAGAATTAATACATTTATCAATTTACCACAAATTCTAGCACACAAATGTCTCATGCAAAAGTGTCCTAACTAAATTCTTCCCTATTTGTCATTTCAATCTAAAGAGAGAAGGAGAAGAATTACTATCAATTTAAAGCTCATACCAATTGTTACCAATGATTGTCTTAGCCATTTTGCATGATGCTAATTGTTATGTGCGGTATGTTCAAGTCAAGAATATAATCAAGTCAAACACGTAAGAACATAATCACACACCACCAAATATGCATATGGATTAGTTAAACATTAGCATACTATCATGAAACATTAATCCATATTCACAAGCACAAATCTAATCATATGGAAGATTAAAGAATTTGAGTCATTCAAGCACACACATTTTCTTCCATAGTTATAAGCGCAAAAATCCTATGCTCATTTTCTTATTCAAGTCCTTAACTAATTATGAGCAAGGAAAGGTTCAAGATTTTCATCTTAATCATTTAATAGCCATACCCTAGTTGTTTTATCATTTAAGGTTCTAGGGGGTATATGCTATTTTAACTAAAATGGCTTTACCCAAGTGAATCAATATTATCAAGCTAAAATGTATTTTATCATTAAGATTTTCGATCTATGAGTGAGGTCAAGTACATTTTCATAAAAACTAATATTCTCATCTCATAAACATGATCATTGATTCAACTTAAGCAAACATGCAAGTTCAACATCAAAACAATCAAGATTCAATGCATGGATATTAATCAAAGTGCATTTGTTCAAGTTTGCATTTATTCTTGAATGTTGATGTTGTTATTAAAGCCTAAGTTCTTTAAAAATTTGGCCATAAGAAAAATCTAAGTTCATGGATGACAAATTTTCATACATTTGAGCATTTAAGATCTATTTATCATCACAAATTGTAAGCCAAGGATAATTATGGCCCTAGGTAAAGCTTTTTGATTCTCATGTATTTCATTCACCTAAGTCATGTTTGAATTCTATCATTAAGGTCAAGTTATGATCATTTTATCATTCAATCATATATATATTAACCTTTAATTATTTATATTTCACTAAAAAATATACCATGATGCCTAATGGGAATATGTGTGTCAAGTTATGAGATAAAATCCTCTAAGCATGCTTGACTAAGATGAACAAAAAGTATGAACAATATTCATCATGCACAAGTTCATTAGAATGTTTTTAAGTCAATACACAAATCATTGAAATAGTTCTCAAAATAATGTTTAAGCATTCATTGAAAATATATTTTAAGATTATTCCAAGATTTATGCAATTCATGAATGTCTTCAACAAGAAAAATGAATTTGCACTTGTAAGTTCAAATGAAATTAATTGTTGAGGATAATACCAATTGTTGAATTTGAGGCATGATACCAATGAAAAATGATTTACATATCAAAGGATCATCAAGAAGAAGTTAAAATACTGAATTTTAAGTTGAGAAGAACGAAAATATGAAGATAACGAAAAGTCCTTCTCAAATTCGGTTTAAATAGTGCAGGGAAGGCATTTTGCCTTGGGAGGATCAATCCCAAGGGGAGAGGGATCGATCCCTCATTTCCAGAATGTAGAAATTCCGCATTTTTGGCTAGAGGATCGATTCTACATGAGGAGGGATCGATCCTTCATTCAACTTCTATAGAATTTTGGCTTAAAAATCAACTTTGGAGGTGCCAAAACTTCATTTTTGAGTATTTTAAGTCTAAGTAAAAGTTTAAACATTTATGTAACATGATTTTGGACTTGTATGAATGAAAAATATGGATGAAAAATCATTTAACAATAGATTTCACGATTTTGGAAGGATTTTTACCAATAAATGCATTTTTGGTTACATGGAAGGTCATTTTCAAAGTTATGCATATTTGGCAAAACCAATATGCTTGGAAACACAAATATGCCAAAACAAACATGTTCACATAGATTTTAAGCACATATCATCATATCACCACACTTGTGAACATTATGTCATGATTTCTAATATACAAATTCCTCATTAATGCTCAGACATGGCATTTTGCATGTATAACATATTTGACATTTTTTGGAGCAAGAAAATATATTATCAACACATTGCAAACTTGCTCAAATTAAAAAACAATGTAATAACTATTTCAAAATCATATTACATGCTTTTTATCCAATCATCAAGAATTGTCCACAAAATAATCAAAAATCATTTATCATGCCTTTTTTCAATAATTCAACTCACAATGCATCAAGGATCATTAACAAAATGCCTCATTGAATCATACAAATAATTTTAGCAAATATGAGTTTTGAGAAGATAGAATTTAAGCTTACAAAACTCTTTTACTTAAGAATGCTTTGCCTTGATTTGTTGAGTCCACGTTGAGCTATCCTTTGAAGAAATTTTGTGACCTTGCCAAGGGTGGATTCCTAAGCTCTTTCTCTTTCTTATTAGCACAAGCAAACTCCATGGGATGTGTAGAGCATTTGAACTTCATTGTTTCATTTTAGCTCCATGCTCTATCATTCCTACAACAAACAAATTTAAGTATGTTTTGGTACCTAAATTTTCTTGGGTCCATGAGAGTTGGTGTTCAAAATTTTAGATCCTTTAAGGATCCATTTGAAACTCAATTCATAATTATTTACAACATGCTTTGGCACCCACATTTTTCTAACTACTTTTTCTCTAAATGTCGTTTTTCTATAAGTGCATACTTGTGATGAGTCTCCTATTTTATTGCATAGTGAACATGTGAGAGATGTATCATACATAGAATTTTTGTTCACAAGAAAATTCTTAAGATGAGTTTCCTTTTTATTTGCATTATAACCTAACTCCTCTTTATCAAAGAAAGCTCTTTAGGTCTCAAGCATGTGATCTAATTTTTGTTGCCCAAGTAAAATATAGAAAATGTGTTTTGCAAATTTGTATTCTTTTTATTCAACTCATTTATCTCTAAGTTGGCATCTTCTAATTTCTTCTCTAGTTCTAGCTTAGCATTTATCAAGGCTTCCTTTTCTATTTTCAAATTAGCAATGATTTTCTTATATTTAGAGTTCATGCATTAAAATTCATTTGCTAATTCATTAAAGACATTTTGTAATTCATCAAATGTATAAATGTTATCTTCACTAGAACTAGAACTAGCCTCGTCATCACTAATAGCCATAAAGCATGAGTAGGCTACCTCATCATTTATGTTTTCCTCATCGGAGCTATCACTATCGCTTCATGTAGCCACAAATGCTTTCTTCTTAGGCTTCCTATCCTTTTCCGTCTTAAGTAAGGGGCAATATAATCTAGTATGCCTTGGTTCATTACACTCATAGCACACTTTGGATTCTTTTTCTTTCCTACTTGACTCTCCTCTCATCACTTCTCTTCTTTGATGTCTCTTATCATTCTCTCTCTCCTTCATCTTCATAAATCTATTAAATCTTTTGGCAAACATTGCCATTTCCTTTTCTTCCCATCTCCACTCTCATCACTATAATCTCTAATGTTCTTATGAGTGGAAGATTTAAGTGCTACCACTACTTTCTTTGAAGGCACTTCATTTCTTTTCAATTTCATTTCATATGTAAGTAGGGAGCCCATAAGCTTATTTAGAGATAAGTTATTTGGATCCTTAGACTCTTCTATTGCGGTTACCTTTGCCTCCTAAGATTTTGGCAAGCTATTCAAAATTTTCTTAACCATTTCTACATTGGAATAGGTCTTGCCTAAAGCCTTAAGTCCATTGATTATGTCCTTAAACCTAGTAAACATATCACTCATGGACTCATCTTTTTTCATCCTAAAAAGTTCATAGTCATGTGTGAGCATACCTACTTTGGTTTCTCTAACTATATTTGTCCCTTCATGTGTAATGGCTAATTTGTCCCATACTTGCTTGGCATTTTCACATAGAGAGACTCTATTATATTCATTGGGACCTAATGCACAAAAGAGAGTGTGCATAGCCTTGGCATTCAATTGTGCCAATCTCATGTCATTTGTGTCCCACTCATCCTCACTCTTAGGAACATCCTTTCCATCTAATTTCTTCATTGAAATTTTGGGACCATTAACTATCACTCTCCATATTTCATAGTCATTTGATTGCACAAACAACATCATCTTAGTCTTCCAGTATGAGTAATTCTCTCCATTGAAAAGTGGAGATCTAACTAATGAGTGTCCCTCTTCTCCTAAGGGTGTACCTATGTTTAAATGAGTCATATAGGATCGTTTTCTCGATAGATGTTAATCCAAATCAATCTTGAGCCTAATCTCTGATACTAATTGTTGGCTCTTGATAAGTCTCTAAAATATACACATTTTAGAGTATTTTATTGCACAAAAATTTAATTAAAATTTGGAATTTTCATGTAATTTTTTCCCAATTTAACTAAATTGTTTTCATGTGTAGGAAATTCGAGAATGATGAGGAAATCAAGAAAATGACAAGAAAGTCAAGGAAAAATGATTGGATTTGGTGTTTAAACCCTCAACTTAACCTTATCCTTAAACCCCTAAACTTACCCAAACCTTGAACTCAATTCCTACCACCTTACCCCTAAACTATTTTTTTTAAACCATAAACCTTACCTAAACCAATTTTCCAAACCCTTTAAAAAAAAACCTTTAACCATTATCCCATCATAACCCACTTAAACATATCTCATTCTCACATAAAACTCAAACATTATTTAAGCCCATCTTAAATACCAAAACTCATAAGCCTAAAACATTTCAAGTCCAACCCATAAACCTTGACCTTTCTTCATGCAAGCCCACAACATATTCATTGAAGTTGATTTCAACAAGCACAAAAGAAAATGAGAGTCCAGCCCATGAGACAAATGGCCAAAGCCCTTGAAGAACCCTAGCGAATAAAAAAGGTGGAGCTGCCACACAATGAAGCGTGGAGGCAGATAGCTCGTGATAGGAGATGGTCTCCTTCAACCTTTCCTGCAATATTTTTCTTTACTGTTTCTTTAGTTTAGGCATGGATAGCTGAGCACAGTAGCTTCTCCTTATATTACTGTATTTCTTTTAAGTGTTCAAGTTCATTAGTTTTCTTTTTTCTTTTTTAGTTTAATTTTAAAAGAGCTAAGATTTCTTTATGAATTTGGATTTAATGCAATTCTAGCTTGTAGTTCTTTCTTTCAATACTCTTCATTATATATATATATATATATATATATATATATATATATTTTTGTTAAGTTCTATATTTAGTTTCTTTGCAATTTCTATTTAAAGTTCATACTTTAGTTTAAACCTTTTTATCTGCATTGTTTATTTCTTTTTCAGCATTCATATTTTCTTATTTCTACATCAAACTCTGTTCTGTGCCTAGTTAATCTGTTTTACTGGTTCTTTTCCTTGCTTATGCATTACTGTTTTAGTTTTGCTGGTTATGCTTCATGTTTCTACCTCCTCCTTTTTTCTCGTAGCGTTCTCTAAATCAGTTTTGATTTTTCTTAGCGTCTCTTGCTTCCATTTCTTCTTTTGGTTCTGCTCTGTTGTATTTTTCTTAATCTGTTGGAGGTGCTGCTCGGGTTGTCTCTCCCCTGTTGTGTGACATTACTGAAGCAAAACCAGTACTAGACTGATGCAGAGGCTTGGAACAATTGCTTTTTCAGTGCTGTCTTGGCTAGTGAAGCGTTGAAACAGAGCATGAGTAGTGCTCCGCTAATGGTCACTATGCTTGAGGCAGAGAGGAGCTGAGCATTTGCTATCTGGACACATGAAGCAGGAGCAAGTGTGGCCTAAAGCTTGCAATGCAGCTGTCCACTGAAGGTGCATGGACCATTTTCACTCTTTGGATGACGCATGCGCAGAGTTGAAGGCGTGGCAGGCGTGAAGTGTTGGCAGCTTGCATTTTCGTTTGTCTTTTACATTGTTGAGTTTACATTTACTTTTTATATTTTACTGTTTTGGTTTCATGAGTTAGTGAGTAGTTTAGTATAATAGGTTAAATATATTATGATATAGAGTAGCATATTAATTCAGTTTTATTACCTTCTGATAGTTTACGTTTAATTAAGTATTTAGTTATAGTAATTTTTTTATTTTTAGTAATTCTTTAGTTTAATTAGGTATTTATTTTCATGCATTTTAAATTGATTTTTTTTCTTTTAAATTTCATGTTCCTTAAAAATTAGTTGCATTTTAATTTTCCTTTGCTTTAATTTCATTTAACTTGCATTTTTATATTTATTTTTTTATTTGTTTTGTTTTATTTTACTTATCTTACTTATTAATTTAATTAAGATAATTTTCAATTGTTTGAATAAACTTAGGATGATCAATTTTAGTACTTAGCTAGAACAATTCTAACTAATCCTCGTAGGAACGATACTTTACTCACTATGTATTACTTGTCGCGACCTGTGCATTTGTGGTATAGGTCTCAGAGCGCAACGGCTCTATAACTAAACCGAAAGGGGGGTGAATCGGTTTTTAGCGAACCATTAGTCCATTTTTTAGTTCTTCTAAATTCACTAGGTTATATTAATGTTTTCTAAGTTCTCTAGGCTATACAAGCATGCAATCCAACTTCAATACAATAAACATAATATAACTGCAAGAAAATAAAGAGAGAAGGGAAAGAGAAATGTACACAAGTGATTTATAGAGGCTCGGCAACCTTGCCTACGTCCTCTACCATGAGACGCTCTCAAGGATTTTCCCAAATCCACTAGCTTGAATTTGTTACACTCTTTTTCCTGGACTTAAGAGTAACCTTTACACCTCTCCTTTTTTCGGGCTCAAGGAGGAAACCTTACACCTTCTTTTTTCGAGCTCAAGAAGGAAACCTTCTAACCTCTCCCTTTTATGGCTCAAGGAGAAAATCTTCTGCCCAATCCTCACTTACAATGAAGCACTCATGGGTTCACTCCTTTTTATAAATTGTGAATGGGTTTTCTAGTTTGTGTAATAGGCAAATGATTACAAAGGTTAAGCTCTAGAAAAGAAAAACTAAAGTATTTATGTTGTTTTGTACAAAGAAGATGAGAATGATAGAATATGAAGAATTTTAGCACTTAAAATGTTGTTGAGACTCGAGGAAGATGGAGAAGATGAAGAATATTGTTGCTCAGCTATTCCTCTTGCTTTCTTAAGCTTCCAAGCTTCTTTTTAGTCTCTTAGACGTGTTCTTGACATTGGATGGAGCCAAAACTGAAAGTTACCGTTGTATCTCACAAAAACTAGCCGTTGGAGTGCTTTTTTGTGCTAAGGGATCGATCCTGTGCCTCTTGCCATGCTTCCTGGACATTCTGCCATGAAAGGATCAATCCCTTCCCTTAGGGGATTGATCCCATGCTTCAATTTTGCCTCTTGGGAGCATTCTGCCATTAGGGAATCGATCCCTTCCCTTAGGGAATCGATCCTTTGTACTATTCATCTATCCTGTTGGTCAGGAATCCATCCCTTGCACTATTCATTTGCCTTTTCAAGGTTTTTAGGCATTAAAAACATTTTAAAGCCAATTTTGAGTATTTTTAAATATAACATGACTTTGAAAACATGAATTTGAGTCCAAAAATTTATGAATAATTTTCTTAAAATATATTCAGTGATTCCATAAGAAAATTGCTTAAACCAATAATTAAAAATGTTTTCTAAATTGATTAAAGCCAATAAAGGTAATCAATTAAATCATGGTTTTATATTTGATAAAAACACTTAATATGGTTTGTGAAAATCATAATTGATGCAAATTTACAATATGAATCAAACATTTAAGATTACTTAAGATTTTGTCATTTCAAAATATATATGTCAATTTAAAGCTAACAAAATACAATTATTTAATATAATCACTACTTTTGGAAATCAATAGTTATGCTTTTCAACAATTAGCAAGTGAAAGAACACCTCTTCAAAGAATATGTAACTCTTTGAAGAGGAAATTATTCATTGAATAATTGTATCTAGTTTCTTATTCCATTGATTAAACATAATTTTTTTAATCAATCATTATTTCACTATTTTGAAAATTTCCAGTAATCCTCAAGCATTTTCAAAATAGAGCAAATTCGATACTTAAGGATTCATTATGCATAAAATGAAGGTATCAATATTGACTTAAACCTCCATCTTAGTGAATAGTTAATGGAGGCCCATCAAGCACACAAAGCCCAAGTCATGTTCGTGATGATCGTGATCTTATGAGCATCCATGGAAGTCCAATGACAAGAGTTAAAACTAAGAGAATACAACAAGCCTTGGCTGGTTTCATTAATGAAGGTATCTTTAATTTTTTGTTTTACTTGGCTTCCTTTTTTGACTTATTCTTGTTTTTCTTCATGTATTCTTCATTGTATCTCATCTTCTTTCGGTGAGATTCATATTAATAGTGCTATTGAGTTAATCAGAACAACATGGTGGAATAAAGTTTTAAACCAACAACTATATAATGACTAGTCATACACTAATTTACACATAAGACTTCAAGAATTCGTCAAAAGTCATTTAGTAAAAGCTTGACACTATAATTGGCCATATTTCTAGGATCTATTTATAAGTGCTTGAGAGCCAAGCCATTTGCTCTAAAAAGCAACACACTTCTACTCATATCAGTGAACTCTATCAGAAATGCAACCGTATAAGCATTTCAATACTATACTTACATGTTATGGGTTAATTAAGAGTAATAACTCATTTTCCCCCTTTATCATACGGTTTCAAGCACTTGTTAAACTTGGGATGTGTCTATACATTTAAGTGCTCATAGTCACATTCAAATGATGTACTTAAACTCATTAAGCTTAAGAAGCGTTGAGTTGAGGTTCTATCTTGTGTGACTAAAGTTAATAGGCTTAAGTCCTAACCTTCTTGGAAATTCTAGACATCATTTCTGTTATAATTTTCTTTTGTTAAAGGATTCTTGAAGCTTCCTTTTCTTGATAAAATACTTTTTTGGATAAAATATATAGTGTGCATCCCTTGTCAAATACATAGCTAGGCTTTAACCATTGTCTCTAGATGTGAGAACCCAAATTTCTCTATTCTCCCTATATCTATTGAAGGTGTTGAAGTAGAATATTAACTGAAGTTACGAAAATTAATTCCCACATGCTATAGTGCTATCGGGAAAAACTATTACGTGGGCCCTACAAGGTAATTTTTAACTCGGATAGATTTCGAAGTGGCAAATTGTGAATCGTGGGTTAGAAATACCTAACTGGTAAGAAGATCACTTTTCGAAATTCTTCCTAAGCATACCTTAGTTCACGTGCAACAAATTAAAAAATGACAATTGTGTTCATATGTTGGAATGATTTTTTTGAATAACGGTCAAAATAAATTGACTTTGGACCCATAGACTGTCATAGGAAAATCTTCGTGTAAAGAAGTTTCACGTAGATTTAGCCCATGAACTGAATTTTGTGAAAATGCTATAAACAACACAAACGAAGCAAAAAGCATTCGTTTAGGGGTAGTTTAGTAATTTCACAACTCACATTCAGTCAAACCACTTTGAGAGTCAACCTTTGACAATATTTGACCTAAATATAGGAAAAATAATGAAAATAAATTATAAAATCAAAAAATAAAAATAATAAAATAAAACTAGGACAAAAATGGAAATATTGTATTAGTGTAAGGGTATAATGGTCTTTTAATCTAGTGACTGGTCAAAATTGGTCAACCTTTGACTTATATTGAGCAAAATAAATAAAATTAATAAAAAAATAAAATAGAAAATCTGATCTGAGATAGGTGTACTGTGCAGTTACATATTTTAGTAAATAAGTAAACTTTAAGAAGGTATTTTATACCTTTTGAACTGCAACCGATTTTTATAATAAAAATCTAATAAAACACCAATCAAATGAAGGCAAAACAACATTTTCTACCATCTTCTTCCACCAGCAGAACCTTCTGCAACGTGAAACTCCATTTGTGCTTCAAGTTTTTCACGTTACTCCTAGTGAAACCCCATCATTCCTTCACCAATTCACTTAGGTCCCTTCATAGGAATTATTCTCCCTCCCAAGAGCTTCCTAACCATTCCAAAAGCTCAGCCTAAATCAGCCAAAAACAACCTGTCATGCTGCTGGCAGAACCGTTCCTGTACAGGTAAAATAAAGATTTAATTTCATGCAATTTTATTTAATATTTATGCTTGTATTTGGTGAGTAAATGAGATGTGTAGATATAGCTTGAAGTAAAACTTGATGTAGTGGACCATAGGGTGTTCGGCCATGGTGGAAATTGTGAGGAGATGATGTTGATTTTCATGGCTGATGGTGAAAAATAATGATTTGTAGTGTGGTAAATGTAGTTAGGTCCATAGACAAGTGAAATAATGAATTTGGTATTGTAAAGGCCATTCGGCCATGGGTTGAAGATGATGGAGATGGTGTAATTTTGATACATGGAAAATATGGAATGAATATAGGAGTTTAATTATGGTTGTGTATGGAATTTGAATGAAGAAAGAATGAGTATAGTGATGATGAATCCAACAGGTTAGGGGCTGCTCTTAATGGAATTGTGGTAATCTTAATATAGAGTTGATAGGAAATGATGATATGAATTGTAATAGCTATAGTCATGATCATTAATTAAAGAAACAATAAGTTTAATACCATGGGAGCTATTCGGCCAAGAAGGAAAAATGGGGATGGGAGTTTAATGTTGATGATTGGAGATGAAAGAATAAATATAAAGAATAAATAAAAAGTTTTGGTGAAGTTAAAATTGAAGAATAATGAGTATGAGTGCTAGAAGAGGTGCTGATGACCAAAATAAAGTGTAAATGAAAATGACCAATTCTTAGTGTAATAAGAGTGTAGGATTGGAGAAGGGAATAAATAGAAATTATGCACAAAATGAGAATGAGGAAAGAATAAGCAAAATGAATTGACCATAATCGGCCAAATGGAAATTTATGAAAATTCTATAATATTTCCTTAAGGGGAAATAGTTAAAATAAAAGTTTAGGAAAAGTAAAGGAAATTTATAAATATGAGCAAGACTATTAATTATTTTAATGTTATTTTTGCAGCTAGTAATTTGGAGAAATAAGTGATTCAATGGTGCGATTTGAATTGCTATCCCATACTGCGAATTAAGGTAAGGAAAGTATATAAAAGTTGTGTAGGAACTACTATGGTTGCATGGGAAAATTGGTGATTTTGAGAATTATAGAATTTAGAGTTTATGGGAAAAGGGTTAAGAGAACTACAAGCTTTTATACTACTAAATTTGGAAAAATAGATTTTGAACGATTATGCACCAAATTCCAAAACCCGAAATAAAGAACTCATCTTTAATGAATTTAAGATATGATTTGATTTGCATCAGTTACTTAAGAGTTACCTTTAAATTTATTTTAAATCCATGAGAAATTGAAATATGATTTGATAAGAAATATTTTAATTATTCTATATTATGGCATTTAATAAAAATTTAGTTTTTATGAGAAATTTAATTATTTGATGATTTAATTTTGCATTAATAGTTTTATTGAATTTTTATATCGTTAAAAATAAAAATAATATTTATCCTCTTATATGATTATGGATTAACTGAAGATAGTTTATATGAAAATGATTTTATTATGATTTTATTGTGATTTTATAGATTTATGAAAATGATTTTTTTATGAGAGTGTTAGCTCCTTGTGGTTTCATGCATACAGATGATATGATGATTAGAACTGGGAGACCTTCGTGAAGTCCCCAGTACCTTTCCCAAAACCACAGCTGTCACCTGATTAGTGCACACTGTGGTCATTTTGACAATGGCTATTGTTACAGGTAGGAACAGCTTAGGGTTGGATGCGTAGCCCCATGTGGGTATGCCTGTTTCCTATACAGGTCCCTGAAGGGATATAGTTCGTGCATGAGTTTTTTGGATGTTAATTTCTATAGTGATTTTTATAGTATATGAAATGATTGATTTATAGACAGATGATAGATTGATTTAAACGATTTGAAATGTGAAAGAGTAAATGAACAACATATGCTATAAATGAGTTTCCAGTATATGTTTACACTACACAATATGCATTATCTTTTTTACAAAATTTAAATATATGATTTTATTGTATATAGTAGCATAGTATCACTCTTTTATATGCTTTTCCTAACTAAGCATAAACTCACCTCCTATTTTTCCACTCAGACTATTTGCAATAGATTCCGCTCATCGTAGAGGAGCACAGCTTTTGGGACTTACAGTATTCCGCGTTTTGTCCACAAAAGGTATATTGTATTTTAGTATATATTTCAGACAATTGTACTATACTTTTTGTTGATATTAATTCTAGGGATGTAAATTAGCAAAACTAACATTGTGTTAAAATTAGGAACTATAGAACTAGGATATGTACAAAGTTATTAAAGAAGTATTATATGACAAATGCATTGGTAATTTTAATTTTATTGGTTTTATTATATAATTTAATGAAATGAAATTAATGAACTGATAGTCATAGCATGTAAAAGAAATAGAAATGACATCGGCAAACAACCTAACCATTTTAAGAAAAAAGAAAAAGTTAATTAGTATTTAAATGAATACCAGATGTTTATAAATTAGGATGCATGATTACTAAGGAGCAACAATCTCAAAATCATTTTCATAAATTCATAAAGTCACAATAGGAAATCATTTCATAGAAATTACCTCCAATCAATCCATAATTGTATAAAAGAATAAACATTATATTCGGCAGTAGAAAAATTCATTAAATTCTCAATGCAAAACTTTAAATATCCGAATAATACATTTGCACATGAACGATAAATTATACCATGTAAAATAATTAAAAATAATTCTTATGCAAATTAAACCATGTTTAAATTTATATGGACTTAAAATAAATTTTTTATTTTTCTTGTGTAAGAAATTTGGATGGGTGGATAGTTAAGGTTAATTTTCTAAAATCCCAATGGCATAATGGTTTAAATCTGTCCTAACCCTTATAGAAAATCAAAGTTATATTTCTCAAATCAGTACCCAATTTCCCAAGTGCAAGCATAGCCTTTCTATGCTACTTTCGTATAAGTTCTTTACCTTAATCTGCCGTGCAATATAGCGACCCGATAGCACCACTTATTACTCTTTATTCTCCAGACTCAACACTGCACCATAATATCAAATTATATTCAAAATTCCATGTTATAACAATAACTTTAATAGATAATATTATAATTACTTTATCTTTATTACAATTACTTTATTCAACAAGTTATAATAACTTTATTTATTATAATAACTATTAAAATTATTTATTATAAAAATAAATTTATTAGATTAAATCATAAAAATATATTAATAAATATTTATTTTGATTAAAATTAATAAATAAATTGATAAAATAAATAAAAATAATAATAAATAAATAAAAGTTATAAAAGCTTTATTTATAAAAATAAATATCACAAATTTGATATTCTTTTCGAGTGTATACAAAAATAAGTCTTGACATTTCTATTTGTAGAGATACTTTCCTGGAGTTGTATCCTCATAATTAAATATTGTGATATTTCAATTAAATTTTTTGATCCAACAAACAAAATTATTTAAAATAATCACTACTTTTAGAAACCAATAGTTATGCTTTTCTGTCATTCACAAGTGAAAGAACACATATTCAAAGAATATATAACTGTTTAAAAAAATTCATTGAATAATTATTGTCGTAACGTATTAAGTTTTGGAGAAAACATAATAGCTAGACACAAAATCTATGGAGTCGCCACCAACCATTCTACTAGGTGTGATTGGTCACCTATTCAAACTATGAATAAGACTGGTCTACATCTCAAATTTAGGGTTCGGGAGTACGATTACGTGTGAGGAAGGATTAGCACCCTCACAACGCCCATCCTAAAATGGTACCAACTAGCTTTAGGTTATCTCAAATTTGCCTTAGTTAATCTTAAGTTCAATAATTTAATATTGGAAAATATTTCTAAGCATCCTCCATTAAGCTGGTGGGATAGCTTAAAAAATTCTCCTCACCTCAAGAGTATTCAAGTAGTACTATGTGACTTGCTTGAAGAGGCTCCGTCGTCAGATTCATTTTAATGTTTTATGAAAAATTCCATTTCGATTCCTATTTAATTCATTCTTACTATCTTATCATTTTTATTACTTCTATTGTTTTCGATTATTTTATTAATTTTTAATTTTATTAATTTATTTTATTAGAGAATGAATATGAATTATTTTTCTCAAAAATTCTTTTTAGATCTTCCATTAAGCTGGTCAGATCTTGAAAGAAATTATTTGACCTAAAGATTTCCAAAGTATTACTTAAGCGTAATCTCTTGGGGAATCTTATCATCGAAATAATCAATAATCAATACTCAATCTCAATAATTATTATTAACCATTATCATCCTATTTTATCATTTATTATCATTATTATTATTTATTATTTATTATTGTTATTGAATTATTAATATTTCTTTATATTTATTATTTTATCTTTGTAATTAATTATTTTAATTTTAATTTTTAATACATCTTATTTTATTTTTAAACTGAATATAAATCACTTGTTATCGAAAACCTCTTTAGACCATCCATTAAGCTGGTGAGGCCTTGAGAGAATTTTTTAACCTAGAAATGTTCAAGAAAATCATTTAAGCATAATTCTCTTGATATTTCATCATTGGAGTAATTCATATTCATATTCATTATTATTTTAATTCTAGTTATTTTATTTATTTCCTTCCTTATTTTAATATGTTACCTACCAATATTATTATATTATTACGGACCATTAATATTTTTTTTTAATTTTGTTACTAATTGTTTCTATTGTAATTTTATAATAAATTTATTCTTTTTTAAAATGAATATAAATTATTTATTATTGAAAACTCTATTTAGACCCTCCATTGAGCTGGTCAAGCCTTGGATAGAATTTTTCTCACCTCAAGATCTCTAAAGGTATTACTTAAGCGTAGTCCCTTAAGAGTTCCATCGTCGGATAATTATTTTAATTTTACTTAAAAATTATATATATATATTTAATATATCCATTCTTAATTTCATTTCAATCCTAATTAAAAAAAAAACCAAGCAAATAAATAATACATCAAATATACAAATCTCAACATGATCAATTTATATCATTTATATTATCTAATGCTAAACATCCAAGTCGAATCTTTCAAATTAATTTTCTTTACTTTATATTTTGATTTTGCCTAAGCTATTATTAAACTAAATTAATGGTGTACCTAAAAATATTAATTTAAAAAAAAAAAGAGGATCACGTGATTCTTACCTTACTTTGGCAAAATTCATGCAATGGCAAAAGCCTTCTAACATTTATTCTTCTGACAACCAAATATCACTTTCTCTTTTACAATGATATTTGTTCACTCTTATTGCCTCTACATCTCCTCTCAGCAGCAACCTTTGATGATGGAACTCGGGCAGGAGCTTGTAACAAGGGCAGCGGGTGCAATGGCGATGCAAACAGCAGCACGCAGTGGACTCTTGTAACAGCTGAACCGCAGCAGAACGAGGAAGAGCAGGAGCGGTTAGGGGCAAGGAAATGGCAGCGAGATGATGGCGTTGGCTGTGTTCAGAGGCGGCAAGAATAGACGTGAACTTGGCAACAGAACTTGTGATGGCACGAACGAGACAGCAGTAAACAGGGGTAGAGCAATGACGGTGGAGATGATGGTGGCTTACGATGGAGTAACGTGATGATGCAGAGACAGCAAGGGCAGCAACGATGAAGATGGTAAAGCCCAGAGCTGAAGTAGGCTGATGCAAAAAAAAAAAATGGTGCGTAGTGAACTTTGATGCAGTCCAGGCAAGGCAAGGGGGATCAAGATGAAGAAGACTGACAGTGAAGAGACGATAATGATGGTAGAGGCGGTAAGAGTGGAAAGAATAATCAAACCGTAGCAAAACTCTTTAGGGTTTTTTTTTTCTCTCTGCGTCTTCTTTACTTTTCTAGGGTTTTCTTTTTCTAGGGTTTTCTCCTCTCTCTTTATATACATATTTTTTGTATCTCCTTTTGGAAAATGAATCAATGAGTTTATTCATCCCATAATCATGGGATTTTCTTCATTTATTTTCATTTGACCTTTCCATCTTTTTATTTATTTATTTCCTTTTCATTATTTTATATTTGGTAATTTATTTTTAGATTTTATTTCACTTTGATTATTTCCTTTATTATTATTATCTTTCTTATGGCAACAAATCATTGAAGTCAACTCTTTTTTATTTATGGTTTGTTTCTTTTATTTATTTTTATTTTTATGTTTTTATATATATATAAAAAAATATATATTGTTCGGACAAAATTAGGTGTCTACAGCTGCCCCTCTTTGCGCTTTGCTGTGAAACAGTAATGGTGCAAAGACATAGACAACCATTTTGTCCGAATGCAAGACCTATCAAATTTTTTTTTTTTGTAGAATGTGATATTTCCTAGCCTCTTTTATCATAAGGTTCAGGAATGCAAAATGAAATTCCTTTTTTAGTCTCTCCTATCATAAGACTAAGGAATGAATTTTCCAAATCTTTTCTATCATAAGATTAAGGAATGCAAAGTGAAATTCCTAGTCTCTCCTATCATAAGACTGAGGAATGCAAGCATGATCATGGAATAAAAGCTCCTCTCGACAGAGGCTTTGAAACTTCTGAAACACAAAGAACTCCTCTCATCAGAGGCATTGGAACTTTGGAAAATAATCTTGTGCTCCTCTCACCAGAGGCATTGGAACTTTGAAAAATAATTTTGTGCTCCTCTCACCAGAGGCATTGAGACTTTTGAAAAATAACCTCGTGCTCCTCTCACCAGAGGCATTAGAACTTTGAAAAATAATCTTGTGCTCCTCTCACCAGAGGCATTGGAACTTTGAAAAATAATCTTGTGCTCCTCTCATTAGAGGCATTGGAACTTTGAAAAATAATCTTGTGCTCCTCTTACCAGAGGCATTGAGACTTTTGAAAAATAACCTTGTGCTCCTCTCACCAGAGGCATTGGAACTTTGAAAAATAATCTTGTGCTCCTCTCACCAGAGGCATTGAGACTTTTGAAAAATAACCTTGTGCTCCTCTCACCAGAGGCATTGGAACTTTGAAAGATAACCTTGTGCTCCTCTCACCAGAGGCATTGGAACTTTTTGAAAAATAAAGAGCTCCTCTCAGCAGAGGCATTGAGACTTTTTTGAAAAATAAAGGGCTCCTCTCAACAGAGGCAGTGAAACTTTGAAAAATAAAGATTTCATTTCAGAATGCCAGTTAACATGGGTTTGACTGGGCTTAACTTTCATTTTGATGCCAACAATATTAGGCTTCATCCTCCTTTAAGATGCCAGCTAAACTGGACTTTGCTCTCATCTAAGTTTTTTTCAAAAAAGTATTTTTCTCATTATCTTCTCATACCTCATCATTTTTTCAAATTACCATCTCTTATATTTTCTCTTTTCCTCAAAATTCTAATCATTCAAAACTTCTTATCCTAATGTCTTAACATATAGTTCAATGTCAAAATGCACTAATGAAATGTCATGCATGTCATGAATATAATGAATGCCATGAATGTTATGCACATGTCAATGTCATGCCCCCTGCATTATTCCATGAATATATGCAAATGCATTCTCAATTGTGGTAACAAGATTCTCAAGTTCATCTTGTCTTTCTCAAGTCCATTCTGTCTATTGAATTCTCCTTGTTTAAATCCTTTATCTTCCTTTCTCATCCCATCTTCTATTGAGTCCTAGTCCAGTTAGGCCCGAAGACTAGCCATCATGTTTTCAGCTTTGTATATTCATCATTCACTTTTGCTTCTTTCTCTCTCTTAGTAATGCAAGATTTCTCAAAAGAATATATTTTTTTTTTCAAAAACTTATCCAAAAAAAAAAAAAGGTTACCAACATTTATTTTTTTTCTTTTCAACTTGACCACCAATGTAATGCACTCATACATCTTCTCAATTTATTATAGGGGTGGAATAAATGATCATGAGAGGTATAGATATTCATTCTTAGAAAAGGAACATGAAATCCAGAAAAACCAATGGGACAATCTGTTTGGAATAAGGTTTTTAGTATCCATTTAATGAACATTCTAACAATTTCAATCAAGTCAATCTAAAATTCTTTTCCAAAAGCCCACTCTTAGGTTGATATGTTCTTTCATGTAGTGTCTGCCAATCTTGCCCTCGTATCAAAACTTTTTGATGTTGATATTTTCCTAAGTCACCTTTTTTCGGTTTTCAACTTAGGTGCCCCCCTCAACTGATTCAAACTGCCCTTTTCGAGTTTTCAATTTGAATCCTCCTTTTTCTTTTTCTTTTTCTCTTTTTTTTTCTTTTTTCCTTTTTTTCTTTTTTCTCTTTTTTATATTTTTTTTTCTTTTTTCTTTTTTTTTCTTCTTCATCTTCAACTTCATTGGCTTTGACAAACTTCAACCTTCAGTGCTCAATCCAAATTCATACCCCCTAATAGGCATTCTTGATTTTGATCCAAGATATCTTCTAAAGCTCATGTTTTCTTCATTCAACTTGATCTACTTCCTTCAAATGATCATTATCTCATTGTACAAGTATGTTTTCATTCAACGCATGATTCTTCAATTCAAGCATTTACATTTGATCAAAATGGGCTTTTAAAGGCACGTAATGTAGGCTCGGGTGAGGGTTTATGAAAGAAAAGGATATAGTAGGCCCAAAATGTGTTTCAAGGTTTATAAACCAAGGGATCACTTTCTTTATCAAGTAAAACATTTAGGCATTTTGCCCTTTCTTGCTTTTTTTTTTTGGGTTTTCTTTTTGAATTCAAACCCTTTTCTTTTTTTTCTTTTTTTTTCACAAAAATGGGCTTCTTTTTTTTTGTCCCTTGATTCATCATGAACACTTTCCTTTTTGCCCCCAAAATTTCTTTATTTCATCTTCCTTGCCCCCAATGTGGAGGGTGATCCTTGGTGGGTTATACTACAAAAATATAATAGGCTCAAAAGGGGTAATCAAAGGATAATTTTACTCATGCTTGAAGGATAGTGAAAGAAAGCCATTTATCATTTCAAATGTAAGTGCTCTCCTTAAAGATCATTTATTGAACAATGACAAACTTGTTAGAAGCTTTTGTAAGAGATTCACCTTTCTTGTACCATCTATCAAGTGCGGATGGTGAGCAACCTTTCCTTTATTTTCTTGCTTTCGCAACATTGGCATACTATTAATTCATCAACAGTAGTAGTTCTTTCAAAATTGAACCCTAGATTTATTGACATCATTATCATCATGTTCATTTTTTGGATACTTGTGAGTGAAAGTTATGGTGAGTATGTTGAGAAATGGAAAATGAATGGAATGAGAAATTGACAGTGCATCACACTAGTCGCTTTATTGAAAAGGAAATAAATAAAAGTTAACCCATACATAAAATTTATTTCGTGCTTATGGGCTTAAGCACTTTCAAAAACTATCTTGCATTACTTAAAGAAATAAAAGAAAGCAAAAACAAAACTAGAATTTATAGATCTTCAAAATTGTCAGGCTCGAACCCTTCATGCCCCCACAAAACTCATCCTTCCTTAGTGTGGTTAGGCAATGGGTTTGCACTCGTAGTCGGTTCCCCTTTCGCTTCAAAACTCAACATACCAGCTTTTATCAATCCTTGCACTCTATACTTTAGTGCAGTGCAATTCTCCAAAGAGTGACCCACGTTCCCGAAGTGATACTCGCATCGAGCATTCTCATCATACCACTTTGGATATGGGGGCTTGAGAGGTTCCACATAAATGGGTGCAATGAGTTGTCCTTTGATCAATTTTGGATATAACTCAGTGTAGGTCATGGGGATTGGGTCAATGGGAGTCCTTTCTCTTTTTGGCCATGATGCATTATGATTGCCCTCTTGTTTATTAAACTGCTTAGCTGGTTGAATAGTTGGGGCAGGTGTCTGGGGACTAGGTTGAACATTAACCTTGGGGTAAGAATGGTAAGGATTCTGAGCAGGATAGTAAGGTTGTGGCATGTGATAAGGGTGTTGTGGGACATAGCCTCCATATTGCCTTCCATATGCAACAGCATGGACTTCTTCTTCCCTTTTTTTGTTAGCTCCTCCTTTCTTCTCAATACTGTTGGGAGCTTCAATCTTTCCACTCTTGATTGCATTCTCAATTATCTCACCAGACAATACCATATCAGCAAAATTCTTAGTGGCATTACCGATCATCCTATCGTAATATGGAGCCTTCAAAGTATTAACGAACATAATGGTAAGCTCCTTATCTGAAAGTGGAGGTTGCACCTCCGCAGCCATATCACGCCACCTTTGGGCATATTGCTTGAAACTCTCATTAGCCCTCTTTTCCATACTTTAGAGCGACAGACGATCAGGGGCCATATCAGCAACATGTCGATATTGAGTCATAAATGCTCTTGCCAAGTCATTCCAAGTGATGATTCGAGTTCCATCTAATTGATTGTACCACTTAGCAGCAGATCCAGTGAGACTTTCTTGAAAAATGTGAATAAGGAGCTTATCATCTTGAGCGAAAGCAGCCATCTTCCGACAATACATAATAAGATGAGACCTAGGGCAGGAAGTTCCATTGTACTTCTCAAACTTTGGTGCTTTAAACTTAGGTGGAATAACCAAGTCTGACACCAAACATAACCCAGTAGCATCCATGGAACCATAAAAGTCTAAGCCTTCAATAGCTCGAATCCTTTCCTCTAACATATTAATCTTTTATTGCGACTTCGCCTCATCTTTCTCTTCTGCTTGTTTGGCTTTCAACTTCTCAATTTCCCTTGGGTCATCTAAGTCGGGCACCTCAATGGGATCAGTAGATTTTGCGCCTTGGGAAGGATAGGTGGGTCCTTGGAATTGAGCTTGTCCAAACATTTGGGGTATAGCAGTGTAAGCAGGTGGATATCTTCCTTCTTGGGATGTTTGACTTGGAAATGGACCAAATCCAAGAGGATAGACAGGGTCTTCCATACTGCGTTGTTGAACCCCTTCTTGGACTGCAACTTCTTCTACAACTCCTTTACCCTTGCTTAGATTTTTCAACAGCTCTGTAATTTGGGCCAATTGCCCCCTCATTTCCTCTTGAGCTTTTTCCATCTTCTCCATGCGCATGCTTGATTCTTCTTCCATGATCTTAGCTTGATAACGAGTGTTGTGTGAATGAACCTTTGGTCGAGCTATCTTCGAATCTTTTATTGCCACAATTAAGAATTTATCATTTCACATGTGATGATACTTGAAAAATTTTGAAAATGTTTTGTTTAAAACAATGATTGAAGATGAACAAAACGAGATGATGCTACATGCGTATGTATGGAATGGCATGGTAAAAAGTTGTCATGTAACAATAATGGATGAATGATGCATGGAAATGTTTTGGTGAACTCATGGTACCCTCTTAGTGTCTCATGTATAAACTTGATAAAAAATGTGTCCTAAGTAATGGGTATTTCCTATAGCATGGGTTAATATGGCTCTATCTTACAGTTGGTCTTCTTAATTTCACTATATGCATGGTTTTAGACAAAAGGGCTAAAGGTTCCCAAATTGTTCCTCACTGTCGTCCACACAAGACTAGTAAGGCACCCAATCCTCACCCATTACAGGTTACAAATGGAAAGGTTCAATTTGAGTGAGAGTATTTCGCTAGCCATTGCGGAGGTATTACCTCACGAGAGCGTAGTTACTTTACTTCCTCCTAAAAGGATAGAGCCTGGGTAGAGGGCTAATGCATGCACATGCACGTGAAGTGTGTGTCGAAGAAACATGTAGTTATTAATGTCTTATTATTTTATCAAAATTAACATACTTAAGGCAAACCTAAAATAACCTAAAACCAATCGTTGGCTTGACTCTCTTCGGTCCCCAGTGGAGTCGCCAAACTGTCGTAACGTATTAAGTTTTGGAGAAAACCTAATAGCTAGACACAAAATCTATGGAGTCGCCACCAACCATTCTACTAGGTGTGATTGGTCACCTATTCAAACTATGGATAAGACTGGTCTACATCTCAAATTTAGGGTTCGGGAGTACGATTACGTGTGAGGAAGGATTAGCACCCTCACAACGCCCATCCTAAAATGGTACCAACTAGCTTTAGGTTATCTCAAATTTGCCTTAGTTAATCTTAAGTTCAATAATTTAATATTGGAAAATATTTCTAAGCATCCTCCATTAAGCTGGTGGGATAGCTTAAAAAATTCTCCTCACCTCAAGAGTATTCAAGTAGTACTATGTGACTTGCTTGAAGAGGCTCCGTCGTCAGATTCATTTTAATGTTTTATGAAAAATTCCATTTCGATTCCTATTTAATTCATTCTTACTATCTTATCATTTTTATTACTTCTATTGTTTTCGATTATTTTATTAATTTTTAATTTTATTAATTTATTTTATTAGAGAATGAATATGAATTATTTTTCTCAAAAATTCTTTTTAGATCTTCCATTAAGCTGGTCAGATCTTGAAAGAAATTATTTGACCTAAAGATTTCCAAAGTATTACTTAAGCGTAATCTCTTGGGGAATCTTATCATCGAAATAATCAATAATCAATACTCAATCTCAATAATTATTATTAACCATTATCATCCTATTTTATCATTTATTATCATTATTATTATTTATTATTTATTATTGTTATTGAATTATTAATATTTCTTTATATTTATTATTTTATCTTTGTAATTAATTATTTTAATTTTAATTTTTAATACATCTTATTTTATTTTTAAACTGAATATAAATCACTTGTTATCGAAAACCTCTTTAGACCATCCATTAAGCTGGTGAGGCCTTGAGAGAATTTTTTAACCTAGAAATGTTCAAGAAAATCATTTAAGCATAATTCTCTTGATATTTCATCATTGGAGTAATTCATATTCATATTCATTATTATTTTAATTCTAGTTATTTTATTTATTTCCTTCCTTATTTTAATATGTTACCTACCAATATTATTATATTATTACGGACCATTAATATTTTTTTTAATTTTGTTACTAATTGTTTCTATTGTAATTTTATAATAAATTTATTCTTTTTTAAAATGAATATAAATTATTTATTATTGAAAACTCTATTTAGACCCTCCATTGAGCTGGTCAGGCCTTGGATAGAATTTTTCTCACCTCAAGATCTCTAAAGGTATTACTTAAGCGTAGTCCCTTAAGAGTTCCATCGTCGGATAATTATTTTAATTTTACTTAAAAATTATATATATATATATTTAATATATCCATTCTTAATTTCATTTCAATCCTAATTAAAAAAAAAAACCAAGCAAATAAATAATACATCAAATATACAAATCTCAACATGATCAATTTATATCATTTATATTATCTAATGCTAAACATCCAAGTCGAATCTTTCAAATTAATTTTCTTTACTTTATATTTTGATTTTGCCTAAGCTATTATTAAACTAAATTAATGGTGTACCTAAAAATATTAATTTAAAAAAAAAAAGAGGATCACGTGATTCTTACCTTACTTTGGCAAAATTCATGCAATGGCAAAAGCCTTCTAACATTTATTCTTCTGACAACCAAATATCACTTTCTCTTTTACAATGATATTTGTTCACTCTTATTGCCTCTACATCTCCTCTCAGCAGCAACCTTTGATGATGGAACTCGGGCAGGAGCTTGTAACAAGGGCAGCGGGTGCAATGGCGATGCAAACAGCAGCACGCAGTGGACTCTTGTAACAGCTGAACCGCAGCAGAACGAGGAAGAGCAGGAGCGGTTAGGGGCAAGGAAATGGCAGCGAGATGATGGCGTTGGCTGTGTTCAGAGGCGGCAAGAATAGACGTGAACTTGGCAACAGAACTTGTGATGGCACGAACGAGACAGCAGTAAACAGGGGTAGAGCAATGACGGTGGAGATGATGGTGGCTTACGATGGAGTAACGTGATGATGCAGAGACAGCAAGGGCAGCAACGATGAAGATGGTAAAGCCCAGAGCTGAAGTAGGCTGATGCAAAAAAAAAAATGGTGCGTAGTGAACTTTGATGCAGTCCAGGCAAGGCAAGGGGGATCAAGATGAAGAAGACTGACAGTGAAGAGACGATAATGATGGTAGAGGCGGTAAGAGTGGAAAGAATAATCAAACCGTAGCAAAACTCTTTAGGGTTTTTTTTTCTCTCTGCGTCTTCTTTACTTTTCTAGGGTTTTCTTTTTCTAGGGTTTTCTCCTCTCTCTTTATATACATATTTTTTGTATCTCCTTTTGGAAAATGAATCAATGAGTTTATTCATCCCATAATCATGGGATTTTCTTCATTTATTTTCATTTGACCTTTCCATCTTTTTATTTATTTATTTCCTTTTCATTATTTTATTTTTGGTAATTTATTTTTAGATTTTATTTCACTTTGATTATTTCCTTTATTATTATTATCTTTCTTATGGCAACAAATCATTGAAATCAACTCTTTTTTATTTATGGTTTGTTTCTTTTATTTATTTTTATTTTTATGTTTTTATATATATATATAAAAATATATATTGTTCGGACAAAATTAGGTGTCTACAATTATATCTAATTTCTCAATTCATTAATTAAACATAACATTTTAATCCTTCATTCTCTCACTATTTTGAAAATTTCCTTAAGAACTTGCTTCAGGATTTTGACATGCCAATGCCTTACAGAACACGGAGCTGTCGGCTACGCGTGCTTTCACTCCAGGACTTCCAGCGGCTGAATGAAGCTGCTTACCAATGAATCAATCGAAAAAATGAATTTTACTCTTAGAAACCGGAATTTTAGTCATTCATATACAAATAAATTTCTGTAATAGTAAATGTGAAATGTCTGAGCTGTATTGTGTATAACCATGCATCATGCAGACCGAGTTGTGCACGTGCAAGTGCACTCCCTCGTCAAACACGTAAAACACCTTGCCTAACGTAAATATTTTACGGACGGTTACTGGAATCATCTTTGTTTTTGTTCTGCTGTCATCTTTGTATTTGGGGATTTTCATTTTATATCTTTTCACTTGATCAGAAAATTTCAACTCTTTTTTTTTTCTGGAATTGCTAAAGTTACTTTTCTTTTTCTCTTTTTTTTTTATAAACTATAGGTATCATCGTTTTTTTTAACGATTTGAGATTAATCTTGCTCGGAGTTTCGTCACAATTAAAGCTTCTCATCTTTCTTCAAAAATATATTTAATAGGGATCAAACTCAAAAACTTTTCTCACAAACTTTTTTTCTCTCTTTTTGTTACTCGAAAAAACCGATAAAAAATTCACAAAAACTCAATTCGGATGAAAGAAGCCATGCAATTAACTTTCGGAGAAAAATTTTAGGAATTTCTTCTCTTTTAATCTAAATGTATCATGACCAGTATTTCCAATAAGTTACAAAAAAAAAAGTTATAAGTTAATTATAGCCATACAATTAATCTCACTTGTGAAGTTAAAAAATTATACTGATGATAGATAGGATAATTATTCAATTAATATTGGTTATTGTTAATAATTTCCATTTTTAAATATTTGATTTATTCTATGCGAAGTGAGAGTTTTAGTCAACAAAAAATTTATTTGACCGATGTGGTTGTGTCCCGTGAGTCTCAAGGACTGACTAAAAAAAATTAATAGTTTAGAGGGGTTGAAAAAAAAAACATAGGCCTTTGTGTGTATTTTAGGTTGATGTTTGATAGGGGGTGACCACTTTAAAATTATGACGATTTACATAAGATGATTGGAATTTAATAATTTTATGAGAATAATGAGATTAGATTATTCATTATAGTTTTGGTATGTGAGAAAAAGTAAAAACTTTTTGTCATGTTGATGAAGTTATTTGTAAAATTAAATATAGTTAATATTACCACTTAACGAGTGTACTAAGAATTTATTTTCTCTAAAAAATTATAAACTTTTACCTTTTCAAAATAATATTCATTTTACAAAATTCCAAAATAGATTGCATGCTTTCTTTTAAAATTTTCAATGTTATGTATTTATTATAAATGTTTTATTTTCTTTTATTATAATTTTAATAGATTTTGTTTTATTTAATATACACTTCAATTTTTTTATATAACTCATTTTATAAAGGTCAGTTTATATATCAATTAATTTATTTTTTTAATTTAATAATTTAGTATTATTCAGTTAATAAAATATTACTAATATTTTACAAAATGATATGTTTAAATAATATTAAAATTATTAAATTTTGTAACTATATATTATGATATGGTTATTTTTTACTTTCGAATAAAATAATATTTGATTTTGAGTAATGCTAAAAAAATCTATATTTAATTCTTAAAAGGTAATTGTTTTTAATTAAATAATGCATAGTGATTAAATCATCCTAATAATAAGATCACTTTGGTGATTAGATTAGCATAATGATTTTGAAAATAAATTATACCAAACCATCCTTAGGTGTTTGAAGGATGGGGATTTAGGACTTCAACCTATGTGCAATAACTTTCAATATTCGTGCCCAATTTTTTTAAAACAATTCGTTTTACTTTTCTTGTCTAATTTAATCAAAAAGGAAAATAATCGTCCTTAATAAAATTATTACCATTAAGTTGGATTTGACTTGAAGTCAAAACTTTGAATATGTAATGGTGGTAAAAATCTTGATTTTTTCTTAAACTTTTTGTTATATTTAATTCGAGGAAGATTAAAGGAAAAGAGACTATCATTTTTGAAAAGAAAAGAAAAGAAAAGAAAAGAAAAGAAAAGCAAAGCAAAGAGAGATGATCATTCAAAGCCTTCTTAAACACTGATCTTCTAAAATGAAGAAGAGGTAAAAATATTAGTCCTTGGTTCAGGATCACAAAAACATTAATCCGAGAATGCGCTTGATAATTCTATAATTTATAGAATTATCATGAATTTAATGATATAATTTATCTCTAAATCATTACTATTAGATTCAAATCCCTTATTTATTTATTAAATTTCCCCCAATGGTGTAGGAACTCCAATTCATAAAGAAGTCAAAGATGTGAAGTACTTCAGCTCTAAATTCCATTCAAACACAAGACTTTGTTGATAAAGCTTCATGCATGGATATTTCTACTGGCTGCCAAGAAAGATAAATTGTTGCATTTATCTTTTATGAAGATAAATTATCAAGATGGACTTTTTGCTAAGAATAGAGATAAACAAGAGAGCTGATAAAAGATAAATTTTCTTTGAAGATAAAGATCGAGCCCTATCAGCCAAGATTTTGAGCTAATCATCATCCCTACTGCCTCTATAAATAGCCAGCTTCAGCACCATGAAGAGCAATCCAATCCTACTAGGGGATATAGAGTAGTTTAGTTTTATTCTCTTTGTTTTAGTTTTCAAGTTTTCAGCTAAATTTCTTTTGATTTTTATTTTGCAATATTTTAGAAGTTTTGATTTAAATAAAGATTTTTTTATTATTTTCACTTTCTTGCTATTTTAAATACATTAGTGTTTTGATAAAAAAATTTCTTTCGATCGTTTGAATAAAATTAGGATGTGAAATTTTAGTACTTAATAAGCAATTCACAAATTCAATCCTCGTGGGAACGATACTCTACTCATCACTTTATTACTTGCTACGGTCCGTACACTTGCGGTACACTCATCAAAAATTCGGTAACAAGTTTTTGGCGCCGTTGCCGGGGATTGAAGGATTTGTTTTGCTAATATTAATACCAAGCATACCTAGTTTTAATTCAAATATTTTTTTTTTCTTTTTCTCCCTCCTTGTTACTAATATCTTCTCTTGTTTTTCTTGTGAGGTATATCGACCTAGTGCATGAACCGTGCATGAGCTGTGCAAGGAGTGGTGAATTGGCTCCTTTTGACTCCGAAATTGAAAGGACTTTACGAAGAATCAAGAAGGAGAACCAAGAAGACCTTGTTGAAACAAATACCATGGAAGAAGTAGATACCAAGAAGTAGATACCAAGGCTCTTCGAGATTATGCAATGCCTACAGTGAATGGATTCGAGATGAGTATAAGATATCCAACCATTCAAGCAAACAATTTCGAGATCAAACCAACCATCATCCAAATGATCCAAACTTCTGTACAGTTTGGGGGTTCAATCAATGATGATCCTAATGCTCATTTGAAACATTTTTTTACAAATTTGCTCCACTTTTAAGAATAATGGTGTTTCTAATGATGCAATAAGACTGAGATTATTTCCTTTTTCTCTCAGGGACAAGGCGATGGACTGGTTGAACTCATTGGCACCTGGATCAATCACAACATGGGAGGACCTAGTCCAGAAGTTCTTGGCAAAATTCTTCCTACCAGCCAAAACAGCTAAGATGGTGAACGACATCACCACTTTCATGCAACACGATTCAGAGTCACTTTATGAAGCATGGGAGAGGTACAAAGAGCTCTTGAGAAGGTGTCCTCATCATGAGATTCCAAATTGGTTGCAAATGCAGATATTCTACAATGGGTTGATAAGCCAGACCAGAACTACTATAGACACAGCTGCAGGTGGTGCATTAATGAGCAAGTCTATAGATGATGCCTACAATTTGATAGAAGACATGGCTGCAAACAGTTATCAATGGTCAGTTGAGAGGCTAATACCAAAGAGAACAGCAGGTATGTATGAGTTAGATGCACTCACCACCCTTACCTCTCAAATCTCAGCCTTGACCAAAAAGGTTGATTCTCTTGGAGTCAATCAACAACCCAACCCAATTCATTCCATTCAAAACTCTTCCGTAACTTGTGATAATTGTGGGGGTAATCACTCTGGCGATAGGTGTCCTATTCGAACCGAACAAGTCTAATATGTTTCCCATCCAAATAGGAACCATAACCCATTCTCAAACACCTATAACCCTGGCTGGAGAAATCACCCAAATTTGTCTTGGAATAATAATCAAGGGCAATCATCTAACCCAAGACCTACCTATCCTCTTAGTTTCCATACTCAACCACTACCACCACTTCCACATAATACCACATCCCACCACAAGAAAAGAAGCCTTCCTTAGAAGAGATGTTCACCACTATCTTACAAAACCAAGCTGCTTCTATAAAGAACCTAGAAATTCAAGTAGGTCAGATTGCCAATGCCATTAGTAACCGTCCCCAAGGTACCCTGCCTAGCAATACTGAACCTAATCCAAGAAGAGAAGGTAAAGAGCACTGTAAATCAATCACTTTGAAGAAGGGTAAAGAAGTGGGTTACATACCTAAAGAATCAGAGGAAGATGTTAAAGTTGAAGTCCAGGCAGAAGAAGAAGATAAGCAACAAAAGAAAATTGAGCAGACTTCATCTCAATCTGGTAAGACCATTGAATCACCTCCTCCACCTATCCCTTTTCCTTAAAGATTCAAGCAAAAGAAGACAGATAGGCAATTTGCTAAGTTCCTAGAGGTATTCAAAAAGCTCCACATCAACATCCCTTTCTCTGATGCATTGGAGCAAATGCCAATTTATGCCAAGTTCATGAAGGACATCATCTCTAAGAAAAGGCAAATTGAGGATTTTGAAACTGTTGCTCTTACTGAGGAGTGCAACACCATTTTGCAAAGGAACTTACCACCTAAGCTTGAAGATCCAGGGAGTTTTACTATTCCTTGCACTATTGGTAACTTATTTTTTGATAAAGCTTTATGTGATTTAGGTGCAAGTATTAATTTAATGCCTTTTTCGACTTTCAGGAAACTTGGACTAGGAGAGACTAAACCCACCAAGATAACACTCCAGTTAGCAGACCGGTCTCTCAAGTATCCAAGAGGCAGTATTGAGGATGTGCTAGTTAAGGTTGACAAATTTGTCTTTCCAGTTGATTTTGTAATGTTAGATATGGAGGAAGATCGTGAAGTCCCAATTATCCTTGGGAGGCCCTTTCTGGCAACTGGTAAGGCCCTTATCGATGTGCAAAAAGGAGAGCTCACCATGCGGGTCAATGATCAAGAGGTAACATTTAATCTTTTCTCTGCAATTAAATTCTCAAGTGAGACTGATGATTGTTTTAAAGTGAATGAAGAAGAGAGTATAGTTCAAGGAATATTCATCAATCAACAACCTATGGATACCATAGAAGCAATTCTTGATGAAGAGAAGTCCAACTGTGCTGAGCCCAATGAGTTGGATGAATTCAGAATGCAAGCAGATGAGAGTGCTAGACTCTATAAGGAAAGAATGAGGAAGTGGCATGACAAGGAGATAGTGGAAAGACAATTTGAGCCGGGGCAATAGGTTTTACTCTATAATTCTTGTTTGAAGCTATTTCCAGGTAAGTTGAAATCAAGGTGGTCTGGACCATTCATTGTTACTCAAGTATTTCCATATGGAATTGTGGAAATAGGAGCTGAATTTTCAAAGGAACCATTTAAGGTTAGTGGTCAGAGATTGAAACATTATTGGGGAGGAGTGATCGATCGTGGAAAATCGGTTACTTATCTTAATGATCCACCTTGAAGAATGACAGACATAGTCAAGCTGATGACTATAAATCAAGCGCTTCTGGAGAGGCAACCCCAGCATTTTATTGCTTTCTTAGTTATTTCTCTTATTTTTTAGTTTAGATATTTCATTAGTTGATTTTTTTTTCTTTATTTTATAGGTGTCAGAGTTTAAGTTTGGGGGAGTAACAAAGGAATCTAGCAAGTTTTGCAGTTTGAGCTTCATTAAAAAAAAAATCAGGGGAGTTTCCTTTATCCTTTTCTTGAATTCTTGAATTTCTTACACATTGAGGACAATATATGTTTCAAGTTGGGGGGAAGAGCAAAATTTTTATTTTTAAAGATTGAGCAAAATTTTTTCAATTTTCTTCTGAAATCTTTGCAAAAATTATGTGCTTTAAAATGGTTTTTACCTTGAAGTGATTATATGTTTGCTTAATAATTCTTTGATATTTAACCATTGATTAAGAATGTTATAGCAAAATGAAATTTATGAATATGAGCAAAGTATGTGAATGAATTCTTTAGTGAATTATCTTTTTGATTGAGATTTTTCCAAAAATTAAATGCACCATGTCTCTTTCATTGAAGTCATGCATATTTAGAAAAGATTTACGTGAATAGAAATAAACAATAGTCTTTAAAGTTTGTTATTTGTCTAGAATTTGTTCTATCATCTCTCAAGACGAAATCCTAGAACACACTTAGCTAAAGAGGTGATTTAGGTCATCTTTGGACTGTTTGAGCTTTTTCAAGACTACCATGATGTATTTTATCCTTAGTCACCCAATTTGAGCTTAAATATACCTGTTTTCTTATTTTACCTACATTAATAATTAGCCTAGCCTATAAAAAAAAATTCCTATACCCCATTATATGCATGAGGACTATGTCAAGATATATTTAGAGCTACGCATATATGGAAAAAAAGGTGAAAAAAAAAAGAAAAAGAAATTCAAAAAAAAAAAAGAAATCAAGTTGGGGGAATTATTTGAAAGCTCTTAAAAAGTCCAAGAAAAAGAATGCATGATTAGGGGTTAAGCCTAAAAAACCTATTTCTCTTACCTTTACCCTAGCCATACATTACAAGCTTATAAAGTCCTATTGATCTTTGGCTATGTGTGTCTACATTAGTGGAGAGAATATGAGAAAAACAAACTTATGGAAGATAACTATTCTTTGAGATCTTTTGTTTAAATTCATTCGGATTGCATGAACTAAAATGAAGAAACATTTACACACACACACGGAAAAATTCAATTGAATTGATACTCTCTTTTGAATGAGTTTATATATATTTAGCTAATGTTTATGAGTTTTCATGGAGTTGTAATGTTTTTAAAATCTTTGGGGAAATAAAAGGGAAATCATTCTTGCAAGTATATTTGACCTCTAGGTACATTTCTTTGTGAATTTTATTTTGCTCGAGGACAAGCAAAAATTCAAGTTTGGGGGTGTGATAATTCTATAATTTATAGAATTATCATGAATTTAATGATAATCATTACTATTAGATTCAAATCCCTCATTTATTTATTAAATTTCCCTCAATGATGTAGGAACTCCAATTCATAAAGAAGTCAAAGATGTGAAGTACTTTAGCTCTAAATTCCATTCAAACACAAGAATTTGTTGATAAAGCTTCATGCATGGATATTTCTACTGGCTGCCAAGAAAGATAAATTGTTGCATTTATCTTTTATGAAGATAAATTATCAAGATGGACTTTTTGCTAAGAATAGAGATAAACAAGGGAGCTGATAAAAGATAAATTTTCTTTGAAGATAAAGATCGAGCCCTATCAGCCAAGATTTTGAGCTAATCATCATCCCCACTGCCTCTATAAATAGCCAGCTTCAGCACCATGAAGAGCAATCCAATCCTACTAGGGGATATAGAGTAGTTTAGTTTTATTCTCTTTGTTTTAGTTTTCAAGTTTTCAGCTAAATTTCTTTTGATTTTTATTTTGCAATATTTTAGGAGTTTTGATTTAAATAAAGATTTTTTTATTATTTTCACTTTCTTGCTATTTTAAATACATTAGTGTTTTGATAAAAAAATTTCTTTCGATCGTTTGAATAAAATTAGGGTGTGAAATTTTAGTACTTAGTAAGCAATTCACAAATTCAATCCTTGTGAGAACGATACTCTACTCATCACTTTATTACTTGCTACGATCCGTACACTTGCGGTACACTCATCAAAAATTCGGTAACAGCGCTATGTTACCAGGAAATTGTGACGAAATATAAACATCATAAATAAATTATTAGAAATTTAAAAAACCAATGTATTCAAGGGAAACATGAGGATGAATATTTTATAACTTAACATAAATCTTAATAGATACAAAGTTGCATAAAATATTCTCAAATTTTGATTTCAACTTCGAGTTCTTAAGGTGTACCCTAATTAAAAGTGAATTGTTTGATATATTTAAACCAAAATTGACTACTAATTATCTAAATGAAAACTTGAAAGCAAAACTGAAGTTTTCCTTTTCTCCTGCCCATCTATTTATTTCTTTCATTTTTTCCGCCTTTTGCTTATAACTAAATATTTCAAAACAAAATGGAACTTAAAAGTGGGAAATAGGCATATTGAGTTGGGTTCGATTTAAAATTTATTAGTTCAAAGTATATACATTTACATCATTTTATTTCAGTGGCTATGGAGAGTGGGGATTGAAGAAAAATGACAGGAATTGACCAAAAAGAAGTCTAGGAAGCTTAGCTAGTCAAATTCTGTGATTGGTTAATGGTTGTGGCAGGAAATTACACTCACAATTAGTTCACACGTTGATTGGACATCTCAATATCATGTTGACGGTTTCATTGTTGCTTCCATTCCATAAATATTTGCTTTTGCCCATTTGTTGTCCTCATCGCCGATTGGCCTGCAATTCAAAATATCAATAGTGAAGCAATTGATGGGGACTTTGGATGATTTTGTCTTCATCAAATCTCTCTCTCTCTCTCTCTCTCCCTCTCCCTCTCTCATATACTGACAGATATTTTCATCAAAAATTCTTTGATTTGCTTTGGTAATATCGACGAAAATTTATCAGTTTAGTCGTCGAAATTTGTCTATCGGTGGTAGAATATTTCATTGGTAAACAGCGATAGAAATTTGTTGTAATTCGCCGTTAATCATATTTTTTTGTCAACAATTTTTTCAAAAAAATAAAATAAAAATAATCCATCGGATTATATATTTGCAAGCAAAACAAATTTCATCTGTTTTTCGCCAGTAATTTTAGAATTTTTTATTATTAATTTTATTAATAATATTTATTAAATTATATAATTAATTTTATTTTCATTATTAGTTTTATTAATAATATTTGTTAATTTATATAATTAATGTGAGAACCCTGAGCTTTAACACTGCACCACCCCATCTTGCGAAATTAAAAGGCGTAAGTTACAAAAATTGCTAAATTCTCGGTTTTGGTGTGGGGACCTGACCTCCTGTGCGGATAAGTTTGAGAGCCTATGAGAGCGCACACTTACTTAGGAATATTGGAGATACTGTATAAAGGCTAGATATGACCGAGAATGACTAAATTTATCTTTTTTATTCATATCCCATCTATGCCTAAATGAACAGTATCATAACGAAGAAAATGGGATAGAAAGAATAAAAAAGTGATTATAAATAACAGCTGTCCATATGACCTCCGATAAGTTTTAAATCAGTGAATTTATGATTTTACTCTTATCTGGAGAATTTGACATAGTCGGGCTAAATAGCTAACCTGAAATTTAGTACACAAATTTTCTTAAATGCATTTAAATATTAAGAGTTGATATTGAATTTTATAATTTACGGATTACTTTTAAAGCACTCAAAAACACAGATTGAATGAACTTAGGTGTAGTAATGGCATATTTGTATATAAATCTAAATTGGAGTTAAGCATAACCATGTGCCCAAACACCCTTCAAACAGTCAGCCCTCCCCTTAGCAAGAGAACCCGTGAGCCCCCTTGAACCCTCTCAACCAAAAACCCCAAAGAAAACCGTATGCCCATTTGCTTTTTAATGAAATTTCTAGAAGAAAGAAAGGAATTTAGCTCTTATTTCTCCTCCTACAAACGAATTTTGTCTCTTCTTCTCTAAACTCCCATGAACTCACTGTTTTGGAAGGAAATGGAAGAATGAAATTAGGGAATTTCTAAGTTAGGGTTCGGTTTCAAGAGTAAATTGGGGTAATGATTCCAGTAGAAGTGATTGAAGGTTCAAGAATGTAGAAGATGATGAGAATTTCAGAGAAAGAAAAAGAGGACTAGAATTCTGTTACAAGGAAGAGAGAAGAATGATCAAATATGGCCAATAGTATGGCTTTTGTATTCCAATATGTCTATTTATAATGAGGAAGTGCTGAGTCAGCTAATGCTGACGTGTCCCAATCAACAAACTATTAACAAACTAACAATTCATTAACACTCTGTAACAACCTGTGACAAACTAACCTACCGACCCAGTAACGGCTATAACCAATCCTGCGTGCATCAATACCCCCTCAAAAACAATCCTTGTCCTCAAGGATAACTCAAGAAAAGAGTTATGCCACTGCACCAAGACATCAGTGATAGCTTGGCCTCGATGATTAACCATCCATCGATCAAGTGTGGCCACAGGTTCTTTAAATAGAGTACCATCGTCCTCCAACAAAGGTAGCTGATATTGCATGGTAGAAGAACCCACATGTTTCTTGAGTTGAGAAACATGAAAGACTGGATGAACCTTAGCACTAGGAGGCAGGTCCAACTTATAAGGCATAGCCCGATCTTACTAAGAATCTTATAAGGACCATAGAACTTAGCGGCCAGTTTTAAACACAGCCTATTCACAATAGACTTCTGCTTGTAAGGTTGCAGCTTGACAAAAACCAAGTCACCTACTTCAAAGCTCCTATCAGTTTAACCATTGTCTGCTTGTTGTTTCATACTGTTCTGTGCCCTTTGCAGATGAAACTTGAGAAGTCTGATAGCTGCCTCACGTGCTTGCAAACTCCTATCTATAGCTACAACTATCGAATCACCAGGAATATATGGAAGATGGAGATACAGCCGCATATGGAGTAGTCTGAACAACAGAATGGTAGGTAGTATTGAACCACCATTCAGCTGAGGTAAGCCATTTGACCTAGGTGTGAGGAGTCTCACTAGCCATGCAATGGAGGTAAGTTTCCAAGCAACGCCTCAGTTTGGCCATTAGACTAAGGGTGATAAGCAAAGGACATGTGCAAGTCAGTGCCCAACAAATGGAACAACTCCTTCCAAAAAGTACAGACAAAACCGTATCTCGATCGGTCACTATACTATGTGGTGTACCATTCAACTTGTAGACAAAATCAAGGAAAGCATGAGCAACAACCAGAGCTGAAAAGGGATATGCCAATGGAATAAAATGAGCATGCTTGCTCAGCTTGTCCACAACCACCATAATAGTATCTTTACCTCTAGATTTAGGCAAACCCTTAATAAAATTCATAGACAAGTCAGTCCACACTCTTTCAAGTATGGGCAAGGGTTGAAGGAGACCAGGATAGGCAGATGTATCATACTTAAATCGCTGACAGGTCTCACAATTCCTCTCAAATTGGCAAGCTTCCTCATTCCCTTTCAACACACAACAGCAGAAATCTTCTTAAGCATAGCATCCATACCTGAATGACCCTCTTTGTAGATCTATGGAAAAATTTAAGCAAATCTTGTTGAAGAGAAGGATCTGCACCAACACTAACTTACCCTTCCTTCTCAACTGGTCATTAGACCAAGTAAATTTCCCAGAAGAAGAAGGATCAGACTTGAGTTTATGCAAAACATGAACCAAATGAGAATCATCAGGCCAATAATGTTTCATCGGCCAAGATGGGCAGATGTATCATACTTAAATCGTCACCCCGTCATCATCCTTGTGCTGCCCCTGCATCGCTTATTTCCTTTGTGTCAGTCTTGCACCAAGATCCCAGCCCCACGATTCTTGCAACTTCAACACAAAGCTGCAACCGTTTCTACACATCCCTATTTTCCGCACCAGTCACACTTCAAGCTTTGCATCGTCTTGCCGCACGTTCCCTGCCGCATTGTCTTTCTGCAACTCCATCACTTACCGTGTGCCCCTGCCTTTGGATTTCCGTGACAGCGTTCATTACCGCCTTGCACTTGCTGTTGTTTGTTGTGCCTCACGCCACCACCAGGTTTTGCTGCACCACCTGATCACTTTTGTTGCCACGCATCTTCGCTGCATCGCACCACAGGCCAGCTTTCACCATCGCACACTTCCAGTTACAACCAAGGAAGCAAGACCGAAGCACTGCTCCTTGCTACTACACTTGCCACACAGCCACTTTTCCACGTCAAATCATAAGCTGCTGCAACAGTAGAAAACAGGAAAGAAGAAAGAGGTTCATCAGGAACTGCTGCTCTACTGATTTGTTTCATCTTGGATCAAGGTTTGGCGACATGTAGCTCATTACTTTCTGTTAGTTGCTACAAGAATCAAGAAAGAAGGAAACGTGGAAGAATAGAGGAAAGAAAGATTAGAAAAGGGAATGCACGTGGAAGCTATATCAGATAAATTTGCGTTCAATATAATTTGGTGTTAATCATTTGTTTTTATTTATTCAATTTAACTAATTTAATAATTTAATAATAGATAATTATTACATACACTGACAGTGGAGTTTTTTTATTCCACAAGCAGCGTTAAGATCATGACACGTGTCCTATAAAAATGTTAAAATAAATAAAATAGGACATGTGTCACGATCTTAACGTTGCTTGTGGAGTAAAAAAACTCCACTGTCAGTGTATGTAATAATTATTTACATACACTGACGGTGGAGTTTTTTTATTCCACAAGCAACGTTAAGATCGTGACACATGTCCTATTTTATTTATTTTAACATTTTTATAGGACACGTGTCATAATCTTAACGCTGCTTGTGGAATAAAAAAACTCCACTGTCAGTGTATGTAATAATTATCCTTAATAATATGTTAATAATTTTATAATAAGTTGACTTAATAGTTTAAGCTGTAGGACACAATAATTTGATTGAATAATAAAATTTAATTAATATGACTTTGTATGATAATTTGAGCTAATAAATTGTTTATAAAATATTAATTTTGCACGGTAATGATTCGTATGATTAATTTGTATGATTTGCATGAGTAATTAGGATTTAATTAAATAATGTTGTATGCTCGATTTATTGGGTAAGATTTTTTGGAAATATGACCCTTTAGGAAATTGTAATAAAAATTCTTTAGGATTATAAAAAATAAATATAGATATAACAAAATATAAAGTTAAAATAATAAAATAATGATAAGTTTTAGTAAATGAAAAATATTAAAGGTGGACATGATTTATTTTGATGATAAGATCCCAAGGAAGGTTACGCTTAAGTAATACTTTGGAATCTCTAGGTGAGAGGATTTTCTTCATTTCTGACCAGCTTAATGGAAGGAGTTAAAGGGAATTTTTAATAAAAAATAATTCATGTGCATTTTCTAAAAATATAATAAATAATAATAAAAGAATATGATAAATAAAAATAAAATAATAATAAGAGTTAGATAATGATAAATCATGGAAGTGAATATAGATCATTCCGATGATAAGATTCCAGAGAGGGTTACGCTTAAGTAATACTTTTGAAATCTTTAGGTAAGAGAATTTCTTTTAAATCCTACCAGCTTAATGGAGGATTTTAAAGGAATTTTTGATAGAATGATTTTATATTCATTTTCTAAAAAATAAAAATAATTTATATTCATAGATAAGCATAACAATAAGTAACAGATAAAGATATTAGTTAAGAAAATAATAGAAAATAATAAATGATAAAAATAAAATAAGATAACTTGGGTAAAGGAGTCAAAGTTAGGAAATTTCCAAAAAATACTAAAATTCATCCGAGGACGGAGCCTCTATAAGCAAGTCGCATAGTACTACTTGAAGACTCTTTGAAGTGAGAAGGATTTTTAAGTTATCCTACCAACTTAACGGAAGAAACTTAAAAATATCTTTCAATATTAAGTATATCGAAATTAAAGATTAACCTAAGCAAATTTGGAAGATAACCTAAGACTAAGTGGTACCATTTTAGGATGGGCGTTATGGAAGTGCTAATCCTTCCCCACATATAACCATACTCCCAAGTTTAAGAATCTTTGAACGTAGACCAAGCCTTATCTTTAGACAAGAATAGTTGATCAATCACACTTTAGGTTTGAATGGTTGGTGGCAACTCTAAGAATTTAAGTCTAGCGGATTAGGTTCTAAGACTTGAAACGTTACAACATATTGGTGACTCCACTAGGGACTCTAGAGAGTCAGGCCAATACTTCATTTTAGGTTATCTTGAAATTTGCTTGGGAAATCATAATTTGGAAAATTTTAATAAAACATTGTTCCTTCACCACACACATCACTTGCATGCATAAGCCTTCGACCCAGGCTCCGTCCTTCTTACGAGTGAGTAAAGTACCTATGCCCTTGTGAGGTAAATACTTCCGCAATGGCTACGAAATACTCTCGTTCAAATTGAACCTTTCTGTTTGTAGCCTATCATGGGTGAGGATTGAGTGCCTTACTAGTCCTTTATGGATGACAGTGAGGAGCAATTTGGGGACTTTTAGAATTTTGAACTACCCAAGCCCTGCATGTAAAGAAAATTAAGATCTAACTTTGATAGAGCCATACCCACCCATTGTGTAAAGATAATACAATACTATGACACATGAAGGAACAAATCACATAATGAACATTTTTCTTTTTCTTTTGCATTCATTGGTTTTTTAACTGTCTCAAAGATATTATTGATAGGATTGATATCCATTACATCCACAAAGAAAGCTAAAGCTAAGCCTATGACATACAAACACTCCGACGAGGTGAAGGCCATATCTGAAGAAGCTCAACGCAAAAATGGTGATTGTTTACCCAAAGCTACATTTCCAAACTCCCTGAAAAGATTTGTCTTGATCTTAAGCAAAATGACCTCACTGAATTAGTCGACATATGGGGAACTTGGGATAGTATGAGGAGGGAAGCATTCGAAGAAAAGTATGGAGCTATAGCAAGGCTTTTTAGGGTACTTATGGATTTTAATTTAATTATAGCCATGTTACATTTTGGGACCCATCATATAGGTGCTTTGTTTTCAATAAGGTTGACATGGTTCCCACAATAGAGGAGTACTCAATATTACTACATTTTAACCTTGAAGAGCCTGATAAGACCTACTAGCGGAGGAAGAAATTGAGTTATTGTAAAAAGTTGGCCTCCTTGACATGTACCGATGTGTAAGAAATAGACCGACATGCAAAGAAAAAGGGAGAATGTACTTATCTACCTTGGGAGTTCCTAAAGAGTTGCCTCAATAGGCATAGGGAAGACGATTACGGTATGAAGATGATGTCTTTGGCAATTTATGGGATGGTAATTTTCCCAAAATCCCTTCAATACATTGAGATTACATTAGTGGATTTCGTCGAACAAATTGATCATAAAGTAGTTATAGTCCCTGCTATCTTAGCTAAGACTATTAGGTCATTAAATTATTGTCAGTGAAATGGAGGGGGACGTTTCATAAGGTGTTTGCCTTTGCTTTATATTTAGATAAAAAGCCATTTTAGATGTAAAGAGCCTAAATTTCGATCTTTGTTAATGTTCCTATTGAGGAATTTTGTAAAAGCAAGTGGCCTAGGTCAAAGATAAAAAAAGAATGGGTGTCATTTTTGGGCAAGCTTATTGATAGAGATGTAGTTTGGGTAACACCTTGGATGACCAGACAACCAATGATATATAGTTGTGGTGAACAACCTTGGGTAATCTTGTTGGGCATATGGTGGATTGTTACCTATGCTCTTCTCATGGTACGTAGACAGTTGGGATATGAACAGTTTATTTCAATGACTCATGGCCTTGATCAACGAGAATATTCTTACACTGAAAAGGGATCTATGAACAAAGTAGAAGAAGATGTCAAAACATGGAAGACAACCATCATAATAGACAAAGGGATATTTATAAATAAAGTTGCTCCAGAATATGCATTATGGCATGCAAGGCAAGCTAAGGACATAAAACTCCCTCTTGAGGAGAATGAAGAAATTCTTGAAGATCCTATGCCCCGAGATCCAATGATTGATTTGGAGATTACTAAAGGAAGCTAGAGGAAGAAAAAAGCAAATTGGAACAAGAATACCAAAAGTTCTAGTACAAAACCGATGTAAGGATAGGAAAGAGAGATCATGCATATTCGAAGGTCCATCTAGAGAAGAACAAGTTGTTGGACGGGATTAGTTACTTGAAGAAAAAGCTCATAAAGTCTGAGAATAGTCCTCTGATGGAAGAAAACGAACGACTCAGGGAAGAAGCTTGGAAGGACCAGGAAGAAATCGCACGACTTAAGGAGGAAGCACAAAAAAGGGAGAGTGAGCTTGATAAAGCTCGAAAAGAGATAATACGATGGAAAATTCGACTATAGGAAGTTCTCAACCAAGCCCAAGAAGAACAAAAAAAGATGAAGAATATGGCTCAAAATATGCAACGCTTACAGAAGGAATGGGAAATTTTCATGAAGGATTCACAACTTCTATGGACCATGTTTCATCAAATTAATTGGGTGGCTCATAGGGCCCAACAAATTGAAGATGAAATAAAGGAGCTGAAGCCTGAGTTAACTCAATAATAGAGCATGGAAAGAGGTTGTTGCAATTGTTGGAAGAGATGGAAGGCCATTATAGTACTGTCAAAAGATTTATGTGGCATCATTAGATTTCTTCATGGATGTATTAGGATTTTAGTTTTGTTAAATAATTGTTATGAGACAAGTTTGTTCTTATGCATTTAGGTTGTAAAATTTCATTTATTAATAAAATACATCTTCGAATTCTTTCAAGTCTTTGCACATTTTTTAATTTCAACTTAATTGTGGCATTCAAGGTGTCAAAATTGCATTTACTAGACGGTCCACCCTCCAAAAATACCATACAAGGTATCAAGCTTGTATAATGGAAGAAGATCAAAATAATAGGATAGAGAAGTTGGAAAGGGAAAATGCAGAGATAAGGGGACAATTGAGTGAAATTACTCAGTTGTTAAAAGCCATGATTAAGGGAAAGGAGAAGATGGGTAATCAAGACGAGTTTGTCCAAGAGACTCAACAAAGCATGCGAGACAACCCTGTTTTTGTCCCCGAAGGAAGTACTGTCAAAGCTCCAATGCCTCTACATATGCAAGTTCAAAACCTTGTGGAAGTGCCAAATTTAGATGATCCCAAAGAGTTAAAAAAGCTAAGACATAAGGAGAAAAATAGTAATACTAAAGCCCAACTGAGCTTAATAGAGGGAAGTTTAAGCACTATAGAAGGAATTGATTATTTTGGGCCAACTGATGTTGAAAGGTTGTGTTTGGTTCTTGGTGTGGTGCTTTCGCCAAAATTCAAGGTACTCAAATTTGAGAAGTTTAATGGAACTTCGTGCCCAAAAGACCATCTTACCATGTACTGTAGAAAGATGGCAGCATATCTATGGGATGACAAGCTATTAATTCATGTTTCAAGACAGCTTGACTGGTTTAGCCTCTAAATGGTATAACCAATTGGAAAGGAGCTGGGTTACCTCTTGGTCTGAGTTGGTAAGAGCTTTCATAGCTCAATATTGTGAGACCCGATTTTATTTCACTGTACACCATAATTGTAAATGATGGATAGTGAAAATAAATAATTTAGTGAGATTAAATAAATATTGAATGTGGATTTCCCCTCTCCATTTTAATTATTGAAAATTATGATTTATAGTATGGTGTATAAAAGAAAGAAAAACAAACATCAAAGTGCAACAAGAAATAGATGGGATTTGATCTTGATAAAAAGGTTGAACATAGTGTTGATGGTGTGAAAGCATTAAATAAAGCATGAACAAATATGAAGATTTAAGGCTGAAACCGAATGGAAGCTGTGAAAGGGAATAAATGGCTGTTGGCCAAATGAAGAGAAGATGAGATAAAAAGCTAATAATAGTTGGCTGGAAATGGCGTGGAGAGGAAGGAGAAAAGAAGGAAAATTAAGTTGAGTGAAATGTAAGAAATAATAGTCAAAAACATGCAGAAATTTGCCTCCCATAGCCGTTACACTTGCTCATGAAAGACGTGAAATGATGAAAGAAAACGGGATAAGAAACAGGTGGTAGGTTCTGATTGGATTAACAGGACTATATAAGAAGACTTTATGAGAAAACAGACATTAGCAAACTTCATCTTCTTCGAAAACCACTCTACTGTTTCTCGTCCATTCTGTTTTACCGCAAGCTCAAATCTCGTTTCTTCCGTTCCTTTCATACGTGAGCCATGAAATTTCATCCTTTAGTTAGCTAAACCTTTTCTCCATCGTTTGAAGAGCGAAGGAATAAGCAAAGTAAAGCTAACATGAGATAGAAAACACTCTGTTCTGGAAGTGCAACTCAGTTAAGGTGAGTTCCATATTTCATTGGTTCTCTTGATGTTTATTGGTATATTTCTATGTTTTATACCGTAAGAAACATAGATATAGCCTTGTTTTAGTTAAATCTTGTTAGGACATAAGAAACTAGAACAAGATATGGTCTAGAAAATAATTGAGAATAAACAAGGAAAGTGCTGGAAATGATGTAAAAGTGATGAGAAATAGGCGAGCTCAGCTATTATGGGCGAGCTAAATAATATGGAGCGTGGTATAGTGGGCGAGGTCGCCACATGCTAGTTTAATTCATAGGCAAACCCACCTCTGAATAAAAAGCCGTATATGGCGAACTCACATGCATAGGCATGGCGAGTTGAATTGTGGGCGATCTCCCACGTATAAGCCAATATATGAATGGTAAGTTATATTGGGCGAGCTAGAGGGTTAGTCTCAAGTCTTGCCAAAGTGTTGGAAAGATTTGAATAGAATATACTGATAGTCTTGATAATTTATTTTACAGCCGAGAATTGAGAATTGATAAAGGCGATCGGGAAGCTAGGCTTCGTAAGACCAGGTAAGGGAGATGTGTGTGAAGTGAATGCATGTTTTGTGGAGTTAAATTTTATGGAAACATTGAGAAAATGATTTGATTTGAAACATGCATTGGTTTGATAAACTGTTTTCACAGACTATGATTTGGGCGAGCTATAAAGGTGACCCCTTTGTGATGTTTTGGGCGAGCCAAAGAAAGGCGACCCCTGTGTTAATAAAATCCAGGTGAGCCAAAGATAGGCGACCCCTTTGTGATATTTCGGGCGAGCCAAAGTGGCCGACCCCTTGGTTTTTAAAGATAAGTGCTTATGGGCGATCCCTAATAATCTTATGGACAACCCTGAACTATTTTGTAGGCGACCCACCAGTTCAACTCGGTTTGAGAGCCAAAGTGCGCGATGTTAGTTCGCCACATGGGCGAATAAAAACAGGTGAGCTCAATCCACTGCGATGGGCGAGCTGTAATGGGCGAGCTGATAAGGGGCGAGTCGGTTTAACTTGTGTTTTTCTCACTCGAAAAATGGTGAAATTACTGGCTGTTTTTACTGTTTTTTGTAAACAAAAAATATAAAACCTTTTTGGAAAACAATCATTTTACAGAAATGATGAAATATGTGAAATATTCCTTAAAGGTTCTTTATGAGATATAAAGTAATTTTTGAGACTTTAGGCCTCGAGTTTCATGCATTACTATTCACGTAGCTGAGTGACCCGCCTGGGGCGATGGCTTGGGTCGGTGGACCAGCAGGTGCACCCCAGGGCGTCACAATATAGACCATGGCCGTAGATCTACTATATCCCTGTGGGGATGATTACAATGTTTCTTCGGAAATGATACGTTCCTTTGGGAACGATGATAGCATGATTTAATTGTAGGGTGATGCTTAGTCTCAACTTATTGATTTCTATTTGCTGAAAGGATTTATTGAATCCTGTTCACTGTTTACTATACTATATTGTAAACTGTTTAGCCAGTGATTTGAATATTAAAGACTGTTTACTATATCCACTGTTTTCCTACTGGTTATGTTGTTAGGGAAAATAAACATTTTGGGGGATATAGTTTTTATTTTTATAAAGCAGCATACACCTTCCTTACTAAGCACGTCGTCGCTCATCCCTGATTTTTCACTCCACAGGCTATTGATTTGAAGTAAATAGTTTACCTTCCAAAGTTATCAGCTGTTAGAGTCAGCAGATATACGATATTGAAGGTACATTATATTTTTTTATATATTCAATAAAATTGTACAGTACTACTTTGAGTAAGAGGGAATGTAAATGATCTCAAATAAATTAAATGTAATAGTTATAATTCTGTTATAGTACTATAAATGGAAGTACTATGACATACTTAAAGGGTTACGAGTTGTTAAGCATCACAGACAACCCAACTGGTAAGTAAGTGTGATTTATAAGTAAATATTATATTTTACTGTGGATTCAAGATGTTACAAATATAGACATGTGTCCGATGTGGCCCTTGACCGCTTATCTCTCCAAGGTATGGAAAAGAAGAAAGATAAGAGCTTCAAAGAATATGCCCAACGATGGAGAGACGTGGCGTCGCAAGTTCAACCCCCTTTAACTGAAAAGGAGGTCACCATGATCTTTTTGAATACTCTCAAGGCGCCTTACTATGAGCGCATGCTTAGCAGTGTGACTAAGAATTTTGCAAACATGTTGTTAACTGGCGAAGCTATTGAAAATACCATCAAGAGTGGTAAGATTGAAGTATCAATGAATGATAACAGGAATGGTGGATTCTCGAGGAAGGAAGGAGATGCACAAGCTGTCTCGAACAATTTGTGTCACTCTTATACCCCTTACCCACCCTCGTAAACTACACCTATCAACCTGTTTTCCGTTGACAAGCTCCTACAACTTCAACAAACCCCACTTTCCCACTTACTGACCAAAGGTTCACCCGACCTGGTCAAAATATTACCAAATACCCTATACCCATGACATATGCCGAGTTACTCCCAAAATTGGTAGAAGGTCATCTTATTGCCCCTGTTTATATAAAGCTCTTGAAACCTCCTTACCCAAAGTGGTATGACCCCAATGTAAAGTGTGCCTATCATAATGGCAATATTGGTTATTCTATTGAGAATTGTATGGGTTTGAAGGTGAAAGTCCAATCACTTATCAAAGCTGGACTCTTGAGTTTCGAAAAGAAAGGTGAGCCAGATGTCAATGAAAACCCATTGCCCGATCATGTTGGGGCAATGGTGAATGCTATTGATGAAGAAGGAAATGGAGGGTTTGATATTGATCAATTCGTGTACCCTTCAAATGCAGAGATAGAAAATTGGACTGTTTATGATATGCCAATTGTTTATGCCACCCAAGAGTAATAGATTTTTCTTTTATTCTTTTATTTTTATTTTCATTTGCCATAGGTTTTCTTAGAATCTTTTAGTTTTTAAGTAATGTAGGAGTGCTTGTGCCCAAAAGCACTAAGATTTTCTTTTATGTATTAGGCCAACTTTCATTTATTTTCATTTACAATAAAGGATTAGTGCAATGCATATTTCTTAATTCCTCATTCCAATCTTCTTCTTTTGTGCAAAACACCAATACCCATATCCTTTATATTGTTACCTAGCTTAAAAGTATCCAAATAATTAACATGATAATGATTATGGCAATGAGTATAAAATTCAATTATGAAAGAACTGCTTTGGTTGGTTGAATAGATTTTTAGTTTGCCAAGATTGTTCAAGCAAGAAGAGAATAGAAGATATTTGTCTAAAATCTTCAACTATAGAATGTTATGAGTACAAGTGAATCTTTACATGAAATTCTAATGAGTTTGTCTTTGTTCAACAAATGACCTTTAATGAGAGTACTTGTATTTGAGAAGAGAAATGGCCTTCTTTTACTACCTTTCAAGCGTGAGTAAAATTATCCATTAATTACCCCTTTTGAGCTTGTTTTATTATTTTTGATATAACCCACTAAGGATCACCCTCTACATTGGGGGGCAATGAAAATGGAAAAATGAAGGATTAGTGGGGCAAAATAAAAAGTATTTGAAGGGCAAAGTAAAAAAGAAAAAGAAACGCCTTCTACTAAAAAGGAGAATGGAAAAGAAAAAATGAAAAAAAAAAGAAAAAGGGTTTGGAATCAAGAAAATGGAAACCCTAGTCACATTTAAAAGAAAAAGAAAAAAAAGGAAGAAATGAGGTAAAAGCAAGATGCCTAAATGACATGCATAATGAAAAATGATTCTTAGTTTGATGAACCTTGAAACACTTATTTTGGGCCTATGTTATCCTTTCTTTCATGAACCCTCACCTGAGCCTACATTACGTGCCTTAAATGTCCATTTTGATCAAATATAAGTACTCGTATTAAAGAATCATATGTTGAATAAAGGTATACTTACACAATGAGATGATGATCCTTTGGATAGAATTAGGGGAAGAAAATCAAGATAAGCAAAAAGATTTCACCTAGATGGGAGTAGTGGGATTCCAAAGATTCTCTTGGATTTATGTGAGCATTAAATTGGGTGAAGAAATTTCTGCTATTGAGGCATGAATTGGAATAGAGAATAGATAGAAGAAATTTCATTAAGGACAATGAAGTTGAAAAATGAAAAAAAAAAGAATGAAAATTGAAAGAAAAAGAAAGAAGAAAGGAAAAAAATAAGAGAAGGATTCAGATCGAAAACCTAAAAAAGGCGGTTTGAATCAATGGAGTGCATCTAAGTTGAAAAACTGAAAAGGTGGCTTAGATATGAGAAAAGCTGGATGTCAACGATACTGGGGCAAGAGGATGTTTTGATAAACTCAACATGATCAGATATGGTAGGCATTTGAAAGAGAATTTTGTATTCGTTGACCAAAATTATTTGAAATTTTGTTATTTGTATACTTTTAGCTAAAACTTAATCTTGATAATTATAGCTTTTCCTTTCTAGCCTATTTTCCTTTAAGCTTGGCTACCTCTTGTAATATTTTCAGATATTGAATAATACCATTCCTTTCATTTTCACCTATTATTTCTTTGTTATATCCTTACCTTGAGGGATTGAGAAATTGTATTGCATTGCGTTGATTTTGAAATGATAATGAATGTTTGCTTGGCAAAATGTGTGAAATACTCCTATATTATTTAAGAAAATGAAAGAAAAGGAAATCTATGAATGAATAGAAAATGGAAATTAAGAAATATAACTAGATAAGGTAGAATCAATGGTGAGATCTCAATAAGATTTTCAATGAATGATAGGAATGGAAAGAAAGGTGGAAAGAAAAATGAGAGACAAGATGCAATAAAGATGAAGATAAAGCTTTCAAAAGGCAAGAGAAGTGAAAGAGAGAAAATAAGAAAGAAAAAGTAAAAATATGAGGACAAGATAATAGATGAAAGAAGAAAATGCATAAGGGGAGAAAAATCTTGTTATTGTCACAGTTAAAGTTGAAATGTTTTTCAAAGAAAACATTACATAGACAGGATATAATGCAGACATAGTTGCATACATGATGCATTGCATAGACAAGAAAAAAAGAAAAATTACAAGCAGGATTTCTTAAAAATTGTTAGTACAATCTACAATCCAAAGATAAGATTTTAAAGTTTAACTGTCTTTCTGTTTAGGAAGAACTTTTTTTATATGAGATTTTAAAGTTTGACTGCCTTCCTGTTTAGGGAGAGCTTTTTTTAGACAAGATTTCAAGATTTAACTGCCTTTCTGTTTAGAGGGAGCTTTCTAAAAAAAATAAAAAATAAAGTTAGGCAAAATAGGTGTCTATGTCTTTATGCAATTACTATTTCACAGCAAATGCACAAAGAAGGGTAGCTATAGACACCCTATTTTGTCCGAGGTCTTAACTTGTAAAAATAATTAGTGGAGTTAGGTGACATTGAATTTAATTTAACAATTTAAATTAGGATAATTATTTAATATTAGGATTATTAAAATTAGGCTAGAATTAAATTAGGATTTTTTAGATTTGGAAATAACATTAATTAGGAAATTAGAATTAAAATAAGATTTAGGAATAAAAAAAGAAGAAGAGATAAGAAAATAAAATAAAATTAATTTTAGGATCAGATAATTAGATTATTAAATTTTTTTAGAATAATTATTAGGATTTATTAATAGAAGAGTTATTATTAGATTAATAATAAATTAGATAAGGTTATATTAGGATTAACATAAGAATAAAATAGAAAAATATGAGATAATAAATAGAATAGGTATAGTTGTATTAGGACTAACAAGTTTTGACTATAAAAAAGGATTTAAACCTCATGATTTCATTCATTAACAATCAAGCATCTCAGCCTTTGATTTCCACTCTTAGTGCCAAGTACCTTAATCACTTTGCTTGCTTACACTTAGACCATCGCCATTGTTAAACTGAGTACCTTCAGCTGCCATTGTTGCCGATCCCTGTCACCATCATCGTCAGCCCATCATCATCCTTGTGCCGCCCCAGCATCGCTTATTTACTCTGCGTCAGTCTTGCACCAAGATCCCAGCCCCACGATTCTTGCATCTTCAACACAAAGCTGCAACCGTTTCTACACATCCTTATTTTCCGCACCAGTCACGCTTCAAGCTTTGCATCATCTTGCCGCACGTTCCCTGCTGCATTGTCTTTCTGCATCTTCATCACTTACTGTGCGCCCTTGCCTTTGGATTATCGTGACAGCCATCATTACCACCTTGCACTAGCTGTTGTTTGTTGTGCCTCACGCCACCACCAGGTTTTGCTGCACCACCTGATTGCTTTTGTTGCCACGCAGCTTCGCTGCATCGCACCACAGGCCAGCTTTCACCATCGCACACTTCCTGTTACAACCAAGGAAGCAAGACCGAAGCACTGCTCCTTGCTACTACACTTGCCACACAGCCACCTTTCCACGTCAAACCATAAGCTGCTGCAATAGTAGAAAAGGGGAAGGAAGAAAGAGGTTGATCAGGAACTGCTGCTCTACTGATTTGCTTCGTCTTGGGTCAAGGTTTAGCCACATGTAGCTCATTACTTTCTGTTAGTTGCTGTAAGAATCAAGAAAGAAAGAAACGTGGAAGAATAGAGGAAAGAAAGATTAGAAAAGGGAAAGCACGTGGAAGCTATCAGGTAACTTTGTGTTTAATATAATTTGGTGTTAATCATTTGTTTTTATTTATTCAATTTAACTAATTTAATAATATGTTAAAAATTTGATAATAAGTTGACTTAATAGTTTAATCTATAGGACTTAATAATTTGATTTAATAATAAAATTTAATTAATATGACTTTGTATGATAATTTGAGCTAATAAATTGTTTATAAAATACTAATCTTGCACGTTAATGACCAGTATGATTAATTTGTATTATTTGCATGAGTAATTAGGATTTAATTAAATAATGTTGTATACTCAATTTATTGGATAAGATTTTAGGAAATATGACCCTTTAGGAAATTGTAATAAAAAATTTTTAGGATTATAAAAAATAAATATAAATATAACAAAATATAAAGTTAAAAAAAATAATGATAAGATTTAGTAAATGAAAAATATTAAAAGCGGACATGATTTATTTCGACGATGAGATCCCAAGGAGGGTTGCGCTTAAGTAATACTTTGGAATTCTAGGTGAAAGGATTTCCTTCATGGTCTGACCAACTTAATGGAAGGAGCTAAATGGATTTTTCAATAAAAAATAATTCATGTGCATTTTCTAAAAATATAATAAATAATAATAAAAGAATATGATAAATAAAAATAAAATAATAATAAGAGTTAGATAATGATAAATCATGAAAGTGAATATAGATCATTCCGATGATAAGATTCCAGAGAGGATTACGCTTAAGTAATACTTTGGAAATCTTTAAGTAAGAGAATTTCTTTTAAATCCTACCAGCTTAATCGAGGATTTTAAAGGACTTTTTGATAGAATGATTTATATTCATTTTCTAAAAAATAAAAATAATTTATATTCATAGATAAGCATAACAATAAGTAATAGATAAAGATATTAGTCAAGAAAATAATAGAAAATAATAAATGATAAAAATAAAATAAGATAATTTGGGTAGGTGAGTCAAAGTTAGGAAATTCCATAAAATACTAAAATTCATCCAACGACATAGCCTCTTCAAGCAAGTCGTATAGTACCACTTGAAGACTCTTGAGGTGAGAAGGATTTTTAAGTTATCCCACCAGTTTAATAGAGAAAACTTAGAAATATCTTTCAATATTAAGTATATCGAAATTAAAGATTAACCTAAGCAAATTTAGAAGATAACCTAAAACAAAGTGGTACCATTTTAGGATGAGCGTTGTGAGGATGCTAATCCTTCCCCACACGTAACCGTACTCCCGAGTTTAAGAATCTTTGAATGTAGACCAAGCCTTATCTTCAGACAAGAATAGGTGACCAATCACACCTTAGGTTTCAATGGTTGGTGGCGACTCTAAGAATTTAAGTCTAGCGAGTTAGGTTTTAAGACTCGACACGTTACGACATCTAGGCTTAAGGTCCAGTTTAGAGAAGAAATAAGATACAAACAACTCATCTAATAATTCTTCTACCACAAGAATTGAAAATCTGTCCTTGATGGTAACTTTGTTAAGTTGCCTATAATCAATGCATAAGCACCAAAAACCATCCTTCTTCTTAAAAAGGATTACAGGAGATGCAAAAGCACTAGTGCTGTCCCTAATAACACCAGCACTCTTCATCTCAGCAACAATTTTCTCTATCTCATCCTTTTGCATAGATGAATATCTGTAAGGTTTAACCTTAACAACTTGTGCACCTACTTCCAATGGAATTTTGTGGTCTTGTACTCTTTTAGGAGGAAGACTTTTTGGTAACTCAAACTGTAACGTTTCGGTATATACAATAAATATCCATAATCACACATACAGTCAGTTGGTTGGGCTGTTTGCGATGTCTTTATAACACTCACTTATCACAGTAATCCATTTGAAAATAAAGGCTATTTATGACTAATATTAATATTTACATCAAAAGTATCATTTTTAATACATTTCACTAATTCTACATCCCCTGTACATAAATTATACAAAAGTAGTACTGTAGATAAGCATATGAACATATAAAAGAAAATAAAATATACCTCCAGTATCAAATAACTGCTACCTCAGGGTACCAAAAGCACAGCCAATCCGTGGAACAGTATATCACTACAGGTAATTTGTGAGGTGGAAAAAGAGGGGGGTGAGCTAACGTGCTTAGTAAGAAATTCATATGCAAGTACTGATACTATGAAATATATATGCATAAAAACATTTAATTTCTAACAATACGCTAAGAGACATTTTTTTAGAAAGGATATTATAGTCGGCTAGGTAACCGGATAGAGTATGGGAGATACTTTGAAATACCTGTTGTGTCCCAGTCCCTAGTTGCGACTATAAGGAGTAAACAATTAGAGATGATATGAACAAACATTTTAAATAACTTTAAAATCATATCATGAAATGTTTACTTTATGAGCAATATATAAACAATTTAAATGAAACACTTCGGTAACTGTTCAATATAGAAATCTAGTAAACTGTACAATAGAAATCTTAGTGCAGTCGATATATATATATATATATATATATATATATATATATATATGCACACACAGTTCACTTCAATATCAATAAGAAATTCAGTTCAGTAAAACAGTACAGTATAGTGGAGACTAGGCAACACTCAATAAATATCATGCTATAACAATATCCCAAGAAGGGAGAAATAGTAACAGTAAGACATATGGCCATAGTTATAGGAGGGTCTACGGTGTATACTTGCCAGGTGACAACTGCAGCAGCTGAAGACTTGGCAGGTCTATCAACAATAGCATAGTAATAGTAACATTCTACATGATATGGGGCCTAACAGTCTCAAAACAGTTTATAAACAGCATAATTATAATTTAAGAAATCAATTCTAGTAATAAAATTTTCAGTCAGTCCATAAATGTATATATTGGAAAATATAAGCAGTTCAGTAATAAAAATTCATAAAATATTCACAGTTCAGTATTCACTTCTAAAAATGTTCTATTTATCTGTAGAATAGTTATATGAATATGCTAGTACTCTCACGTAAGTAAAATTCAATAACATGAATTTTGAAATAATGTTTTTCAGTATTTAATAAAAATATGTAATTTAAATAAATAAGATGAATTTAGCTAAATGAATTCTTTATTTCTAATATTCAAGGATATAACAAGATAATTTCATAACATTACTAAACTTTTTGGTAGTATAATGGCTTTTTCTAACCAAACCCTCCTGCATTAAAAACACAGTGTATAAACCAACCAGTGTCCACAATTTCATCAATTCAAGAGCAATTAACTTCAAAAAAATTTTCATAAAATCAATTTCAACCATAATATGCATTCACAGTATCCCTACGTCTTCCATACTTATCCTTTACCTATCATTTTCTACCAAAGCAGTCGCTAGCACTACGCGATAAATTTCACTCCCAGGTTGCAAGTCATTATACCAACACCATTATTTCACTATCCTTTAATTATAATAAATTTTTCTTCATTAAAATCCACCACATTGTCTACAGTAGTCATTAAACCAGTATAATTTTCATTGATACTAAATTACAACTATGCCTAAATCAACTCCGTTTTCAATTTTGATCGCACTAACAGTCTTCTCTTAAGTTATACAGTCTAATAGAACCTAGAACACATCAAATTGAGCACAATATCCCTCTCCCCTTGTCATGGCCGAATGGTACATGGAAGACTACTCAAACTTTTTCAACAATTTAAGCTTAGTTTCATATTCTATCATTATTCTTCATCCATTTGACATCACTTTCATGCATCAAAACATCATAATCCATGAACTTCCTACCATGGCCGAAACCCCAAGGAAGTGTTTGAGTGAATTTTGATTCAATCCAAGGCCAAATTCATGCTTAACTCACTTAATTACATCACTTTCTATCATTAAAACATAAAGGAAATTCAAGCATGGTGACATCTTACCTTGGGCAAATTCAAGAGGGAGTCCCGCACTTTGATTTTGTCCACTTTACCACAAGATTTTGGCATGGGCTTGTAGATGATTAAATTTGGAGCAAGATTGTAGAAGGAAGTTTGGTTAAGGTGTTTTAGTTAGTGTTTTTGGAAGATTTCTTATTTTCTTCAAGGTTTGTTAATGGTGGAAAGGCTTGAGGTTGAAGATGATGGAGTGGCCAGCCCCCTTAAGTGTGTAAAAATATTTAAAATATGGTAAAATGACCAAAATGCCCTCACTTATAATGATTTTGGACAATTTTGCTCTTAAACTTTCATAATATTTTTAACTAGGCAATGTAACTCCAAAATATTTTATTTCATCATTAAATATTATTATTAAACATATTTTAATGAATGGATGGGGTTTTATTAAGGTTTGATTGACCGTAACAGTGAAATTACAAAAATACCCCTATCAGGCCAATAGCGTAAATTTATAATTTTACCACGATTTAATCTATCTATTGACATAGCCTAAAACTTATTTATATTTAGATTATCATACTTTAGTCAGTTGATCAAAAGTCAGTTTAGTTTGACTATTATTCATGAAAGTTCATCTGAGCTATATCTTTAATCGTTATTTTCTAATTTGTTGGCATACTTCCCAAAATAACTTAAATAAAGGATTTTTATTCTAGATTCTTACATAGGCTTATTTGGCTCTCTCTACCGAGCGTACCAAGTCTCTTGTCCATCCGAGCACTATAAGGCCTGTGGGACACACCACACTATTTCCTTTATTACCTGCAAAATACACAGGAATTGAACTGTGGTGATAAGTCTAACACATGTAACAGTACCGGAATATGCAATTCTCACACAAACAAAATAGCATATTGCTTCAAAAGTTACTTCAACTCATCAACTACTATAGAACCTACCTTAAGCTTCTCCTTTTCTATATTATACAAAAGTCCTGTCACCAATAAAGTACAAGCACCCTTGAGTGAACTCTTCAACTTGTTGACTTTCTTTTGAGTGGCCAACTTAACTTGTCCAGCTACTATACCCCTCAATTTCTTCCATTCCTTACCTATAGAAAAACTCATAGGTAAGGAATAGAAATCCCAAAGAATCGGTCCCAACTGTTTCAACCACTAAACTTCCAAAACTACATCACAACCTAGCAATGGCAACACTAAGAAATTAGTTACTTGTTTTAACCCTACTGTCTCCCACTGAACTTGTTTACAACACTCCTGAGCTAACATTTTGGCTCCATTAACCACTGTCACATTGCACACTTCAACAGGTTGAGTCACCAATGCCAAGTGCTTAACCAATGAAAGCCCAATGAAATTATGTGTACTTCCAAAATCAACTAACAAAACTAGCTTAGCATGCTTAATAACCCCTTCAATCCTTATTGTTTGTGAATATGATGTTACAAATGAAGCATGCAAAGAAACCATTGGCTACAGCCCTTTAGTTGAATCTTCATAAACTGTGTCTTCTAAATTATCAACACAATCACTTATGCCCCAAAACACACTTTTGACCACACCACATACATAAACCCTTCTTTCTCCTATCCTCGCTTTCCTCCTTAGTTGGTGTTCGAGTAGGTTTAGGGCTATTAAGTTCTGTTTGACTGGTGTGGGAATGACTAAATGGATTGAACTCTGATGTTTGATAATTTTGGGAAGGAACTTCAGGTGTTGGTAACAGAGGAGGTAGGTCATTTTTTACTGATGTAAAGGAAGTGGCATAAGGTGTATTGGTATAAGGCTTAGAAGAAAATAAGGTTTTCCTTGGCGTGTTGAACATAAGGGATTCAAGTTGTTTAGCAAGATTAAGAGCATGGCTAAGGAACTTAGGCAAAAACAATCTCATAGGTTTGGCAATATCAGGTTTGAGGTTACTAATAAAAATACTAAAGGCATAATCATCAGGTAAGTTCAACAGATTCAACAAACTCTCAAATTCTTCATAATACTCATCAACAGATTGAGTTTGTCACAGGCTTACTAGATCTAGCATAAGATTTACATATTCAGCATCATTGAATTGAACCTTCATCTCCTCTGGATACTCCTACCACTTAACCTCATCTAAGGTCCCTTTATTCTTCATACATTGTCGATGCCATTGCAGAGCTCTACCATCCAAATGCATGATCACTACACGCACCTTGTCAACTTTCTTAGTACCATCAACTTCAAAGAACTATTCCATTTTCATCAGAAAAAGAGATTGAAGGTTTAATCTCTGTATATGGGTTAGATTTCATCATTTCAAGGCTAATTAAAGTGTTAATTGAAAAATTCTCCAAGAAATTTAGCACCTAGGGTTTAGCCATAAAAAGGAAAGAATTGGGTAAGTTCAATTTCCATAAATTATAACCTTGCATGTGTTAGGTGTATGGTATTAATCATGATTGGTGTTTGAATTTGGATAGACAGTAGCTAATTCTTCAAATTGGAATTTGACAACTTTGTGGAATTTGGGGATTTTGTTGTTTAGGCTTAATTTGACATGAATTTTGTAAATTGAAGTGATTTGGAGGCTTAATTTTGGAATTGTGAAATCTTAATGTTCAATTTTTACGAAAACCTCTTAAGTGTGATTTCGACATTCTGATACAGTTGGGGAATTATTTAGTTAGATTCTAAATTGTTGAATTGGTCAATGATACACAAAATTAGGATGTTAAATGATGAATTGATGGTATAAAAAATAAGAAAAATTTTAGATAATTCTTAGTATAGGTCCAGTTTCCATAGCTAAAAGTAAGAAGAGATTGATATTTGTTTGTTTAAGGTTGGATTATGTGAAGATGATAGCTAATTTCAATGTGGTGAAATTAATGTATGAATGGTCTAGGTCAAGTGTGTAATTGAGATTGTGAAATGTTAGTTTTGTTGCATGAGGCTTAGGGCATGGCATGGCTTACCATCCTAAAGCATGAATTTGACGCCTACATTAGGCTTAACACACTTAGAAGCACATATAAGGCTACGTGAGATCACACTCTTCGTATGGCACTTACGCACTTAGGACCTTCACATGGAAAATGTTTGGATTTGGTGGGTGCATATGACTAAGAATGTTAGAAACACTACTAAGAATATGCATGAGATTCAAAGGCATTTAGATGGCATATTTGCACCTTGAGCTATTTAAGTACTTGCTAGGCAAGTTACCTAAAAAATGCATGTGTTGCTTAATGCTAAGCTTTTGGCATGAATCATTAGTGATTGAATATCGTTGCAAATGTGTTGTGTTGTGAACCATCATGGTGCTTGAGCTTGGTGATTGAATCATTAGTATGCATTTAAATGTTTTGACTTGATTTGATTTAATTGTGATTTGAAATCTAAAATTGGTGCTGATGCATAATTATTTTAAGGTAGGCATCTTCGATGCTCAATGAATTATAAACAGGTTTTAAATTATACATTGACATTTGGCCAAAAAGGGGTTTAGCTACCCTAAGCTTTACTTTTGAAAACTACTTGGTTTTATAATTGTTGTTTAAGAAAGAAATGCATTTTACTACTTTGGCATGTTTCGGATTTCATGAAATTACATAGTTTTGAAATACATGTACAAGTATAAGTTGTTTTAAAGATTTTTAAAGCCTGCGTTTTCGTGATATTGAAATCATAAAAATGTTTTACAACTTAATTATGATTTCAAAATGTTTACATAAGAACTTGTTTGATATTGTTTGGAACTATTTGACATTGAGTCTTTAGGTACCTTAGTACCCTTAGAGAGTTTGAACCATTAACACTTATGTATTCTTATGATTTTAAGGAAAAAGCATATTCTTATTAATAACTCGATTTCCCCTTAAAAAGGTTTCGTTTTTTGAAAAAATGTTTGCTTGAAAAATTTTTAGAATTCGTTTCAACTATTTGTATAGACCATTTTGGTACCTTGGTACCATGTGGGAGTTTGAACCCTCGAGATTGGTTGGCTCCTATGTGGTTCACTAAAGCAACGTTTGAACCCGCTTCTTCAAGCATAGGCTCAAAAGTATTTAGGCTTGTCTAGCATGTATTGGACAAGTCTCTCTTTCACCCAATCAATGAAATTAAAAAAATTTGGATCTATATCCATAGGTAGAGCCCACTTTGAGAGTTCAGTCGTTGATAGCTATAGTGAATCTTTGTATAAAAGTCTCTATATGATAAGTTTAAGATAAGCCTCATCTCGTATTTGTATTCGTTTTGCTTTTATTGGAAACATTCAAACGTTTGAATTTGGAATATTTGATTTAAACCGAGTTTTGAATTATGAATCACTTAGCTTACTGCTTGTTATTATGATTCGATTTGAAAGCATTTGTCTATTTGAAAGTTTGGATATTTTGATATATGGCATACTACTTTGATCTAGTAACCGTATGCATTTTTTATAAATTGTTTCAGTTTCATAAGTTATGGATAATTTTGATATGATTTCAGTATCACATTGTCATGCTCTAAGGTGTACCTGCATGTCAACAACCCAGGCCATCGTCCCAAGCGGGTCACTCAACCGTATTGTTCACTTTGGGGTGCACCTATTGGGCCATCACCCCTCACGGCTTTGTTGGAGGAGCTACCGCTCCAATTCGCATCCGAAGTGACTCGAACCCTTGACTTCTTTAAGTGTCAAATCACTCCTAACCAATTGTTGACCTGAAAGCCATGACGTTCACTTGACACTTACATTTATTCCACTTAGTAAAATTACGAACTAGATTTTTCCTTTTCATTTTACGGTTTATATTCGGCGTTAATGTAATCACTAAACCATTTTCGTTCATTCTTTAATTCAATTATGATTGAAATTACTCTCTAAGGTAATGAAGAATTTTTTATAGTCCATAACTTACTCTTTTTTTTTTAGAAATAGATTGAAAATATCCCTCTTATATTTTGAGATTTCTCCAGTTAACAACCTGTAAATCACCATAATGCAATAAAACAACACTTCCCACTGTCCACATTATATTTACCAAATGTGTACCATTTCGGCAGGTCTAGTATCTACTACTAATCACCATATACACATCATATAATATCATAATTTTACATCTACTTATTATCCTAGTTTACATCCCATTCTACAGTACTGTACAAATATTGCCTAAAAATAAAAGCATATAGAGAAGATATATTACTATACCAAGATACAAGGACTTCAAGAGTCGAGACACTATCAAATCACCAGAACTGTCCAACGTGTCCCTTGAATCAATTTGAAAAATAGTTCTCATTTAATGAGTGAGGGCTCAGTAAATCATTTATATGAGTGCAAAATTAGACTTATACTATTTTAATGCAAATGCATGAACCCTTTAATTAAAGATTCTCATATCATATTCCATTTGTAATTGTTTATCCAAACATCTCAAATCATGTCCTAAAAACTATAAGTAGGCAAGAGTTTTAAGGCATCGATGTAAGGGTACTCGAAAATACCTCATCATTTCCATCTCTATGTGAGTCTATAACATAAACCTCTGATCATATCAATTCAATTATTTTTCAACCCTCTTATCCTTAGACCATGATATATCATACAATATTGCATCATAAGTAGTTCCGACATCATATGGTATTAAACTATACTCATGTCAATCTCATGTCATATCACAACTCATATGGAAACCATAACCATGCATAATATCAAATCATGTCATTTATCATCTAGAAATTTAACCTCTATATCGTATTAAGTCATGTCACTTTTCTTGTGGAAACATGAGCACATGTAGTATGTAGTTATGTCACTCTTCATGTAATTATCAAGTTCATGTACAATATAGGGTCATGACATCTTTCATGCAGAAAACATATCGTTTTGTCATGATTCATTATGCAAACTTATGCAAGCTTTACTGTATAAAAACAATTATCATTTCAAATCATATTACATATACTTTTAGAACATGTTCAAATCATGTAAAATCTCAATTCATTTCATGTTCACTTTTAAGACATGTTCAAGTAAGAACAATTTGCAAATCATATCACTTGAACCTTTAAGGCATGTCTAAAAACATGTAATGTCTCAAAACATTTCTCAAATACTGTAAAAATCATGTCAAGTCTAGAGTTCATATAAAATAAAATCATACTCTAAACATCATATCATATCAGGTTTGAGACTAGGTTGAATCCTTAATACTCTATCAATTAAGACTTTAATCACTGTAGCTAGCAGTGAATATTATGCCATTGTCTCCTGGAAACCAACTAGGGCGCTATCTATGGCCATAGACCTCATGTCTCTCAGCTCCACTGATAAGGTGTGACTGACCCTTTTCCACGACTATAGTCGGATAAGCATCTCTGCCTAATGAGTAATCTCCAATTAGGTGGTTTCCACTATGCTTTATTGAGTTTAACTCTCTTAGGGTACCTATAGTCTCATAAAACATTTAAACCTTTCACTTTTCTTATTAAAATAGTGTGAAGTATGTAACACATTTCTTTAAAATCGTTTACATATATAAATACATACACTTACACTATATATTCAGTTTTTTCAAAACAATTCAAACATGCAAAGTATTCATATAAGTATCACATGAATAAATCATTTCAAAAATCTCAAGTTATAAACAAGCATGCTTAAAAGCAATGTAATTTAAAACCTGAGTTAAAAACAATTTACTATCATGCTCATGAAATATGTCGATGTAATATCATTCGATATAGCAATAACAATAATCCCAATTCATTATTTCCATCCTTTCAATTTCAATCGAATTATACCTAATAAATCAATTCAATATCCCCTATTGTTCCACAATATTCATTACCATTTTACAACATTTACTAATTAATCAATCACCTTTACTTTTAATATCAATACTAAAACCCCCACCACCAATGTGAGTCCTCTTAGTATTTCACGTATAACCAAATATTTTCTGAGCAACTTTAACAATAATACTACAATCATTCAAATATAATTGAACTCATTCACTGTAAATCATTCAATCATTTCTTCAATTTGTCATCATGCCATAGGTATATTATTCCTTAAATATCACCAAGTCTTAACCTTTAATCATCATCATTATCACACAATCTAACTATATCTATACAATATAATTCTAAATCTAAATTATATAAACATCTTACTGCTATTGACCTTGACGTTTACGCACAGAGTTTCACTGAGCTTGTTATCGCCTCCTTAACGTCGAGCTACATATTCAAATATTATTAAGAGGCTTAGCGTCAATCTAATACTATTCTAGATATTTATAAAAATAAAAGTGACGTTTGCTTACCGATTTCCTTAAATTGAACACTATGTAAGTACCTCGGGATTAGCTAGGTTAGCGGTTGTCGTTTAATCGCCCAAAATGTCCCTGCTTTATAGCTTTCCTACAATTTCCACATTGTAACCTAATCAAGAACTAATTAAATATATTCATAAAAACTTCATGAACATATTTCTAAGCTCACTAATTGTCTTACCAATATTCATACAAGACTTTAACCAACCCCACATGTTTCTTCCTATTTCTTTCCTTTCTCCATTGGTACATAAATATATATATATATATATATATATTTCTCCCTTATTTTCAACTTTTAAAACCTCTTATTGCTCACTGTTTTGATGGCCCTATACACTCCTTAAACAGTTATTAAAGAACCCAAAACATCAGCCTTAAACCTTCCTTCTTAACACTCACCGAAGACCACTCAAAGTGGCCTTGCAAGCCCTCCTGTTTCAGCACTTGAATCCATTCGGTTTAGCCACCAGAAAGGCCATCGAATGGCCTTTGATTAGTTCTGCCCAAGCCTCTCGAGACAGTCATATTTAGCAGCACCACTCAGCCCTTAAAAGACCCTATATTTGCTGCCTTGATTAGTACCGAACACAGCAGCTGTCTCCACTTAAGTCAGCCCCATTTCCTGCCTCTGATCACTCCATTTTCAAGCTTTAAACCGTCCCCATTTCCCTCGTTTTGGTCGGTCTTAACAGCCACTATTTCTGCCCAAAAATGCCACCTTAAAACACTCTTTCTACAGCCACCGTTTTCAGCTTACATAGGCAGTAACTCAACCCTTATTCAGTCCTTTACATGTCACCCCAAACCAACATCGATAACTCTAGCTTAGCCCCTACAACCAGCCCTTTGTTCAGTCTCACCAATAGCCCCAGATCCTACCCTAAAATCACCTCTAACCCGAGCACAAGAGCCCTTGAAATGTACCTGTTTTTATCTTGGAAAAATCCCTGGAATCACCCCCCTTAGTGCCCTGTTTCAGCCACTATTATGCAACATCAAAGTCACCTGAACCACCCCTGAATAGTACCCTTTCCTGCCCCTAAAAAGGCCACTACTTTGTATTTAAGACTCCAGCACCACAGCTACACGTTCCTTCCCCTTTTTAGCGTTGTAGCTCTATCGTTTCTCAGCCCCTAAAGTTGGCTTCTTGCCCCTATTTTTAGCTCCATTTTTTTTAGCTTCAACAGCCTTGCATTCCCCTCCCTCGCACTGCCCTGTTTTAACCCGAGAATCCTTGTTCCAGGCAGCTCCTAATGCCTGACCTTAACTTCAGTTCACACCTTTATTACAGGTTCTTGCTTGCCCGAATCGCTGCTCTACGCTTTGCTCTTTCACTACGAGAACGACAAAGAGCTAATATGGTGATGATGATCGGGTGAAGCAAATGATGAGAGGGAGAAAGCCTGAGAGGAGGCGAGAGATGGAGAAAAGACTGAAATGAGAAGGGAAAGTGAGGCTGAAATGGTGCTCTGCCAATGTAAGGGTTGGTGAGACTTTTCCCACCAACCCGATTTCCAGTTATTTTATTTTTATTTTATTATTTTTTTTGTCTTTCTTTATTTCAGTATATATTTATATTTTTATTCTATATCTTAAAATATATATTTTTAAATATATATTTATACATATATATTTTATTATACCTATGTATGTTTACCTTTTATAATTTTATAAATAAATATCATGTTTATAGATGCAAATTTTTTTTATTATACTTATATTAATACTTGTATAAATATAATATATAACTCCATATTCGCATACATTTATGCCCAATATACATATTTATACTTGTATATACATACATATATATATATATATATATATATATATATATATATATATATATATATATATACACACACACACACACACACACCTTTCACTCATGTATACATTTAAATATATATATCATCACCTATTTTTATGTGTATAAATATAGGTATATACACCTCTATCCTCATACGTATTTATTTAAACGTATTTTAATTTGTTTTCATCTATGTATATACATATATATTTATTATTTATATATGCGTTTATATACGTGCGTACGTGTGTTACATGATCTTGTATTTGCAAAATTCCAAAATTGCATTTTTGTATTATATTTACTTAAATTACACATTGAGTACATGATCGATTTAAAAAATTCGCGGTTCTCACACGCATACAAGTTGATTTTACTCTTATATGCATTTGTTTGAAAATTGTTCAAATTTGAATAATTGGAGTTTGTTTTGACATTTGTATTCGAGTGAGGAAATCCTTTGAACTGTTATATTTGTATAGTTCTTTACTAAGCATTCGCTCACCCTTTACTTTTCACCCTTACAGATTGAGCTTTCGAGGACTATTTTCTACTTCTAGCCTCAAGTATGGCCAGCTTCTCAAAGATTACCTTGTTTTTGTTTGAGGTATTTGAGCTGGATCTATATATGTATTTTTGTCACGACCCGAAGGCCGCGACATTCACTTAATACTCATACTTTTCTTAGTCTACAAATTTATGGACTAAATTTTTCTTTTTCATTTTAAGGTTTGTATTCGGTGTCGGTGTAGTTACTACTCTAATTTCATTGATCCTCTATACAATGCTTTATCACATCTCTAAGTTACATCACGACTCACTGAACAACATACGTACTGTGTATTAATTAAAGTCTGTACATGTAAACAAGAGATTTACAAAGAATGTATACCTCAAAAGTAGCGAAGTGGATTCGCAGGATGATGGTCAGTACCAAACCTGTAAACCGTATCCGGAGGCCCACTCAGAAGCCCTCATGGTAGAGTTTAACTCAATTATCTGAAAAGAGATGAAATTAAGTAGGGTGAGCAAAACCACGGCTCAGTAAGATACTAATATAAATGCAGGAGTAGAATTATACTGTCTTAACCGCAATGCTTAAAACCTGTAAGTTTGTAATTACAGTTCACCTTTTTCATCAATAATATCTCATTATCTCATTTCTTGTCATTTTGTCTATCACTGATACTTCTAAATAAATCATCATAATCACTTTCAATCTTCTTATCCTTATACCACGATGCATCGCACAACAATGCATCATGTATCATGTTTAATTGAGATATCCTATCAAGTCATCACACAACAATATGTTGTGTCCAATTTGAATATCATAAACTATTAGTCCATATTCTCATCAATCTCATAGTACATCATGTCCAATTGAGATATCGTGTCAATCACTTTTCGTTTCATAATCATATTTCTGTATTCTATCATCTTATATCACTTTCCATATGGACGATCATGATCACGGTGGTACGAAGTCATAATTCTCTTCGTGTATATTCTATGTTCATGTATCATGTCATATCATAACATCATGTAGATGGAATATCGTTAACACCGAGTCATGATACTCCTCATCTAATTTTCATGTTTTGTACAATATAAGGTCATGACATATCTTATGTAAAAAGCTTACTATTATGTCATGATTTAGTAGGCAGCTTATGTAACTTCACTGTAGGAACCGCTGTCATTTCAAATCATATCATATATACTTTAGAACATGCTCAATTCAATTCATTTCATATTTACTTTTAAGACATGATAAGAGCATGTACAATTGCAAATCATATATTCGTTTTTAGAGCATGTCTAAAATATGTGCAGTTTTAAAACATTTTTCATATACTGTAAGTCATATCAGGTCTAGAGTTCATATCAAATCAAACTATACTCTAGAGCGCATATCATGTCAAGTTCGATACAAAATCATATATGAATCATATAAGTGTCGAAATCATATCACATGTACTTTTAAAACATGTTTAAAACATATACAGTTTCAAAATATATTTCATTTCAAACATGTCTCATGTACTGTATAAATCATGTCAAGTCTAGAGTTCATATCAATAAAATCATACTCTAGACTTCATATCATATCGGTTTGAGACTAGGCTAGATCCCTAATGCTCTATCAATAAAGGCTTAAATCACTGTAGCTAGCAATGAAAATCATATCATCGTCCCCTGGAAACCAACTAGGGCGCTATCTATGGCCATAGACCTCATCTCTCTCAGCCCCACTGATCAGGCATGACTGAGACATGTCCACGACTATTGTCGGACAAGCATCTCTGCCTAATGAGTAATCGCCAATTAGGCGGTTTCCACTATGCTTTATTGAGTTTTAATTTTTTTAGGGTGCCTACAGTCTCATAAAACATTCAAATCTTTAACTTTTCATGTCAAATCATGTAAAGCATATGGTAAAATTCTTTAAGAGGCTTCATATATAAAAATATGTATATACCATATACTTTCTTTTCAAAACTAATCTATACTTTATAGCATTCATATAAATGTTATTATAACATCTGAAGTTGTAGCAAGTTATGCTTAAGAGCGATGCTATAAAACCATTTCAGTATGCAACTTCGATAATATTTTCAAATGCCGATATAAGCAATATTTTCATCTAATACAGTGAAGCAATTCATTTAGATTTATCACTGTCAATCATTCAATTTCAAGACTTTCTTTTTGTCAAATCAATAAATCAGTATTCAAATTATTCAGTAATCAAATCACTTGGTATTTAAAACCATTCGGTGTTCAATATCCTTTCTCAATAGCTATCAACTACAACAATCATTTATACATTTCACCATCAATACTAAGACCATATCATCAATATGAATCCTCTTAGTATCTATAACTATTTAAATATCATGTTTCTATATAGCCATCAAGATACTGAAATCATGCAAATACCAATATCATCATTCGATATCTATTCCAGAGTAGACATCGAAGATAAATAAAACTGCAAGATCAATAGTCATCTATCAATTCTATCTATGGTTAATCATGTTGGCACTCGATCATAGTTTTGACTTGAGGTTCAATTTCATTCACCATCACAAAATCAGATCACAATCCTCAAATCAATTTTCATATGGCCTGTATAATTCAATACCAAACTTATGCAATTGTCGATCTTATTATTCAAGGCCTATTCCAAGGTTATAAGCGTAACCATGTATTCACATGTCTATCGCTCATTTGTTTGAATCTATAAATGATCGGATTATGTCGTAATTCATCCTCAATTTCAATAAGATTATGTATGCATAAGTCATACATTCGTTATGACTCAATATCATAACTATCCATTGTATACCACAGCATTGATACTAAGACCCATACCACTAGTGTAAGTCCGCTTATTACCTCTCGTACATCCGATAATACGATGTAATACGATAAAACCATCTCATCGTTGACCTCTCGAATTGTCTATGTTATCACATTCGGAATTACTTCAAAATCAAGAGATCGAATTCAATAAATTTTGGAATCATCACTCCATTGATAATTTCACAACTCAATCGCTCGACCATCAAAATTTCAACCTCGATATTCTCTTCCGAGCTATATCATATAATCATCATTAATTTTATCAATGATTCGACTAATCGATATTCAACCTCAATTTCAACTTGATAACCAATTCGTGATATTAAGATAAATCCATTTATCGATTCTATAAGGCTTACATCATATAACTCATCATATTATCATGCTCAACCATTTACCTTCTCAACTATTCCAAACATCAAGTTTTCGGCAACATGGTAAAGCCTTGCCAAAGCTTATCTTAAGATAATTCTTTCCAAAATTCTATTTACACGAGAAAACTTAACATTTTTCATCAAACATTTTCATATAAATTTCGGCAACATAACAGCTTAATTTTATCAAAACCTCCTGCAAGAAAATACAATTTATAACCACACAGTCGTTGATTCTCACCATTTAATTATCTCTTACTAAGACCCCTACCACCGATTGTAGGTCCTCTTAGCATTTAAAAATCATTTCAATAATCATTATCATCATGATCAAAATTCCAAAACATACATTATAACACTACCATTACTTTATAAAAGTATCTTACCAATTCGCCTCAAGCTTAGCGTGTTCTTGATTTCCGAGCCTAGCCGAACTCCACCATTCGTCTCATTTTCTGCTTTGCTACAATTTTAAAAATTGACACATATTTTCATTTAGAAAATAATCCAACAATTTCTAATGAATTTCATAGAAATATAGCGAAATCTTTTATTTTTCCTTACCCATTTCTTTTTCTTTCCTTCTTCTTCTTCTTCCTTTCCCTTCTTTCTCTTTTTCTTTTCTTTTTTTTTTTTTTTTTTTTTTTTTTTTTTTTTTTTTTTTTTTTTTTTTTTTTTTTTTTTTTTTTTTTTTTTTTTTTTTTTTTTCTTTTCTTTTTTTCTTTTCTTTTCTTTTTCTTCCTCCTTTCTTTCTTTTTCTTTCTCCTTTCTTTTCTTCTTCTTTCTCCTTTTCTTTTTCTTTCTCCTTTCTTTCTTTTTCTTTTCTCTTTTCTTCTTCTTTTTTTTCCTGGTCCGAACCAGTTCGGATCGGTTTAGACCGGTTATGCTGGTTCGACCGATTCAGCCACCGGCAGCCACCCATTCCGGCGGTTCAGCCACTCCACAGCATCCCGGGGTTGCCATGAAGTCGGATCTAGCCTCCTTTTCCCCTTATCGCCAGCGACGGTGCCGGATCTGGAAGCGTCACGTTCGGCTCCTTCTCCTCCTCTTTTCTCCCTCTTTTCTCCCTCCTCCTTCACCGTCGGTCGTTCCTCTCACCTTAGTCTCCCTTCGGCGGTGATGCTGGTGGCGGTGATGCTGGTGGCAGTGGTGGTGCCCGAATCGGTCGGCACCGCCTCTTTCCTTTTTCCTTTTTTTTTCCTTCGATTTTCCTCTTCTCCCGTTTTGGCTTCACTCGTTTCTTCTCCTTTCCCCGTCATCGGCATCGGCTTCCTCTTCCTCTCCTCGGTTCACCGACGACCTCGCCTCCTCTCCTTCTTCCCAACGTCTGCCAGCCTCTCTTTACATTTTCTCCTCTGTTTTAACAGAGGAGAAAAAGAACAAAGGAATCGGGTATATCCCGATTCCCATTTCCTTTAAATTTTTTTAATATATATTTATATTTATAAATATATATAGATACACTATAATTATATTTATATGGATATAAATATACCCATTTTATTCCTTATTATTTTGGATCTCTTAATATCCAAAATAATTTCCTCCAATTCATCACTTCATCAATTTCTGAAATTCAACATATTCTAATCCTCATAAATAACTTTATTTATTTATTTTCGGGTAATTAATACTAAAAATAAGAAAATTTTCGATTATCACAATTTTGGACATAGATGTTTTTGTACACAGAGTATTGTATCTATCTATTTTTTGAGATGTAAGCTGCGTTAGGATTGTGACATTGATTAAATGATATATAATCTTAGTGGTACATTAAACTATACCGAATTGATGACGTTATCTTTGGATATTTATATATATCAGTAATGTACTAGGTTATAAGATGCTATGACATATCCATATGAAATGTGTATGTATATATGCCTATTGAAGTTTTTAGATTGTTATGGATCAACAAGTTAAACTTAGGTGAGGCATGCATATGGTAATGCTATGGTTTAAGTAACATAATTCATAATTGCCATGTTGAATGTTTGATATGGTCAATGATGATACACAAGTTATAGACGTATGTTTGATTTGGAACCTAAGGCAAACATTTAGTATCATTTAAACTAATCGATTTTGGTAGTGATGAAGTAGTATATACACAACACAAACAAACTTGTATGTGTTAGGAAAGGTAAAAAAAATTAGCCTGAAAAATTTTAGCTTTCAAATTAAGGTCTGTGATAGATTGATATCAGAGCAGTGTTTGTTTGTCTGTGTAAGTAATGAGGTTAGTCTTACATCCCAGTACTGTGTTTTTGTCCATGTATGAACTGTGATTGCTATTTGGAACTATACTGAACTATTTGGTTTCGGTATTAGAGTTTGGCAATGATGATGAGGAGACGTCGATGTCCATGAAGAAGGCTGACTTCTCCCATGCCACCTTATCCTCCACATCCTCAGCCTTCAAGTTCGAATGCTTAACTGGGGCAATTAGAGCAAATTGTGGGTGAACTTTGACAAACAGTTCAGGATTTGACTACCTTCCTCACCTAGCAATTCAAAGGCGATCAGAATCAACCTCAAGCTAGTACCACATGCTATACCTCTGTAACAGTAGGCTGCACCTCCTCAGCAACCAGAAGGACCACCATAGTTGTCCCACTATAGCAAACTACCCAACAACCTTAGGCTGGAGACCAAGTGGACAGGAATATGGCAAGACTTCGCCAATTCCAAAAGATGAATTCGCCCACTTTTAAGGATGTCAAGGACCTCAATGAAGCTAATGCCTGGATTAAACATTTAGAGAAGCTATTCAAGTACATGGGTTGCAGCACTACAAAGAGGGTTGCATTGGTCGTATTTATGTTTCGAGATAAGGTTGAAGTATGGTGGGAGTCCATAGAGAAGCTTTTGAGGGATGGGAACCTTGATATCACTTGAGAGGCATTTTTCTTTAAGCAATATATTCCTGAGCTTGCAAGGAGGAAAAGTTTCTTGTTGGGAAAAAATATCTTCAATCCAAACACCCACAAAACTGAAGAAAGCAGAAACGAACATAACAACTTTTAATGTGGTTTGGCCTAACCAAATTGGCTTATAACCACTCAACGAAACTAATAATTAATTAAGAATTACAACTATGTAAATTTTAGAAGAGAAAAATTGTAAACTCTTTACAAAGCCCAAAGCCCAACTACACCCTTTATAATAGCTCAAACACTAGCTATTCTATCAGTGTTTACAACTCTTTGAAATACTTTACAAACCAAACCTAATACATTATTTATAAGAGAAAAGCCCTTATAACTTCTCTTACACTTTCAATGTGGGTTTCAAAGCAAACTCCAAGAAATCTTCCCTTGACTTCAATTCCCAAACTGATTCAATAGACACACAAACACTCCCCAAACCGAAGAATAACTCCTTCATCATCCTTATCATCTCCAGACATAACTTTTCTCTTCTAATAAGATCACAAACCTTCAGCTCTAATACCACTTGTTGGGAAAAAATATCTCTAATCCAAATAGCCACAAAGCTGAAAAAAGTAGAAACAAATACAACAACTTTTAATGTGGTTTGGCCCTACCAAATTGGTCTATAACCACTAAACCAAACTAAAAACCAACAAAAAATTACAACTCTACAATTTTTGAAAGAAAGAAAATGCAAACTCCTTACAAAGCTCAAAGCCCAACTACACCCTTTATAATAGCCTAAATACTAGTTATTCTATTGGTGTTTACAACTCTTTGGAATACTTTACAAATCAAGCCTAACACATCATTTATAAGGGAAATGCTTTTACAACTTCTCTTACACATTCAATGTGAGATTCAAGCAAATGCTGGCAAGATTCTTGTTGGAGACTGTGAAAAGTTGTCCATAATTGATAACAATGAGCAGGTCCAGAAGTTACGTAATTGGTGGCAAAAAATCCCAAATCTTTTTTGAAGTATCAAAGTCAACAAATTGAACATGAATATTTTCAATTGTGGTGTTGTAAAAACAAGTTATGATCTAATGATTCTTACTATCCCAATTGACCAATCGCTCAGCAAATTGGGTTCGACTCTCTTCATTGTCTTGTGCACGATGAACAATGTCTTCGGTAAGCATACGCAAAAGTCTGTGACATTTCAAGAAACATTTCATACCCTGAACCCATAAAATATAATCAATAACGTTCAAAACTGTGGTAATTGGTTTAGAGATGTCAGTTTTCTCCATTTTCTAAGCCGTAGGTGTCACACTGATTACTCCACTTCATTGATAATGTATTTGATAATTTTTCATTTTTTTCTACATATTGAAATCTTTAAAAGACATAAATCTTTAAACTCTATCTTCTAAAGAAAGATTATCTTATATTTGATCAAGTTTTAATGTAAAAAAATAAAATAAAATAAAGAAAGACAAAAGAAATACATGCAGGAATGCCATTGAAACAAGACCGTTTACATAGTGATGGACTTCTAATTTCAATTATGAAAGTTCAATTTTTGATAATTTCAAATACATATACATATACATACATATATACATATATATATATATATATATATATACACACACCCAAGGGGTGTGGCTTAGTTGGCAACGCAGGCTAAGTTTGTGGAAAAAGCTTTCGGGTTCGACTCCCACTAAACACATCTTTGGAGAAGGGTGAAGAGCCTTAAATGTGACTAAACCTCGAACAGGATTAGTCTCAGACCGTTAAAACGGATGATGATACCTGTGGTTTATACCAAAAAAAATACATATATATATTTGAGAAAATTAGAGAAGAAATAAACATGAAATAAAACAAAAATATACTACCTATAATATGTGTGCGTGTTTTTTTTATTTTTCAGCCAAAAATACAAAATTGGGGTTTTTATTAAAAGTATTTATAGGCTAAATCAAATCAGGCTTGTTTACCTTTCGAAAAGTTTTTTTTTGGTCAAAAGAGTTGCTTTATTTATTTCAAATTCAATCAGTCCATCGATTCTTAACAAAGTAAGGAACAAGTAAACGGAGACTACTATATAATCTCATTAAATTGATTCCTTAGCTACCACATCAATCACACTGGAGGTGTAGGCAAACCATCCTTATCCAATATCCCTACTAGGTTGATCGGCAACTGTCTTAACTAGTCAGCATTGCATAAGCCCTTTCTGGTATTGACTGCTACCCAATCTGCTGCATTGTTGGCATTCCTACTAATGAGCTCCACTTTACCATCTTGAACCTGTTGCATCAGAATTTTAATGTCCCACAAAATAGGCTTTATTTCCCAATAGCATTCTGCTCCTTTTAGACCATTAAACACCTCATTGGAATCTATTTCCCATGTAACCTTGTCGTATTTGTTTGCTACAGCAAGCAATACTCCCTCTTTTAATGCCAAAGCTTCAGCCATGACAGCTCCCCCACATTTTAATTGATGACTCTTACCATCCAGCAGCTTTCCTTGACTGTTCCTTACTACCACTCCTATGCTTGCTTGGTTCTTTTTATAGGCCCCATCACAGTTAATTTTCAGCCATCCCTCCTCTGGTTTACACCACCTCATATCTCGATCTTTAACACTTCTCTTTACCTTTTGCGAATCATTCCCAGTAGAATCTTTGATTAAGCCTATCCACTCTAAGATAGCTCTTTTCGTATTACTTATCACCTTCTGAATATTGAGTTCTTCTCTACCAATAATCACAGCATTTCTTGCCTTCCATATATACTAGCAGGTAAATACTACTGTTATCATCAAATCCTGAGCCTTATTTCTTTCCAAAACAACTAAAATTTCCATCAACCATTCATCAAAGGTAGTAATAGTGTCACCTTTAATTCTTAAACCTTGGCCCATCTCATACCATATACCTCTCTTCCAGCTACATAGCAACACTACATACTCAACTGAGTCTTCTGCTTTCTTGCACATACCACATAACGGGTGTTGAAGTATCTTCCTCTTCCACAATTGCAGCCCTGTAGGTAATGCCTTTTTACAGCACCTCCATAAGAAAACTCTCATCTTATTTGGAATATTTAATTTCCAAATAGATTTCCATATAGATTTCCATACCTTTTCATATATAATGTGCGAAGAAGATGGAGCTTTACTAATTTTGTTGTGATTTTTCTTGAGAACAAAATATCCACTTCTGACCGAATGCTGCCCATTCTTTGTGAATGGCCATATTAGACAATCATTTCCTCCATTGTATGGAATAGCTATACTTTCAATAGCTATCTTTTCTTCCTCTGTAATCCATTGCTCAATAGTGCTCAACTCCCATGCACCCCTTTGTTTATCTATCAGTTCAGCAACTTTGACAGGTAGAGATTCTACACTAACCTCTGGTCGCTGCAGACATCTGCCATTCAAATTTGGAATCCACCTCTCGTTCCAAATAGATATTTCCTCCCCTCCCATAATCTGCCACATAACATTCTCTTTAAGAAGATCTCTCCCAATGAGTAAACTATTCCATGCCCAAGAAGCTCTTCCACCCTTTCTAGCTGTTAATAAATCTTCATTGTGATAATAGATCCCTTTTAACACTTTAGCCCACAAAGCTTCTTTATCATTTAGCAACCTCCAACACTGCTTTGCTAATAAAGCATCATTGAAAAATGCCAGATCTTTAAACCCAAGTCCCCAAAACTTTTCGACACAGTCAATTCCAGCCAGCTTTTCCAATGTATTTTATTTTCCCCTTCCTTTTGTCTCCACCAAAAGTTTGCAATAACAGAGTTTAATCTATCACAAACTTTTTTTGGAAACTTAAAACACATCATAGAGTAAGCTGGTATGGAGCATGCTACAGCTTTAATTAAAATTTCTCTACCTGCATATGATAATGATTGCCTCTTCCAATTAGCTAATTTGCTTGTAACCCTCTCCTGGACATACCCTACTGCATCAGTTTTAGTCTTTCCCCACAACGAAGGGATACCCAAGTAAGTCCCAGGATTTGTTGCTTCTTTGATGCCAAGATAATCAACAATGTTTTTCCTTGTACTTTCGGACGTGTTAGCACTGAATATGATGCTTGACTTCTCCAAATTAATGGTCTGACCCGATGCTTGACAATATTGTTTAATCAGCTCTGCAACCTCTTGACAGTTTCTCCTTTGCGCCCTAAGAAAAAATAAAGAATCATCTGCAAACAGAAGGTGAGTTAACATTGGACAGTACCTACTAATTTTGACTCCTCTAATTTTATTTGCTTGAGCTCTTTCAAGAATGTTCCTAGAAGGACATCTACAACTAACAAAAACAAGTATGGTGATAGGGGATCACCTTGTCTAAGACCCCTAGAAGGTTGAAACCTTGAAGAAGACTTACCGTTTAGCATTATAGAATAAGATACAGACTTGACACATTCCATAATCCACCCCACCCAAGTATTATCAAATCCTAATCTGACTAGAACAGCCTGTAAAAAGTCCCATTCCACACGATCATAGGCTTTATTCATATCTAGCTTTAGAGCTATCTCATTCCTCCTGCCTTTCTTCTTCAACTTCAGATGATGAAACACCTCTTGGGCCACAATAATATTGTCATGTATCTGTCTGTTTGTGATAAAAGCACTTTGGCTCTCAGTGAAAAGGCTTTAATCTGTTCACCATCACCTTGGAAATGATTTTGTAGAAGAAGTTGCATAGGCTAATTGGCCTAAATTGAGAAATAACCTCTGGCCCTTTCACCTTAGGAATCATCACCAAATTGGTTTCATTTACCTCCGCTGGTAACTTTCCAATCTCAAAGAATTCCATCACTACCTTGAATAGATCTTCCTTTATTATTTCAAAGAACTTCTGATAAAAGATACCACTAAATCCATCTGGTCTAAGGGCTTTATAGGCTCCAAGCTGAAACATTGCTTCAGTTATCTCACCCTTTTCAATCGGAGCTACTAGATATTGGTTCATTGTTTCTGTAACTAGTTTAGGAACACTAAGTAAAACATTTCCCCAGTCCCTTTTCCCACTTGTCCTGAATAAATTTTGAAAAAATTCATCAAACTTCTTCCGAACCATATCATCCTCTTCCACCCAAGATCCATCATCTCCCTTAATTCTGGTAACTCTATTCAGCCTTCTCCTTTGGACTGTTGAAATGTGAAAAAACTTAGTATTTTTGTCACCCATCTTCAACCAATTATTCCTTGATCTCTAGAGCCAATATCTTTCCTCCTTATCCCACTCCTTCTTGATTTTCTCTCTGACCTCCTCTAACTCCTTAAACTCCTCTATAGTACAACCTTTACTTTGAATTTGTTCCGCTTTAGCCATTAATTCCCCTATTGTCTTTCGACTGTTCTGTATCTTTTTCCTACTCCACTGTTTCAGAAGTTTTTTACACATATTCAACTTCATTATAATCTGTCTAGCTCTTGAACCCTCTACATTAGAACTCCACCCCTTTTTCACTACCTCCACACACTTTTCTTCCAAAAGTCATTTTGGTTCAAATTTAAATTCCTTACTTCTCTTATTTTTAAAATCTAAATCAATAAACACCGGGGAATGATCTGATCCAATAGCAGGCATATTTGTAACATTCATATTTGGAAACATTTCAAGCCATTCTATATTAACTAGTACCCTGTCCAATCTTTCTTTAACAATCTCACCTTTTCTTCTGCCAAACCAAGTGTATTTTTGTCCATTAAAATCTACCTCATTTAGTTTGCAGACCCTAATCATATCATTGAAATTATCTATAAGCCGCTTTTCCTTTCTCCTTCCTCCTTCCTTTTCCTCCAAACTTCCAATGTCATTAAAATCCCCCAGACACATCCATGGACCCTCTATATATCTTGACTTTCTTCTAAGATAATCCCATATCTTCCTTCTTTCCTCAAATACAGGAGCTCCATAAATCCAACAGATCCTACAATTTACTCCTCTTATAGAATCAAACATCACACAATCAATAATGTTTTTACTGCCCAGTAAAACTTGGAACTGTACATCATTCTTCCACCACAACGCAAGACCCCCACTCAAACCAATCGGATCAACATACATTGCTTCTTCCATCCTTAGCTTCCTTCTAATTTCCTCCATTTTACCCTTTTTGTTCTTTGTTTCCATCAGAAATATGCAATCCGGATCAAACTTTTTCTTTAGCTCACGAAGAGCGTCAACTGTCAAGGATGATCCCACTCCTTAACAGTTCTAAGAAATTATTTCCATGGCGCCTCTGTGGCTGTTATTGGCCAGCCACCACCGCCATTTCCTTCAAGCATTTCCACTGGAACTTCAACTAATCCTTTCTCCTCAAACCCAGAAATATTCCTACTAATTTGCCGTCCCTTCCTCTGCTTACTTGTTTGCTTCTTTATTGGAACTTCTTTTCTTTCTTTTAACACTATCTTCACCATTTCCTCCTTTGCTAATCCGATCCCCTCTTTCATTTTATTTTCAATTCCGACTTCAAGATCCCTTCTTGTTTTTTTACACAACTTCAATTCATCATCATTTTCATCCTGCTTCCTCTTCAACCTCATTTTATCAAACTTTGGAATCAAACCTTTTTCCACTACTTCTTCCTCTCTATCCCAATATTTCCTTCCTTCACCATGAATTATCAATTCCGCTTCCGATGGCATTTCCACTATATATTGACACTTCTTGCTTTTTACATCATTTCCACCTTCCTCCACTAGCTCTATATGAGGTTCAAAATCACCAATGACTGATTCAGATTCACCATCCACAAGTTCATTTGTTCCCAAGCCAGCCCCCTGATTCACACATTGTTCCTCATCCTTTTGTTCCATTACTTTTAGATTTTCCACTCGTAGATTAGATATAGGTTGTTCCAAGTTCCCCTTCCCTCTATCACTACCTTCACTCCCATTGTTACATTGTTTATCTAGTTCTGACGTGGACTTTATTACCGACTTTAACAAACTTTCATTATCTTCTACATTCCCACTAACAACCTTTCCCAACTCATAACCACTTTTCCCGCCCCAATTGACCACCCGATCAGTCCATGAGACACTTCCTTCACGCTCCACCACTTTATATGATTTTTCATGCGCCTCTGTCCAATTATTCTCCCCCATCCCCTTTTCACTAGAATCTCCATAGTTTCTGCCGCTAACCTCTACTACTCCTCTCCTCTCAAACCTTTCCACCTTCACTGATGTAAACCCAAAACCTCGCTTGATTGGAGCTGCTCTCATTGTCGGACCATATCTAAATTGTGAAAGATCATTAGCTGCCATTTTCACCGCTTCACCGCAATTCTTGATTAGGTGACCTAATCTTCCGCACGCAAAGCAGAACTCTGACAGCTTTTCATACTTCACCTGTGCCCAAATCTTCTCCTTCCCCACTCTTGGAACCCAGAAACCATCAACCAAAGGATCTCCAATGTTAACTTCAACTCTAATACGCAAGAAACCTTTGCTCAGACCTTCTTTCTTAAAAGATCTTTCAATCTCTAACACCTCTCCTATTTTCCTACCAATCATTATTGCATTCTTCTCCGTTAACATTTCTAAGGGCAAATTGTGAACCTGAATCCAGAATGCAATCTTTGAAATTGTCAATTCTTCAGCTGTTTCTCCGGCCGACCATTTCTTCAGAGCCAAACAAGATCCCATTACCGACCACGAGCTTTCATCGAGTGCTCTTTCCATGCATTCTTCATTTCTAAAAGAGATTCCGTACTTATTTACACCAATTTCCACTATGAACGGAGCCACCTCCTCCAACCAAACTCCACGTAAAATATTCAGTACTCCTTTTTTATTTAAAGCTCTATCCGCTACAACTTTTCCCATCACCATGAATCTTGACCATGCAAGATTTTCAACGTCCTCCTCTTCCAATTTTATCTCCAGATCCTCCATGATTAGACAAACACCTTCAATTAGAATTGATTCAACTTTAGCAGAGTGTTACGTAATGTGAAACTATACTATTCTCAAGTGCTAAACGACAATTTCTCAAGAATTCACCTAAGATTCTATTAAAGGGAATTCAACAAAACCTATGTGTAATCCCCTTAGATTTCACCAAAGACCTAACCTAATCGAGCTTCAAGCAAGAAAAAAGAGAAAAGATAAAGCAAAAGAAAGGAAATCCTAAAAGCTAGCCGTGATTCCAGGAAACTTTCTCAGTTTGGAGAGAAGCTAACTCTCATTCTAGAGAGAGACACTCTCATTTTTAGAGAGAGAGTGTAGTATGATTCAATACCTTTCGAAAAGTTTAGCCAAGGTTTGCAAGGTTCAACTTGACCTAATGCAATTAATCTAAATAAATTGGATAGCATAAAATATATTTTAAATTTTAAATTATTATTTTGATATTTTAAATATATAATATTAAAATTAAATTAAATAATAATTATTTAATAATAAAACATATTTACGAGCCGGCAGTTAACATGAGTAGTTTCCATTTGAACGGTAAGGGTTATGCGTAATTATTTATTCCCATGAGATCTCAAGAGTTGAGAATGTTGACCTGATTATTAAAAAGTTTGTTTGATGTTTGATTTGGGTATTAGCTGACATTGATATTCACATGGGTCTGAAGTCTGAACAAATTAAACTCTGAAACCAATTTTCCATACGATCCGAGAGAGAGAGAGAGAGAGGAAGCTAATGAGGAATTGGAGATTGACAGCCTAACAAAGTATGGCGAGGTTACAATTCCATAAAATTTATGGAATTGCAGATTTCTTTGACTTGAGCCAGAGCCAGTGCCAGTGCCAGATTGGAAAAAGCCAAGGTGTGTGAAGAACTCAGATTTGTAAAAGCCCCTTTTCTTAGAAAATAAGATAAAGATTACTTCTAATTTATCACCAAAACCTATAAGAGAAAAGCAAAATAAAATATAACTCTAAAAGATAAAACACCTATAACAACTGATAAATTTATTATTTATTATCTTCACATGTGAGTAGTCATACTATCCCATATTCTATTGGAACATTTATTAGGAAAAGAGCATTTTGCCGGTGCATCTGTTTTTAACACAATAGGCCGTATTTTCTGAATCAGCATTTGATATCTACTAAAATACATGTTTGACAATCACTAGCAAGCATCCATGTTTCTCACATTTTATTTTATTTTATTTTATTTGTGTTTATGTTTGGTTACATGTGATATTAGAGGAGAATCAAGTTGAATTTTAACCCTTTTTTTTTTATAAAAATGTAATTCATTAATTCAAACTGAAACATCCTTGTTACATATGTAGGGAGGTAAACTATTCTCCCACATTTTATGTTGACCAATTTCACTTTCTACTTTTGCAATATCAACTCAGAAACATCATTTTAGAATGTAAAATCATGTATTTCTTCAGAACTGAAAGAATACAGTTAATTAAAAAAAGAAGAAGCAAATTCCTTTACAACTAAAAAGAAATGCAGGCAGAAGGGGAAACAAATACCAGTTTTATAATATTCATAACTTCAATTTATGAGCGTACATTGGACAAGCTCCAAAGTCCAGAGGAAACATTAAAACAATAGAAGAAAACAAATGGGAATAAATTTTGAGACACCTATACCAAATTCCCCACATTGGCCAGGGAATTAATAAATACCATAATCTTTAGGAATACAGACCCAAAAAATACATAAGAACAAAACAACCTAAAACCCATTAAAATATAATAAAAGAATTAATAAAAAAAGAACTCTGTAAAAACAAAGAACAATGTGTGTCACCCCCCACCCCACCTTCTGTATCTACAACACCCTCCTGAACCTATACTTTGCTTCCCACAAAATTTCTGCTGTGCGCGTAATGGAAACTTCATGCAACATAACCTGAAGTATTCAGCACAGAACACAAGTTCCTCATGCAACAACTGGACCACAACAATTTTAAATGACATAACCAAACAGCCCGAGCAGCTTCTTTATTCATGTAATCTCCTAGTCATCACAATTCAGCCCGCAAATTTCTAATACAGGGCCATCTTTCGAGACAAATGGGTTTATTCGGACCCACAGAAGAGTCAAGATTGAGGCCAGCAGAATAGACCATACCAAAATAATGGTTGGCATTCGGTCTTGTTTCCCCAGCAAACCCTTGAGGAAGGGGTAAAGGTGGATAATAACCCAAAAAGCAAAAAATAGCCGCCCAAACAATGGGCCCCACGAATCATACCCGTTATTGATGGCATCTGAAACCCCAACCACGACGCCAACTATGTTTATGATCAATAATGTGGTAGGAGGGATGAGCAAGGAGGTCCACTTGAAGAGGTAAAGCTCAGAAAACTCACCATCATCTGCTGCTTTAGAGGTTACAGTGAAACTTGTACTGACACCAGCCAAAACCTTAAGTAAACCCTGAAAGAGGGCGAAAAGATGTGATGAAACTCCTCCAATCACCCAGAACTGCTCATTTCTCCACCAGTCATAAATTCCAACACCACCCCACTGCATCTCAATAATACCAGTTGCAGCAATTGATATGAAGAGAGCCATGAATACAAGACTGGCATAGTTGCTAATCTGCAAGAATCAGAAATTCCATGTTAGACTTAGCCCAACAGAGTATGACCTGGGGAACACAACAATCCATCATGTATAGGTGGGACTTCCTTACAATGAAAAAACAAAATGCAACAAAGAAACTAGCTTTAAACCCTAGTTCTCTTTCCCAAGGTAGCAAGTTAGAAATGCTACTTAAAAGTAACAACTCATGACAGATAAACCATTGGAAAGAGATAATTTAAATTATTTTTCATGATATAGTGACATGGTTAACTAATCAGTAACACATCTAGTAGAGCTTCAATTATGATGCTGGGATGGACACATGGAGACATTACAGGTTTTGGACAGTTATCATCACTGCTTTAATATCAATTCAAAATGAGTCCACAGAACTAAATATTTCTCTAAAAGCTAGATTTAGATGTTAATAAGAAGCATAAAACACGACAAACTAAGTTCTTACCTCTGGAACAATAAACTTCCCGGTAAGGAGACAGATAGCTGGAAGGGTACAGTAAACAAGCAAGGGAATGGAGGTCCATGGATATACGACCGAGTTTATGTAGGAAAATCGTTCCAACCATTTTAATCCACCCCCATATCCATACCAAATTGGACAATGTCTGCTCAAGAAAATTTCAACAGATCCAAGAGCCCAACGCAGAACTTGGTGTAGACGATCTGAAAGGTTAATAGGAGCTGAACCCTTAAAAGCAGGCCGTTTTGGTATGCAGTACACAGATCGCCAGCCGTGACAGTGCATCTTGAATCCTGTGAGGATATCCTCAGTCACAGAGCCATATATCCAGCCAGCCTGGTTTGTTAAGTAGAAAGTTTTGATGATTATGAGATATTAATAAATTACAAATTGCTTATATTAAGTATTCAGATTTATTTTCCAATTTTACTTACTTCCTTTCCCCATTCTGTTTTATCTTCATAACCGCAACTTATGACTTGGATTGCTTCTCTCAGTAAAGATGCAGGGCTTGCATTTTGAGGAACTCCACCATTCTCCAAAAGAGTGGAAGCCACAAACACAGGAGACTGACCAAACTTCTTCTCCAATTTTATCTGTGATGCCTTGGATGACTTCAGAGAGTTTGACTCTAACAGAGGCACACACACAGCTTCCACTTTAGAGTGTTATATTAAAAATACATTAGAAACATAATAAGATTACAGGAACTTTCTGTTGCACCCTCGTACGTGAACCCTTACCTGAAATTCCTTCTTCAATGTTTTCAAGAGCATGTATCTGCTTTGAAGCTTCCCTTTGCTTAGACTTCTTCGTCTTTTCCTTTTGCTTTGTTTTCTTGTTCTTTCTAGAACAACAGCACAGGCAGCAGCACCATTTTGGCAAACAATTGCAGGTCTTGCCAGGAGGCTTCTTGGTAACTGGTGCATCATAACCATAAAGTGCTTGCCTTCTGAAAACACACCCTGTTCCAACATATATAGGTCCTTGTATGCCATCTAATCCTTTCATGTTGATCTGATTTCGATTTATGATATTAGACCTTGAAAAAAGAAAAGAAAAGAACAGATAATTTAAAGGGAATAAATGAAATAAACTTACATCGAAGAACACAACATTCCTATTTGAGTATCTATCATGTCGATCAATTCCATCAAATCTTTGAGGAAACTGTACATAACAAACTTTCTTCCCTGATGTTGGATCCATCATGAAACACATGGCTTCTCTAAGTGCTTTGCTATTGTTAATATAGTGATCACAGTCGACGTTCAGAAGATAAGGAGCATTTGAAAGAACAGCCGAGACTCGTATCTTCAGTACAAACAATGAAAGTTCATAAGTTTGAAACCATGTTTTAACCGCAAAAAGAGCATGAAACAGAAAAACTAATAACTTGTGCCTTACCAAAGCATTCATGGCCCCAGCCTTCTTATGGTGTTCAAACCCTGGCCTCTTCTCACGAGATACATATACTAGTCGAGGTAACTCATTTCCTTCCACATCTCGAACACCACTATGACCTAGGAAAACCTGTCAGAGACAAATTTAGTTTAGTGCAAATAAGAACATCAATGAAATTATGAGATATAACAGTACCCCCTAAATCAAAATAGCAACCAACTCAGTGTCTCAGTATACAGTATTATCAACAAATAATCAGTCTCATAAGAGAACTAAAAAAAATCCCTCAGAATACAGGATGCAGTAGGATTAGAATAATGGCCATGCATGCAAGAGGCACCAAAGATGAATCAGGTCTTAAATCATCAGCTACTTTCACAAATCACAAATAAAATAAGTAAAATATTTTTCCAGTCAAAAATCAATACTGCAAGTCTTTCCCACACGCATAGCCACCAGATACAAATCAAAGAAATAGTTAAGGTAACAAAGAATGATGCATTTCATGAAGGACTGCATTCATCTTAATGGTGGTGCATTCCCTACAGTAAAAGTTCTTCCATCATCCTTCAATTCTTCTGCATTACAAGCACTTCAAAATATAACGAAAAAAAAAATGCAGCAAATCAAAAGCAACACTGTCTCACCTGAATCATGCCAGGATGGTCACGAACACTGTTTCCAGGCCATGGTGTTCCGTCCTGCATTGTCCAACCGTCCTCAGGAACTTTCTGTGCTGTGGCAACCAATCCATTTATCCTAACTTTAAATTCTTCATAATCTCTCTGTCCAATCAAATAATACTCAAATAAATCAAACAATCCAAGATATCAAAAGCAAAAAATCATAATTGATAAATTTGCAAAAATCATAATTGATAAATTCATCCTCAAATTGATTAGAAACTGCAGATGAAATTTAGAACTCAAAATATGAAAGAATTCAAACAGAAGGCATGTTACAATGCAAGACAAGAATTCACACACCTTCATTTCTCGCCTTTCCCTGACGAAAGCTGGATGGACTTTGTTTTTCAGGTAGTCTATCTTCTGAGAAAAATACCACTCTGGAGCACGGGGCTCAATATTGAATTTTTTACAGAAAGGAACCCATTTCCTAGCAAATTCAGATGTCTCAGAGAGAGCTTCAAATGTAAGCATGGCAGCACCATCATCTGATACATAGCATGCAACTTTATCCACAGGATAATCAACAGCAAGGATGGACAGAACAGTGTTTGCAGTGATCAGTGGAGGTTCTTTCATCGGATCCACTGTACTCACAAAAATGTCTATACTAGCTAATTCTGATGGTTTGCCTTCTTTCTCGTACCTGTGCACAGGTAAAATTAGCAAGGGATGTGCCACCATATTCAAAATATCATGAAAGAAAACCGAACATGGAGGCAGAAATCTGAATTCATTTCAAATAATCATGTAAACACATCAAGGGCGCCACCACAAACCTCAGTGATAGTCGATCAAGGTATGTTTCACGCTCTATAGGGTACCATTTTGGGAATTGATCCAAAATCCACGAAACAGCAAACCATATTTCACATATTACAGATGTCAACCACAAGCCATAGGCATCCCTGACTGGATGCAGAAGTCTATAGTGAAAAAATAGTCCAAGGATTGCAAGACGGAGAATGATAATCATTCTGTATGGATTTATCTTGCTAGAAGGAATAGGTAGCTTCCTTGAAAGTGGTTGCCTGCCTTCATCCATCCTGGAAAGAAAAATCATTTTTTTTAATGACAAAGAAACTATTATACAGATACAAGCAAAAGATGATGCTGTCCAAAATTTCAGAAACAAATCTGCCTAAAAGGCTGTTAGTGTTTATGGACACTAATAACAAAAATCAATCCATATACTATAAAAAGTAACTTACATTGGCAAATCAGTATCATCCAGCTCCTCTCCATCATAGTTTCCACCATCATTCCCTCCTTCATGCTTAACAACCTGAAGTTTGTCATTCTGCCTTTTCTTCCACTCCTCCATCCGATCCTTCCATGCAACACTTCCATAGCCATATACTGCTATATCTTTCTTAGGAACCATTGGTCTAGGTTGCACTGCAGCATTGGAAACACTAAGGTGCCAGACCAGAGAAACAATTAATTCAAAATTGGTAACAAGCCGAAGGATAATGACTTACAAGGTACGGATGGATCAGTATAAGGCATTGGATGAACTCTATTTCCGTGACCCATAAACGGGGGTATAATGAGAGCATGATGATCAGCCGAAATCTCCGAACCCTAAAACAATAAAAGCATAGTTGTAATGAAACTATTATGTGTGCAGTACAGTGTAAAAACAGAGAGTATCCATAATTTGGAACTGTTTTAAATGTGTATAAAAAGAGAGAAGAGAAGAGAGACTCACCTCCTCACCATAGGTCAAGAGAGGAATTTGGGAGCTAGGAGGAGAAGAATCTAGTTCTGAATGTACAGTCATTCCAGAGGCATTAGGGTAGGAACCACGGCCAGTGTTAAGGCGTGCAATGAGCATAGCCTCAGCAACTTGTTGAGGATCCAAAGCATCATAGTCAAACTCATTCTCTAGATCATCTATATCATCTTCTTCTTCATCACCTTCAACCCTAGGACTGCCTGCAGTTCACAGCAATAGTTAAGGACACTTGTGTCATTTTCTAGCTGCAAACATAGACCATATATCGCAGTAACAATCTCACCTTTGATTCGTTTGTATCTGGTTTTGCACTGAGGGCAAGCTTGGTTTCCCTCTCTTCTTTCATACTCATAGCATGGTCTGCAGACAGGGAAGGCACATTCATTGCAGGCAACAAAGGGCTCTCCATCCACTGTAATCTCAATGTCATCTCCACAGATCTGACATGTTTGTCCACTCAATTCTTGCACAGACTTTATCTGATAAGAACCACAACCATAAAAATTGTACCATCAGAACCTGATCATGAAATGGGAGAACAACAAATCCAGCAAAAACTAAATCACTGATGAAAGTTCTATTTCCACAGCCCTGAAGGAGAATGGTTCTCACAGAATTTTCAAACGCTTTAATGTACTGGAAGCTAACAAGCTATTACATCAAACCTTGATAAGTTACCAATTAGAATACCAACATTTTCATTTCAACTTACTATGTAACATATTGATATAAGGCAAGATTTCACAAACAAAATAGTATATAAGGAATTATTTTCTTCATTTCTATGTTAATTTTTTAATTATCGACAGGTGCACCAGATAGCTGCACAAAGCCAGCTTCCCTCCCCATTTTCAGAGAGCGTTGAAAATTCATATACAACAAATAGCAAAAGAAAAGCGAGATGGAGGAGGATGAGAGGACAGGAATTAATTAAAATGTTTTGCAATAGCTTTTACTTGTTAGAGATGCATAAGGATCCTGAGGAAGATATTAAAAATATTATACGCTGTTTCATTAAAGATTTACATCAACATTTCCAACAAATGCAGAGCTCACTAAGCATTATGAAAAAAATCACAACATCCATTTGTCAATTTACAAAAGATTTGGAAATTTTTCTGAAGAATTCAACAATTTGGTGTGACCAACAGGTATACCAGAATCAGAATCTTATGCTTTCTTCCAACTTGTGCCAAATTCCCAGAATCTAAACAAAAGCAACACCAAATCTCAAATGCAATAAAGCAATGTTAACCAGACCTAATAAAATCACCAATCATACATTTAACAACCAAAAACCCGTCCTCCTTCACCTAAATCGACATATGTTTGCCATTTTTATGGAAATGCCTATTTACCAAGCAACACTCTAACAAATCAATATTTTTATCCTCCTATGAGGAAAAACCCAAAACCCCAACATATAAACCACAAGTTTTAGCGATTTATGGCTCAGAATGGAACGAAAAAGTACAAAATGGTATAAATCTAGCTTTAAAAACCCTGACTTGATACATTTCTAGTGAAACCCAGATCAGAAGAAAGATCAATTTTTTTTTCAAATTTACTAGCAATACAAAAAGAAAAAAAAAACTATTTCCTAAAACAGCAAAAAAAGTTGATGGTTATTCTTCAAATAACAAATAAAGTAAAAAAATGATTTTTTTTTGAGATTTCGAGTGTCTTACCCTCGCATTTTCGTCTGCATTTATCAAAACAAACTCGTTTCTGTTGTGAGAACCAGCAATGAGTCGACCTCCAGTGTCCATAACTCACTATAGCAATAACAACAAAAGCGACCCAACTCAGAAAAAGTCGGTTGCTTCTTTACATAAACTCAAGTCTCAATGCCACCAAATTCCTTAAAAACAGTCCTTTCACTCCCAATCACACGAAACCGAAATAGCAGATCGACGGGGAAAGAGTGGCCTTCGAGGGTATATTTTTTTTTTTATGGGAATCTTCGAGGGTATATTAATGTAACAAGAAAATCAAAAGGCAAAGGGAAAGGAACAAAGAAGAGAAAGTGTAGTTATTTGGATTGAGAAACAAGCCAAGTCTGCTCTATAACCTGGCTGTTCGGTCTCAATCTAAAATGGCAAATTCAGTCGGTGAGAAAAGATAAAAAGCAGTGGAAGGCTTTTGAGAGAGAAACGAGAGTTAAGAGCATTGAAATGCGAAGGCGTAACAAAGAAGGAGATGACAGGCAGAGCGCATCTAATTAGAAAGAGACAGAGAGAAACAAGGTTAGCAAATGTGGTGGGGTCCAGAAGAGGATGGTGGCTCTGGGTGTTGCCCCATCACAGCTGGTGGACTAACAAACCAAATTATTTATTCAATTTTCAACAATGAAATGAGAGAGAGAATTTTAAAAATTTATTTTTTTGAGATGAACTGAGAAAATACTTTTGACAGAAGGAAATTCAGTGTACTGAAAATTTTGTTCTCCTCTTTTTGTTTCCAGTTCAGAGCTCTTCAATTCAAAGCATTGTTTCTCTGCTTTGAGTCTGAGTAACTGCAACTGTGAAACTGTAAAAAAGAAAAAAAAAAACAGAAAGAAAGAGAGAGAGAAAACGCGTACACTGACAGATTGTACAAAACTATTATAACATGATGTGCGCCGCGTGAGCAGATCTATTTCCTTTCAAGCTTTATTTTTATTATTATTTTCTTATAGATTAGAAAAAAGGATTTTTTTCTTTAATTTTTCAGTATTAATGTGACATCGCGCGTATTCTTGGTACGGATTGTTTTGACTGCTTGGTGTTTATTGGGTTTCGGGAAGAGTGGGTCCTTTCTCTTCTTTTTAATTTTTTTTGTTTTTCTAAATTAATTTTTTATAATTTTGGTATCAAAAATTTTTCAGAAAAATGAACTCTTGTTTTGTATTTATTACCCAAAATAAGAAAAGAAAGAAATTACTTCTTTTTTATTTTTTTTGTCTTTTTCAATGGCATGAGAAATTGAGCATAAAATAGCATATCTGAGATCAAATATGCTTCTTTTAAGCAAATTTTCAATGTGATTTATTATTTTTAAAAAAATTTCATTATTTTTAAGTTTTATTCAAGGATGACAACTGATATTTTAAAAATGGGTATCTAATACTATTAGATTCGATTAAATAAGATTAAGATAGTGTATAATTGTGTTCAGATAGAGTACTTGTCATGAGTTTGATTAGGGTTCAAGTTATTATGTTAAGAAACCCACTACTCGAATAAGGTTGTAAATAACAATTGATTAATATAATATTTATATTTTTATATATAAATTATTTATTATTAATGTTGTTTTTAACTAAATTAATTCATTAAATATTATTAATTATGATTTTTAACTTTATTTTATTTTATGAATTAAATTAAATTAAATTTATTAATTTAATTTTGTTAAATAAGTTATTTTAAAGTTTATTTTAAAATTTAAATATAAAAATTAATTTTTTACTCAATAAACGAGTGCTGGTAGTTAAAGGAGTATTTTTTATTTTATCATGTTAGAGTTCGAGTAATACAAATTAAAATAATTGGGTTCGGGCATTGTAAAATTAATCGGGTTCGAGTTCGAATTCAGATATCCCAAAATTAACAGATACTCAACCTGTTTACGGTCTTAGTTTTAACTATAAATATTTAAGAAAAAACAACAAATCCCCGTATATTTATAAATACATTAAAGATAATTATTCTATACATTGTCAGTGGAATATTTTTAATCTACAAGCGATGTTAATATCGTGACACGTGTCTTATTTTATTTATTATTTATTTTTTAATATTTTTATAAGACACGTGTTACAATCTTAATATTGCTTGTCGAATAAAACTATTTCACTGACAGTATATTAAATAATTATCCATATATTAATATAAAAAAATTCTTTTTCTTTAGGATTTGACAGTACATAGTCTCTATACACTATAAATTCATAAAAGGTTAACACCTCATTAATAAACCTTTATGAGTAAATTGAAAAAAATTGTTTGTATTTATTTTTAAAAGCTTGGCATTTTTTTAGTTTGTATTTTGATGAGATGTATAAACTCTTTTCTTTATTGATTATTCTTTTTTTAATTGTTTAATATACTTTCAATTTTTTACACAAAATGAAAATAAGTTGTAAACTTTTAATTTTACTGTATAAACTCTTAATATTTAAAAATAATATAATTAAGTCTAAATATATTATAAACTTTTAACAAAATAAAATATTGAAAGCTTGTAAAACATTAGTCTCTTTTTTATTTTATTTAATTGTATAATTTTATAAGATTAATTTTATCTTTGGCTTTTCCTTTGATAGAGGCTTTTTTTTTTTTTGCTACACATAAGTAATTAATTCTTAAACATAAATGCCCACTGCTGTCCTCATTAACGTCTATGCTTGCGGTGCTAGAAAGAAAACTTAAAAATGGAAATGGAGTCATCACAATTATTTTCATAAATAATAATATTTTAATCGAATGATTAAAAATAAATTACTAAAAATTATAAATTTTAAATTTAAATTCAAACATCTTCATCTCAAATTACATAATATTTTTTTTTGTAACAAATAAAAAACATTACTCTGATTAGCAAGTTTTGGGAAATATGTTCGCCCGTTGTACATGAGAAAATGTTCAAAATTTTCTACTTTTTTGAGTAATTGATCTCATCATTCACTGAATTAGGAGAGCTAAAAGCAATGGAGTTGGTTTTAAAGCAATGGAGTTGGTTTTGTAGCAATATTGCGAAAGCAAACCCAAACAAGAGATTTGTTAAAAGCTTAAGAAGATTAATTTTCAATGACACAATATATGGATGTCTAACTTTCTATCGCATCTCGAATGTCCGACAGCTCGCCATGACGTCTGCAGCCGACAAAACCCTTTTGGAAATTTAAAATAAATAATAAATAGATAAAATTTTGGCCGGTAACATTTTCATTTGAATATCACCCTTTTCTTTACTATATAAAAAAATGTTTAAAAAAATTAGATTTGATAATTTTAGATATAATACGATTACACAATACAAAAATATACAAAAATAAGATATAAAATAATACGAATTAAAATTAAGTAAAAATTATATATCAGTATTATAAAAACTAAAAATAAGCTCAAAAATAAAATTTTATATTTTTCGAATTAACATAAATTTTAACACAAAATATTTGTATTTTATATAACACGAACATAATTTTATTTAATAAGAAAGTAAATTAAAAATACGAATTATTAGATTAAAAAAATTGATTATTAGTTTATTTATTTTTATTGATATAAAAAGTCACTTTTGTGGGTCCCACATCAAGTCATTTTCACATTGCAGCTAGCAGGTGCTCTGCTTCTCATGCCACATGTGCTAATAGACTGTCGGTGGAACAATTAGCCTCGTCTCCTGTTTTCTTAGTTACCAATTATATTACTTGAATTTTTTTATTTTAAATAAATTTTGAAAAGTTAAAATGTTGCAAAGAAAAACTAATTAATGTATTTTTTTTCATATTTTTTATTAAAGCAATATAACAACTGAAATTAAAAAAAAAAAGTATCTCTGAACCATTTTTTAATTAAGATTTACAGACACCTATTTACCAGAACCATAAATAAATTTTAGTAAGTCTTTTGCTCAATGTTGGTTTTGATAAGTTTTATGATTATATAATGAATATGCATTGTCCACAGGTCAAATTTACAATAATATTGGTCTAAGTTTGATCAGAACCCCAAAAAAATAATGTAATCAATAATAAATCAAAAGTTCGATGATATATATGGATTTGTAATCATTGACTAACACACGTTAGAACCCCTTTTTTGACCCTTTTAGGGAATTTTTTTTTAATGTAAATTGGTGTGATTAAAGTGATATATAAAAAATATATAATTAGTTACTTTTTAATAAAAATATGGCTAAAAAATTAAAAAGGTGTTTGAAAAAATAGGTTTAACAATTGAATTTTTAATTTTTTTCATAATCAATTAAATTACCACATTTTGATTTTTACTTAAGTTCTTTTTAGATAAAACCATTAAATTTGTTATATTTTTTGTCATATATACCATACGAATTTAATAGTTTTCATACGAATTTAATAATTTTCGTTCAAAAAATTTAATTGAATAAAAATTAAAATATAATGATTCAATTAATTATGAAAAAAATTATAAACTCAATTGTTAAATTTATTTTTCCAAAGATTTTTTTGACCTTTTAACTTAAAAAAAATATATATTAAATATAAACAGTGTTTAGTTGAGCGAACTTTTTTTACAACGTGAATTCGGAAGGAAAAACATCAAAGAAGTGCCGGCTTCCGGAGAAATCAACAACTTACTACTACATTTTTCCCAATAATCACATGACAAGTGGAAAATTGGTGGGCTGAAACCTGTTGCTTAATGACTTTGTAATCCATAATAATTGGAAATTATTGCATGATCCGAAAGTTAAAAAGAGAAAGAAAACAAAACAAAAAACCTTTAATTATAAGCAATGGCCAAGTGATGAAGTCTTGCAACATGCCACGTGGTAAGGCATGCGATGATGGGTCCCCGCCTCACCCAAGGGACAATTGACTTAGTTTTTGCCCGAATTCAAGCGGGGTCTACATTTATTATTATTATTATTGTTTGGTAATTTTTAAAAAAAAATTTTAATCAAAGGTTGTGGTTCAGTTAGTAATATAGATTGAATTTATGAAAAAAATTTTCAAATTCGACTCTTACTAAATATATTTTTAAAGAGAGGTGAATGATTTTAACTATGAGTAAATTCCAAACATGATTAATTTCAAATTGTTAAAACGAACGATAACAGCCGTAATTTACATAAAAAAAAATTTAGATTGAAAGTGGGACGTTTTATATATATATTTTTTAATTTTGTAAAATGAAAAAGAGTGCAGCTGGCAGGGTGATTGCTTGGATGGAAAGTGAATTATAAACCACAGAACCTAATCTCTCCTTTTTTTTTTTTTTTTTGCTTTCTGGTTTGAGATTTTTTTCTGAACAATTTCAGAAATATACTCTATCATAGAAACTTTTATTTATCGGTTTTAATGTGATTTTAATTACCGATAAAGAAATAAATTTTTTTAATTATTAGAAAAGAAATGGAAATAATTATTTTACCCTTAATAAAAATGTTAAGAAAAAACTCATCTCCTTCCTTTCTCTCTGTTTTGATTTAAGCACTTCTCATTCTATAGTTTGTACATCCAACAACTTTTAATTTACTTTCAATTTTCTCTTTTTTCATATTTTATGTGCATCAAAGCATAAAAAAGAAGTAAAAACCCACACAAAATATGAGGGAGCTAGCCTATATAAATGATCTGTAAATTATAGTTATTCAAATACTGCAAAAGTGGCAATCGATTACTTAAGGCAACAAAGCCATAAAAAATTTGTATATTTCTTTATTTCCATATGTACATCCTGAATTTAGGATTTGTACGATTTTTTAATTTAAGAAACTTAAGTAATAAATTAAAATACCTCAAAACAGGAATTTGAATACCAATTCGGATAAAGTCTTGATAAGGAAGTGAGAAAAATAAAAGTATTCGAATAGCCTTAAAGAGATAATCGAATAACCTTCTCTATGTTATAAATTGTTATGTACGTTTCTTAATTCCTATATTTACATCCTAGATTAAGATATATTCATTTTTCTTCTAGGACAGAAATTAATCTAGAGAATTTAAATACATTTAGATAAACATACAAATCCCTACTTTGATAAAACTCTATTATGACAAGCGAAAATAATAATGAGAATTCAAATACTGTTTTTAGATATTCGAATACCCATTTGAGCGTAGATATAAAATAATATGTACATTTTTATTTGTGCATGTACATCCTATATGAATATATATACTTATCTTCGAAGAACAAAAATAATATAGAGAATTTGAATACATTGCCACAAGCAATCCAATACTTGTTTTGATAAAATTTAATTAAGTGCACTAAAAACCTTTCTAGGTATTCGAATACCTGTATAAACAAAGCATAAAAATATTTGTATATTTGGTGATTTTTTGTATGTACATCATAGATGGACATACGTACGTCTCTTGTAAGAATGAAATTTATCAAAAGAATTTAAAGACCTTCAAAGGCACTTGAATACCTTTTTTTGATAAAGCTCAATTTTGAGGAGGAAAAAATAATGAAGATTCAAATATTCATTCTAGTTATTCGAATACCCATATAAACATTGCTATAAAAGTATATGTACATTTTTTTGTTATCTATAAGCACAACTTGTATAGGTAAATGTAAGTTTCTTCCAAGATTGAAAATAATCTAGAAAATTTAAATACCATCATGTAGGAATTTGAAGACCTTATAAAATCCGATAGTGCGTGCTGCGTATCAAATTACCACTTTACCCCTAATGAAATTCTTTTCTCAACCTTTATTTATATTCTCACCAACAAAAGAAAACCCATCATATTCACACGCTTCTTCATCTTCTCCACTCTCTCTAGTCTCTTTTATCATCTTATCGATTTTCATTCGAATACCAAAGCTCTGCATTCTAAGTGTTCTCGCATTTTTAGGTTTTTTATGCTTCTCTTTGAACATTCTTCATTTGTTATTTTTTTGTGGGTTTTTCTTTGATAGTGTTTAATGTTAGGGTTTAGGTGGAATTAAGGCAACTAGTTAAGGTTTGCTTTTGGTTATCCGATTGCTAGAAAGGTGAATTTTAAAGCATATAGAATGTTTTGATATTGGATATTAAATATGAAAGATGAGATATTTCTTATATTGTTTTGTTTCAGATATTAGGAAAAGAAGCTATAAGGATTTTAGGAAAAAGAGGCAAAGAGGTGATTTTCTTTTTGAAAAATTGCGTGCCAAGTGTAGTTTTGGTATATTTGTTAAGTTTATTAAAGTTATAGTTATAGATCATCTTACCAAATGAAATGCCCGTAAGTTGTTCCCATTTTGCTTTATTAGTTTGATTTATGCAGTGGAATGCCTATAAGTTATAAAACAGTTTCTTTACATGTTTTGAAATTCACTAACCTGTGGATATAAAAGCACATGAATGCTTTATCCGGAAAACACTTTACATATGCAATGTAGTCATATGTTCAGTATAATTCAAAACATGTATTAAGTGAGATTTTGAAGCTTTTACACATGTATATATAAATTGATGCAAGTTTAAAAATCTCATCACTATCAAGCTATGCATAAAGATGCTATACACAATAATGGAATAGTTCACTATATCAAATTATCACACTCATCATTCAATTCACTAAAAACAACTATAATAAGACTGGTATATAATGTCTCACTATCCAGCCTTGCATCATATATGGCATTAACAATCTCAAGACATAATTCTCATCATCAATCATTCAATTATACATATATATCACATGTAACATAATGGGCTATTATGCCCTCTTCAGGTAATATTGGGACACTATTATATATAGGTATCAATCACTATCCAATCACAATTCCATCATTCATACATACACTGTATGATGCTACCTTGCATCCCATATAGTTAACTTACCAAAGCACTATGCTTGAGTACACTTTTCAAGCTTGGTCGAATACTCACCGCATCACCAAGTGATTCAATATCACACCACACTCTTATCACTACACTTCACTTTCACATCACTTACCCTCAGCTCACTCTTAGGGTTTAGTGACAAAGTAGCCTCTCTTCAAGGTTTCCTACAAACCAAATACACCAATTAATTACACATCATAATAGCACAAACATAGCTTAAAACCAAGTATAAATCACATCTTGTTATCACACCCCTTCACCTTAGCCGAACCTATAAGACTATGTCCATCCATTTTCATTTGAAATTAACATCATATATGATCACTAAATCATCATAAGATATACATATCTCAAGCTTGAAGGTTAGAACAAAGCTTTCCAATGAACACTAAGGTGGCTGATTGTGTCACCACACCAATAAGGGCTTTTTGCTACAAACCAAACACATGAAACACCTTAAAATCATCCCTTAAACAACATATATTAACCTTGGTTCATAAAACAAAGCCTGCCTTAGAGATCTCCCTCTTGGTTGAAACCTCTCTCTCGTCTTTGAAACTTGTATTTCATGTAACCTTTCAAGAAAACAAGGGCAAGGAAGGGTTTAAGAGATGAGAAGAAGTTAGAAAAGCATGAAAGGAAGATTGAAATAGCTTGGATGCTCATGCCTTTTGGCCTAAGATTCATGGTTTCATCACTTTCTCTTAGTTTTCTTCTTTTTGTTTAATTTTCTCTTAAGTAACGATTTCTATCGGGTCTTCGTGGGTTGCCATGGGTTTAATGGTCCATTTAGGCTCACATGAGCAACTTAGGTGCATGATAAGAAGTCAATTAAATGGAAGCTTCTCCCATAAGCCCATAATGATATTTATCCTTTATCTTAACATTTTCACTTAATTTCATATTTATGTTCATTCTTATTTGTGAGGACTGCATTTTTCCACATTTTCCTAATGGACTCCATAGAATTAAAGGTTATAGAAATAGGAAAAGCGAAGGTTAATCACTGAGAATTGCCAAATAGTGGTTATGCTAAAGGAAATTGGATGTAGAGCTTACGGGATTTGTTAAGAACCAAAATGGCCTTGAAAGAGCAAAATATTGGTATTTGGAATTCAAAATACCAATGGTATAAATTTTGTCTTGACCGGAATCCTATTTGAGGTACCTAACAATTAAGGCCAACAAATTAGAAAAATGAAGGTTTTGTCCATAGGTTGTGGGACTGAGTGATCAAAATGGTCAATGTGGTTTGACTTATAAGAGTTAAATGATTTTAGTTGAATCTCTAGTGAAGAAGTCAAACCCCAAATTATGATAACCACGGATTTTATATTGCTAGTGAGTAAATTAAGGATTGAAAATTTTGAGGATTGAAACATCATGAGAATTAAATAACCAATCGATAATGTTTCAATTATAAATCTTGATCGGAGTATCCAAATGCTTTAAAAGCTAACTTAATTATCTTCCAACCATATAGTCTCACATTTTTAGTTCCTTATGGATCAATACCAGGAATTTTGTAAAGTTGCCTTATGAGCAGTAAATTCTACTAGCCGACCTATTTGTAAAGATTCACCCTTAGCGATTGGTAGGAAACTCTGATTCAGGTGATTCAAAATATGTTAGAAAGCTAACTTAAATACCTTTTCAAAAATATAAGGCTCATATTTAAATTCTTTGTAGATCAATACCGATAAATTCCTACATTCACGTTACACGCAGGAAGTTCGAAATTGAGCAATTGGTAAAGAGTCGGGCATAAATTTTGATAGGGAACTCCGACTGATATGGTTCAAATTGCATTGGACGTTAACTCAAAGACCTCTCCAACCATATATGGCTCATATTTTTACTTGTAACGTACTGATTTTCTAAAATTAGGACTAACTTCTTTATTTTTTGATCATTATGGTTAGGCCATTTATCGGGTCATCATTTCAATCTTATTTCCTTCGAATCATTGCATTTCCAACATTACTATTCATCATAATAAGTGAACACCTCAAACACTAATTATATATAAATATATTAAGTACAACATTTCTTTACAAACTACATTGACTTTAATTTACACCCCTAGTGTCATCATATAAATACACTATTGTGCTATATAAAATGTCTGAACATATAAAGAAATACAATATACCTTCAGGGAATTAAAGCTCACCTCGAAGGAAAAATATAAGACCTCCTAACGATCGTGTAATCACTACTGGAAATAATCTAAAAGGGGGAAAAAGGGGGGTAAGCTTTCACCCAGTAAGAAACATATATAAAAAAGCATATACTGTGCAACTAACATGCATGTATCCTAGCATTCTTTATGATAGACTTACTATCAATACTATACATGAGACTCAGAAGGAAGGAATTGCTATAACTAGTTAGGGATACCAGGTTGAGTATGGAAGGATGCTTTGAAGCATCTCACTTGTCCCAGTCCCTAGATCCAATTATAGTGAACCTAAACGAGTTTCATAGAAAAGGAATTCATGCATTTAAACCAGAGTTCCATCATTTTAGAACTTTAATATCAACACAATGTAGCATAATAGTCATTTATAAAACTAGTAACAGTTCAGTAAGCAATTTCTTTCAAATGATAAAACCAATGCATTAGTACATTTCTTTGCATCTAAACATTTCATTTTAATAAAGAAAAGTCAATAAAACATTCAATTTCAATAAATCATTTAGTGGAGACAGTTAACATCCCAATAGAATCATGCAACATTAGGTTCTTGAGTGGGAATAACATTAAGACATATGGCAATAGTCAAGGGATTCACATAGTGCACTAATCAGATGACGACTGTGGGTATTGAAGACGTGATCAGTGTCAAACAGCAAACATTACATTATATTAGCATGATTACCTAAGGGCGACTATGGGAGCTGATAGTCTTAAAACAAATCATTTATCATTCAAAAACATTCACAGAAAACTATTCCGTAAAACATATTTTCAGTCAATTCATGAACATTAAAATTGATAACATGTACACTTCAAACCTAAAAAAAAAATTCAGTAAATATTTTCTGTGCAATAAATAATATCCAATAAACAATATCCAAAATATTTTATTTACGTATAAACATGTGTCTAAAACATGCAGGTAACTTAAAACGTGTGAAAACAGTTAAAAATCCATTTGAAAACTGAGTTACAAATTTATGCAGTCCTAATGCCTAAAACCCCTTTCTCTCATTTCTTTCCTTTCTTTCAACTTTGCTATTCTCAAACAGTTTGCTACTATTGGTGCAGATGATTTGGATTTATTTTACGAAATTTTGGCAACATAACAATACTAGCTAGTCTAACCCTCCTGCATTAAAAACATAGTTTATATCTCACAACCAGCCAAGATTTCCAAATGCAATATAGTATGTCCTACGTTATTTTATATATACTTCCTTACCACTATGGCTATAGTACAATATGGCCGCTCAATAGCACCAAATAGACCATTAATGCAACCTTAGCCTTTGTTACTTCGAGGCTGCAAAACAATATCAAAACGTGGTTAAAACTCAACATTACAATTACAAAGAATACTCTACACATTAAGACCTTCAATATTTCCTAATACAACAGCAAATCCGATCTACTTCCTGCCGGATGCCAAAATTGTAACTACAGTCAAAACATGTCCTTTTTTGAGTTTGACTTCACCAATAGTTTCCTTAACATCTAGACATTATTCTTTAACCCGTTGGGTATCAAAATTAGCATAATGACATTAAGGTTTAAGCTTGGTCGAATGTCCCTCATGGTCTTACACTTGGTATTTTGCAATTCTAACACCATGGCTATCCTTATCATGTTCCCTACATTAATCCTATACCAGTCATACATGAAATTCAACATAGTGTCCCTAAGTTCCTCTCTTGGCCGAAACCCTAGGAAGACTCTACAATATGATTTGTTGCAATTTATAGCCATAAACATGTTTATCTAACTCTAAACATTAGCATGGTGTTGGCTCAATTACCTAACCGAGAGAGGGGTGAATTGGTTTTTAACTACTTTTAGGTTCATTTTTCGTTCTTCTAAAATTCTCTAGCCTATCTTATAATTTTCTAAGTTCTCTTAGCCTAATGAAACATACAATTCAAACTCTAAATAAAGTGAACAATTCAAATGCAAGTAAGTAAAGAGTTAAGGGAAAGAGAATTGTACACAAGTGATTTATAGAGGTTCGGCAACTTTACCTATGTCCTCTATCTTGAGACGCTCCCAAGGATTTTCTCCTAATCCACTACTGAATTTGTCCTTACACCTTCTTTTTGCAGGCTCAAGAGAAACCTTTACACCTATCCTTTTTTCGAGCTACAAGAGGAAACCTTACACCTTCTTTTTTCGGGCTCAAGTAGGAGACCTTACAACTTCTCCCTTTTATGACTCAAGGAGAAAACCTTAATTTCTACCCACAACTCACTTTACAAGTTAAGCACTCAAGGGTTCATTCCCCTTTACAATTTTTGAATGGGTTTTCAAGAGTTGTAATCTAAGGTAACCTTTAAGAAGGTAGGTGATTACAAGTTAAAGCTCAAAAGAAAACTTTACAAGATTTGTGCTATACGAGAAATAAGAGAATGATAAAAGATGTTGAAATTCTAGCACTTGAAATGTGTTTGAAGCTTGAAGAAGATGAAAAATGAAGTCTTTTAAGTGTCTTGAACTTCTAAGCTTCTATTTATACTCCCTTGGATAGTTGTTGAAGCTTGGTGGAGCCTAAAACTGATTTTCTCATTGACCGTCATAAAAAAATAGTCGTTGGGCACATTTCGAAAGAAAGGATCGATCCCTTAAATTGTTCAAAGGTATTCTACTAACAAGAGATGGATCCCTTCACTATAGGGATGGATCCCTTGCACTGTTCATGTTTCTCTTTGGTTAAGGGATCTATCCCTTGCACTGTTCATTTGCCTTTTCTAGGCTTTTTAAGCATTAAAAACATTCTTAAGTCAATTTTGAATATTTTTAAATATGACATGGCTTTGAAAACATGAATTTGAGCCTAGAAATTTATCAAGTAATTTTCTTAAAATATATTCAATAATTTCATTAGAAAATTACTTAAACTAGTATTTTAAAATGTTTTCTAAATTGATTAAAACTAATAAAGATAATCAATTAAATCATGGTTTTATATTTGATAAAAGCACTTAATATGGTTTCTAAAAATCATAATTGATAAAGCAAATTTACAATATTTATCATTCATTTAATCTTACTTAAGTGTTTGTTCTTTCAAACAATATATCAATTTAAAGCTAATTATCTCCCGCTTTTTGATATGACAAAATTTAAGGTAAATTTGCTTTGAAAATACTTTGAAAAAAAAAACTTCCCCTTAATATAAACATGCTTTGAAAAATAAAGCTCTCCCCTAATATGATCATGATTTTTGAAACAATTTACAGACCACATTATCTCTCCCCTTTTTTTGTCATAATAAAAAAGAAGGATAAACAAAAATTGCTCTCCCCCCAAAAATATGATTTAAAATTTTTGAGGACATAAGAAAAATTGCTCCAACCAAGAAACCAAAGATTAGTACATTGGGAGTTATAGCACAAATAAATAAATCAATGTCCATATAAAGATCATGAGATGTTTGTGCATGTAATGGACATTGTTTATGATCCTATACCAATTGTTCATAAATAATTTTCAATACATTGCCAATTGGTCATAATGATGCAAGTTGTTCATACAGTCTATTAATCTATAACTTGCTCATTTCAATTCTATCAAGCACCTAGATACATCAATTGTTCTTTATAGTTCAACTAAGATGCATGATAATACATAATGATTATAAGCTAAACTTAGATGAAATATTATGCACTGAGCTCATAAACTATTTTCAAGAAAAAATGTGCATGCTTTGAAAAATAAAGCTCTCCCTTAATATGATCGTGATTTTTGAAACAATCTATAAACCACATTATCTCTACCCTTTTTTGTCATAACAAAAAAGAAGGATAAACAAAAATTGCTCTCCCCCTAAAAATATGATTTAAAATTTTTGAGGACATAAGAAAAATTGCTCCAACCAAGAAACCAAAGATTAGTACATTGGGAGTTATAGCACAAATAAATAAATAAATCAATGTCCATATAAAAATCATGAGATGTTTGTGCATGCAATGGACATTGTTTATGATCCTATACCAATTGTTCATAAATGATTTTCAATACATTGCCAATTGGTCATAATGATGCAAGTTGTTCATACAGTCTATTAATCTATAACTTGCTCATTTCAATTCTATCAAGCACCTAGATACATCAATTGTTCTTTATAGTTCGACTAAGATGCATGATAATACATAATGATTATAAACTAAACTTAGATGAAATATTATGCACTGAGCTTATAAACTATTTTCAAGAAAAAATGTGCCCAGAATTAAATCATATATAAATTATCCACATATTCTAGCACAAAAAGGTCTCATACAAATGTGTCACAAAAGAATTCTTCCTTATTTGTCATTTCAATCTTAAGAAAGAGAGAAGAATTATCAATTTAAAGCTCATATCAATTGTTACCAATAGTTGACTTATACATTTTGCATGATTCTAATTGTTTTGTGTGGTGTGTTCATGCCAAGAGAATGGACAAGTCAAGCAAGCAAGAACATACTCAAAAACATTTGTCCATATTCAAAATTCAAATATGTATATCTCAAAGTATGTGAAGCACAATTCATATCATCAATTTAAGACATCTATGTTCATGAACCGTAAAGCAATCATAATCACATATCAGTAAACATGTATATGGATTAATTTAAACAAAAGCATACTATCATAAAGTATTAATCCATATTCATATGCATAAATTTAATTATATGGAAGCTTCAAGAATTTATATCATTTAAGCACACACATTCTCTTCCATAATCATAAGCACAAAGAATCTTATGCTCATTTTCAATTAAAGATTTTTACCAATTATGAGCAAGGAAAGGTTCAAGATTACCATTTATTCACATCATAGCCATATCCCTAATTGTCTTATCATTTAAAGTTCTAGAGAATATGTGCTATTTAACTAAATTGGTTTTACCAAAGTGAATCAATATCATCAAGCTAAAGTATATTTTATCATCAAAGTTCTCAATCTATGAGTGAGGTCAAGAAAAATTTAATGAAAACAAATTTTCTCAACTCATTGGTATGATCATTGATTCAACCTAAGCAAACATGCAAGTTCAACATCAAAACATTCAAGAATTTAAGAATGGAAACCAATTAAAGTGCTTTTGTTCATGCTTGCATATATCCTTGAATATTGATGTCATTAACACTTAAGTTCTTAGAAATTCGACTATAAGAAAAATCAAAGTTTATAGATGACAAATTTCATACATTTAAACATTTAAGATTCATTTATCAGCACAAATTGTAAGCCAATGACAATTATGACTCAAGGTAATGTTTTAAGCATCTCGAACATTCTATTTACCTAAGTCATATTCGTATTCAAACACTAAGATCAAGATTGATCACCATATCATTCAAGCATAAGTCTTGACATTAATTACTTATCTTGACCTTAATTACTCATATTCCGATAATATATATATATATATATATATATATATTTATATCATGAAGCCTAGTCTGGAATATGTGAGTCAAGCTATAAGATATAATCCTATAAGCATGCTTGACTAAGATAAACCAAAGAAATGAATATGTCTATCAAGCGCGAGTTCATCAAATTCTCGAGTGCATACACAAATCATTGAAATAATTCTCAAAATTACATTTAAACACACGATGAAAAGACATTTCAATGTTATTTTAAGATTCATGCATTTTATGAATATTTTCAATAAGATAGACGATTTTGCACTTGTAAGTTCAATGAAAGTGGTATTTATTGTTGAGAATGAAGCATGACACCAATGAAAAATGATTTTACAAGTTAAAACATCATCAAAAATAAGTTAAAACAATGTGTTCTAAGTTGAGAAGAAATAAAGTATCTAGAAAACGAAAGATCCTTCTCAAATTTGGCTTGAGGAACTAAAAATAGGCATTTTGCATAAGAGGGGATTGATCCTTTTGATCAAATTTTGTAGAATTTTGTTCAAAAAATCAACTTTTGAGGTGCAAAAAATATATTTTTGAGTGTTTTAAGTCCAAGTAAAAGCTTGAACACATGTATAATATGATTTTGGACATCTATGAATGAAAATCATGGATGAAAAATCATTTGAGCACAAATTTTGCAATTTTGAAAGAATTTTTGCTAATAAATGTATTTTTGGTCTCATGAAATGTTATTTTATGAGTTATGCATATTTTGGCAAAACCAAGAAGTTTGAAAACACAAATATGCCATAACAAATATGTTCGCATAGATTTTGAGCACATATATCATAAAATCACCACATTTGTGAACATTGTGTCATAATTTATAATATACATATTTTTCATTAATGCTCATGAAATGGCATCTTGCACATTTGACATATTTAATATGTTTGACACATTTGAGGCAATTAAATATATTATCGATGCATAGCAAGCTTTCTCAAACCACAACAATCTAATTAAACACAAAATCATTACAAAATCATTTAACATACTTTTCATTCAATCATTCAACACATTCACAATACATCAAGGATTATCAACTAGATATCTTCATCAAGGCAAAAGGAATTTAAGCAAATAAGAGTTTTAGGGGAATAAAAATTAAGCTTACAAAACTCCTTTGCTCGAAAGTGCTTTGCCATGATCCATTAAGTCCACCTTGAGCAATCCTTTGAAGGAATGTTGTGATCTTGTCAAGTGTGGATCCTCAAGCCTTTCTTCTTCCTCATTGGCACAATCAAGCTCTCAAAACAACCATTAGTAAAACAAAATAACATATAATCATTGTTCTAGGAGGAATGCTATCCTATCAAAATAAGTTCAAGTTCATTTCATCAAATATCATGTCGAATGATCTTTAGAACTTTTATAAAAGAAATCTTCAAACATATGCACAAAAATTTAGAGTTTATGATCAAAAACATGTATTAGGTTTCAAGTGAGAACTATTTAATCAAAATATCATAAAGAGATATGCTTAAAGATTATCATACTCCATGTAGGTGTTTAGAGCACTTAACCTTCAAGATTTCTTTGTAATTCCATGCTCTAACATTCCTACAACAAAGCAAATTTAAGAATGCTTTGACACCCAAACTTTCTTGGGTCCATGAGGGTTATTGTTCAAAATTTTTGATCCCTTACAAATCCATTTTAATTTTAAGTCAACATCATTGGAATTCATGACATGCTTTGGGATCCATATTTTCCTAATTGTTTTTCCTCTAAGAATGGTTTTTCTAAATGTGCATACTTGTGAAGAGTGGCCTATTCTATTGCATTGTGAGCAAGTGACTTATCATGCATAGCCTTTTTGCATACAAGAAAATTCTTAAGATGAGTTTCCTTTTTATTTGTATTATATCCTCACCCATCTTTATTGAAAAAAGCTCTTTGAGTTTCCTTTTTATTTCCTTTTTATTTGCATTATATCCTAACCCATCTTTATAGAACATAAAAAATGAGTTACGCAAATTTGTATTCTTTTCATTCAACTCATTTATCTTCAAGAAGCTAAGATTTGCTACTTTATCTTTAATGTCTTCTAATTTCTTTTCTAGCTTTAATTTTACCTTTGTTAGTACTTCATTCTTTGAACCAAGATCTTTTACTTTCTCCTCCAACTCCAACTTAGTATTTACCAAAATTTCATTCTTTTTTTTAAGTTTATCTAACTTTTTCTTATATCTTGCATGCATTGATTTATATTAATCACTACTCATTAAATGCATCTTGAAGCTCATCAAATGAATATTCTTCTAAAGTTTGTGAGCTAGTCTCAAAATCATTATCAAAAGCCATCAAATGAGAGTTTTCTAAGGTGAATTGAGTCGTTCTAAGGATCGTTTAACTTTTAAATGCTAACACAAGAGCCCAAGCCCTGACACTAATTGTTGGCTCAATTACTTAATCGATGGAGGGTGAATTGGTTTTTAACTACCTTTAGGTTCATTTTTCATTCTTCTAAAATTCTCTAGCCTATCTTATAGTTTTCTAAGTTCTCTTAGCCTAGTGAAGCATACAATTCAAACTCTAAAAAAGGTGAACAATTCAAATGCAAGTAAGTAAAGAGTTAAGGAAAAGAGATTTGTACGTAAGCGGTTTATAGAGGTTTGGCAACCTTGCTTACATCCTCTACCTTGAGACGCTTCCAAAGGTTTTCTCCCAAATCCACTAATGAATTTGTCTTCACACCCTTTTTTTGCAGGCTCAAGAGAAACCTTTACCCCTCTTCTTTTTTTGGACTCAAGGAGGAAGCCTTACATCTTCTTTTTCCGGGCTCAAGAAGAAAACCTTGTAACTTCTCCCTTTTATGGCTCATGGTGAAAACCTTAATTTCTACCCACAACTCACTTTACAAGTTGAGCTCTCAAGGGTTTACTCCCTTTTACAATTTGTTAATGGGTTTTCAAGAGTTGTAATCTAAGATAACCTCTAAGAAGGTAGGTGATTACAAGTTAAATCTCTAAAGAAAACTTTACAAGATTTGTGCTATACAAGAAATAAGAGAATGATAGAAGATGTTGAAATTCTAGCACTTGAAATGTGTTTGAAGCTTGAAGAAGGTGAAATATGAAATCTCTTGAGTGTCTTAAACTTCTAAACTTGTATTTATACTCTTTTGGATGGTTGTTGAAGCTTGGTGGAGCCTAAAACTAATTTTCCCATTGGCCTTCACAAAAAAATAGCCGTTGGGCACATTTCGCGAAGAGAGGATCGATCTCTTTAAGAAGGGGATCGATCCCTTGAATTGTTCAAGGGTATTCTACCAACAAGGGATGGATCCCTTGCACTGTTCATGTTTCCCTTTGGTTAGAGGATCTATCTCTTGTACTGTTCATTTGCCTTTTCTAGGCTTTTTAAGCATTAAAAACAATCATAAGTCAATTTTGAATATTTTTAAATATGACATGACTTTGAAAACATGATTTGAGCATAAAAATTTATCAAGTAATTTTCTTAAAATATATTCAATAATTTCATTAGAAAATTACTTAAACTAGTATTTAAAAATAGATATCTTAAGACTTTTAACAACAAGAAACTTGATGTCAATATGCTTTGACTTCGATGAGCTTCTATTGTTCTTAGAGTATAATTCTACTGCTTTATTATCACAATAAATCTTCATTGGCCTCTCAATACCATTGACAATGCATAGCCCAGTGATAAAATTCTACAACTATATTGCCTGGTTCGATGCCTCATAGCAAGCTATAAACTCTACTTCCATGGGAGAAGAAGCTATGAGTGAGTGCATTACACTATTCCAAGACACAGCTCCTTCAACTAACATGAAAATATAACCAGAAGTGGATCTTTTGCTATCAAGGCAACCAGTGAAATCGGAGTCTGAATACCCAACGATTTCTAAATGATCTGACCTCTGATATGTGAGCATGTATTTTTTAGTTCTCTGTAGATACCGCATAACCCTCTTTATTGCTTTCCAATGATCCATTCCAGGGTTATTTAAATATTTGCCAAGCATTCCAATTATGTACGCAATATCCAAACGCGTACAAACTTGAGTATACATGAGACTCCCTATTGCCGAAGCATAAGGAATCTTCTGCATCTCTTCTTTTTCAATGTTATTTCTTGGGCATTGAAGCAAACTAAATTTATCACCTTTAGCAATGGGTGTGTCTCTTGATGCACACTTTTTCATGTCAAATCTGCTAAGTACCTTATCGATATATGCCTTTTGTGATAAGTCAAGTATTCCTATATTTCCAACACAAAAGATGCATTCCCAAGATCTTTCATCTCAAATTTGTTTGAAAGAAATCTCTTGGTCTCATGCAATAGGTCTATATCTCTACTTGCCAGTAGGATATCATCAACATATAACACTAGAAGAATAAACTTGCTTCCACTGATCTTGTTATAAATACATTGATCAACAGTGTTCTCCTTAAAACCAAAAGAGTTGATCACTTGATCAAATTTTCGATACCATTAACGGGATGCTTGTTTTAAACCATAGATGGATTTCTTTAATTTGCACACTAGATGTTTTGATTCATCCGACATGAAATTTTCTGGTTGTACCATATAAATTGTTTCTTCAATGTCACCATTGAGAAACGCTGTCTTTACATCCATCTGATGTAGCTCCAAATTATAATGAGCTACAAGTGCCATTATGATTCTAAAAGAGTCTTTCGATGAAACAAGAGAGAAAGTCTCTTTATAATCAATGCCTTCCTTTTGAGTGAAACTTTTGGCAACTAGATGTGTTTTATATCTTTCGACATTGCCTTTTAAATCCTACTTGGTTTTGAAAACCCATTTACAACCAATCGGTTTTGCTCCTTTAGGCAATTCGACAAGATCCCAAATGTCATTGTCTTCCATTGATTTCATCTCATCTTTCATGGCTTCAATCTATTTATGAGAGTGAACACTTTGTTTAGCTTCACTAAAAGATTTTGGATCATCTTCTAGTCCTATATCAAACTCGTGTTCTTGGAGATATACGATATAATCATCTAGAATCACTGATCTCCTCTCTCTCAAGGATCTCCTTAATGGCACTTTCAATTGAGGTTGTTGTTGCTCTTCACTATGAGTAGGAGGTAACCCATGAGTGTCTTGATAATCTAGATTTGCATCTTGAACAATGTCAATTATAATTGTCTAATTATTTTCAATCGCAACTGTAGGAACAGTAATATGTTCTTCCTTAAAGACAAAGTTCCTGCGTTTGGTATGCTCATCATATTCAACATCCTCAATAAACTTAGCATTCCTTGTTTCGAAAAAGGATCTATTTAAGGGATCATAAAATTTGAAACCACTCGATCTTTCTGAGTATCCAACAAAGTAGCAGCTTATTGTTCTTGAGTCCAATTTCCTTTAATTAGGCTTGTATGGCCTAGCCTCAACTGGATAACCCCAAATATGTAAATGCCTAATTCTAGGCTTCTTTCCTGTCCATAATTCATATGAGGTTTTAGCTATTGCTTTGCTTGGAACTCGATTAAGAATGTACACTACAGTATTTAATTCTTCTCCCCAAAGTGACTTAGGCAAAGAAGAATGACTAATCATACTTCTAACCATATCCTTTAGGGTTTGATTTCGTCTTTCAGCTACACCATTTTGACTTGGAGTCCCTGGCATGGTGTATTGAGGAACGATGCCACATTCAGCTAAATACTTTGCAAAAGGGCGTGAACATTGTTCAACTGATCCGTCATTTATACCGTAATATTCACCACCACGGTCAAATTTAACAGCTTTAATTTTCCTACCAACTTGATTTTCAACTTCAGCTTTATAGGTTTTGAAAACGTCCAATACTTGTGACTTCTCATAAATCAAGTATAAGTACCCATAACGAGAATAATCGTCTATGAAAGTAATAAAATATTGTTAACCATTCCAAGAAGCTGTAGGGAATGGACCACAAATATCAGTATGAATTAAATCCAAGATGTTTAAACTCCTGTTAGCACTAGTTTTCTTGATATTTGTTTGTTTTTTCTTAATACACCCAACACAGATTTTAAAACCTGAAAAATCAAGGGAATCAAGAATTTCTTCTGACACAAACCTCTTTATTCTTTGTTCAGAAATATATGCTAAACGCCTATGCCATAACATGAAAGAATTCTTATTAATTAATTTGCTCTTTGTACCACAATTATTTATATACAAGGATTCATTAATGTGTGAGGCATGAAGATCCAATTTATATAGATTATCAACTAAAGAACTTGTGCCAATAAGATTAGAATATTGAAAGACTAAAATTTCCATTTCCAAATGAACAAGAATATCCTGATTTGTCCAAATAAGAAATAGAAATTAAGTTTCGTCTAAATGACAGTACATAAAAAGTCTCATTCAAGTCTAAGTGGCAATCAGATCCTAATTTTAATCTAAATAGACAAATAGCATCAACAGGAGCCCTTTCGCCATTTCCTACATAGATGAATCTTTCAGCATCACTTGGCTTTCTACTTCTTAGACAACCCTGTCTAGTCACACTTATGTGAGTAGTTGCACCTGTATCTATCCACCCAGTGTGATTGGGTATTAAAGCTAAATTAAGTTTATAACAAACAAAGTTAAGAAGTTTACCTTTTTTGGCAAGCCATTTTGCATACTTAGAACAATCCTTCTTCACATGACCACTTTTATGGCAAAAGAAATAAGTGATCACCTTATCTTGTTTCTGTTGCCCCTTAGGCTATGAAGTTTCAGTATTTACAGTGCCTTTTCCTATGTTCCTTTTTCTTTCTATTGATAGCATTGTCATTGGAAGAAGATGCTAAGTGAGCACTTTTTATCTTCTTTTGTTTCAACCTCTTTTCCTCTTGCACACATTAAGCAATGAGCTCATTAAGAGTCCATTTCTCCTTTTGAGTGTTATAACTTATTTTAAAAGGACTGAATTGTGTAGGAAGAGATATTAAGACCAAGTGCACGAGAATGTCCTCAGAAAACTCTAACTTTAGTGCCTTTAGTCTTGTAACAAGATTAGACATTTCCATAATATATTCTCTTATGTTTCCTTTGCCATTATACTGCATTGAAACAAGCTTAGACAGAATGATGCTTGTTTCGACCTTTTCATTTGCAGTAAATCTGTCTGCAATATGCTATAGGAAACTCTTAGCATTTTCTTCCTTAAGCATTGGGCCCTTGATGGTATCCAGAATTGAGTGCTTTATGATCATTAGACTCATGTGGTTTGAGTGCTCTCATTTTTCATAAAGTGCCCTTTCTGTAGTTGTACTATTATCAATGGGGGTGGGAGGTTTGTCAACCCTGATCGTATAGTCTAGATTCATAAACCCAAGCACAATGGTAATGTGCTTCTTCCACTTCTCGAAGTTAGTGCCTTTAAGCATTGAGATATTGTTCAAATTGGCATATATAGAAGAAACATTTACTGTAAGCAGAAAAATAAAAATAATAAGCTCACAATTAACAAACAAATAATTTTGGGCCATATAAAATACCATGCACAATATTAAAATTTAGTCTTTGGACAGAAATTTCAATTTGTAAGCGGTACTCTTAAACTTTATTAGTAAATATTGATAACCAAATCCTACCAACAACCTGCCTTCCTTTGGACCGGCATATTGCATGCATGGTAAAACAGTTTTATCGTATATTTACTATCTTATTGTGTGTATAATCCAGCCAAAAAATAACCTTCTTTTGGGCTAATTATTTTTCACAGGAATTAAAAATACAATCATTTAAATTCTTAAATGACAACCTTAATTTTCAAAATAAATAAATTAACATAAAAGAGATCACTTTGGTGGCATTTTATATTGATAACTCTATGAAAATAGAGTTATTTTAATATTTATTGATTAATAATTATTTAATTCCACCATTATTTTATTAATTATTCCCCTAATTTTATTAAATTCCTCATGTTTTGCAGAAAAATAAATTCTAGATAAATTCAGTCTTTTCGGTAGAAAATAGACTGAAAATGGGCAAGAAAGGAGACTGGACCACTACAAGACAAGGGAACATGACTCTTGATTTTCTCTCTTATCTTTTGACATCTAGCATGCTACATGTCATCATCTTACTCACTCTTAGTGGATAAGAACAAAAGACACATGCCAACACATGGAGGACACATGCCCTTTCTACCTTGTATGCTTATGTGGACCAGAGGACAAAAAGGAAGGTGCTAGAAGGGATGAGATGTCTATGGCTAATGTGAGCACTTAAATGACATGAAAATATCCATTTTGAAGAGCCAAGGACATGAAGACAAGTGGCAATTAATGTCAACTCATCTAAGATAGGAAATTACCATTGTATCCCTAGGTTAAGTGACTATAAGCAATTTTATGAGACCTAACCTAGGGTGGGCTGCATAGGGTTTCTTAGATTTAATTTTTCAGCACATTTTTATGTCTTTACAAGTTTAGAGCAACCACCATTTTTATTCCTTGAAGTTCTTTACATTTTTGCAAGTTAAATACAAGTTTTCATGATGTTTTCCTTTACTCTTTACTACATACTTGCACTCTTTACTTAAGCTTTTTGTTTCTTTAAATTTCCAGCAACTTTAATCATCTTCTACTCTTTCTTTTTCTCTTATTTTGGATTGAGCCCCATGATAATTAGAGCTTGAGAGGATGAAAAATCACCTCCTTAGCTCTTGTGGGGGAGCTTGGTCCATAGTTTCCTTTTGCAAGTTTTATTTTATATTTTTAAGCTTCTAAATGAATTTTTAGTATTCTATTTATACTATTTTAGGGGTCTATATTATTGGGTTAAAACAGTTTTTAAAAATCTTTTAAAACAAAAATAAAAAAAATGTTTAAAGTAGGATATGTAGGAAGTTGGTCTTATTTTAGGCTAGTCTAGAGTAGGTATATTTATTTTCTGTTTTCAAACTTTAAAATGATTTTTTATTATTTTTATTCTATTCAGTTAGGAGTCTAGTTTATTGGGTTAAAACAGTTTTTAAAAATCTTTTAAAACAAAAATAAAAAAATATTTAAAGTAGGCTGGCTCAGGTTAGGCGTTAGCAAGATACTATGCATTGTTTTTGTTTTTTTGCTATTTTATTAGCAGTGTCAGTTCTGTTTTAGTGCATTTGGGTTCTGTTTTGAAGGTATTTTAGGTGTTTCTTAGGTCATTTAGAATATATGTTAAGGGTATTGCATTAAGGTTTGAGTATATTATCAAAAAAAAAAAATTCTGTCAAGGTTTTATATTCACATTAATTCTATGCATCTAGGTATTGTTTTAGGTACATTTTAGGTGTCTCAGGGTAGTATTCATATAGTTCTTTGATTATGTAAAGTTTGGTTTAATTTCAAGTTCATTTACTTAGGCATTTTCATGCATTAGTTTAGGAACTTCATACATTAATTCATTTTTTTTCAATTGCATTAGTTTTGATTTAATTTTTTTTTACATGTTCATGCATTTTTATTTTCATTTTAGGATTTTCATGCATATTTTCATTATTTGCATTTTAGACCCTTATAGTTAGGAAATTACGTTTTTACATTTCCATTTTACTAATTTGCATTTTTGTTTATTTTCTTTTGCAATTATTTTGTTTTCATCCTTTCTACTGTAAGTATTTCTTATTTGTTTTTTAATTTCAATTAATTTTATTTTATTTTATTTTAATGTTTTTATTTTCATTTATTTTATTTTGCTTTGTTAGCCTTTGTAGATCACCCTCAACTAAATTCATAATTTGCTAGGATATACCATAGATAATAGTATTTGGTACTTAGCTAGGCTTCGAGACACCAGTTTTTGTGGGACGATATTTTCGAACTTACCTCTGTATTACTTGAAGACCACGTGCACTTGCATGTAGACTCCTTTTAGGGTCGACATATATTAATTTAATTTATTTTGTGCACATACATAAAACATTGAGAGTATACAAATTTATTCACATTAACAAGGAGAGTAAGTACTACCAATTAACTCAAAATATCATGAAATATTTTATCATGAATTAAAAACCAGAAAATTTGTGCATAATATATCAAAACACTAGAGTTATCAAGAATATTAAATAATAAATATTTAATGATTTCAAAAAATTCCAAAAAATACCAAAAATTTTAAAATAAAATTATATGTTGTTCTAGAAAAAACGGTGGTTGAACGACCACCAGGGACATGCACATGCGCCCATCATACCGCCCCATGTGCGTGAAGGAGATCTCAGTTCGAGATCTCATCTTCTTCCTTAACCGGCCGGGTTGACCGACTTGACTGGTTCTTGTAACGGACTCGTTCGGGTTTGTCGATGGATTTTTCCAATTTTTTAACCTCTTTTTGGGTATTTTTGCCAAAATTAAGCTTACTATCATGGAATTAAGTCATTATTCTACAAAACCCATGCCAAAATGGATCAAAACAACAAAATTTGTGACGAATTTGATCAAGAAAAAATTCCATGAAAGAACCTAACCCCTTTTCTTGATTTCTTTCAACCAAAACCAAAGTTTACCGAAATTGTGACTTTGATTCAACTATATAAGTCACAAGAAACAATTATCATTAATCAAGTTGAATTAAAACATGCAAAAACAAAATTGTTTTGGTTAAATACTCAACTCGAGATTCAAAAAACTTGAAGAATAAATTACTTGAATCATGGAACAGATCTTAAAAAATTGTTTACATAATTTTAATCTTTATTTTACAGGGAATAAAAGCCCTAAGGTTTCAAACAAAAATTTTTAATTCTCAATGATCAAACATGAACATGCTCTTGATACCACTTGTAGGAAATTCATACAGATAAACACACAAAATCTCATGTTCAATCATCAAGAAAAGAGTAATACGGAAACGTACCTGAATCCATTGGAATTGATTTCTTGAGGTTAGAGTCTTTTACATCTAAACCCTTTTGAGAGAATCTATATCTTAATCAATAATGGGATTTGAGAATGAGAATTACATTATGTTTAGCACATCACATGTAACGCTCACTGGAACTTCACATACATTCTCATTGTTTCATAGATATATGTCGACTATGACACTAGAGAGATTCAAAAGCTTGTTAATGGAAAGTGATTCAATTTGATCAATCAGTCTATAATCACTTCCATAGCATCATAATTCCTTTGGATTCTTTATTATCCCACAATATTCATTTTCCCTGATATCTCTTTTCATATTAAGTTATCATTACATCCCTCATTCTCATGGTACATGTAATATCACTCAATTTTAGGATGTACCTGAGGATGTAATCTTTTCAAAATCAAATTCTGTAATTAAATTATCAAATCACCAATTCCGTCTCCACATTATTTATGCAATTTCACAATTCCAATATATATATATACATGACTGGCAGTACTTCATTTATTTACTCCTTTGAGTATCACTAATTTTTATCTGTTAAATTTGGCTTGACCTTATATCTAGCCATAATCTCATGATAGTCAGAGGAAATCACATTCTATCTTGATTTGAGAACTACTTCAATTCGTATTCCCTAGTCATCATATGACTTATCTTTTAATACATTTTTATCCTTTCACATTATCACTTCAGTTGGTTTTCCAAATGGTATAGTACTCTTTCGTTAAAACCTTTTTAACATTTTTGAATACTATATCCACACATATTCACTCACTTCCATTTGATTTTCTCACATGTATGTACCATAACAATGAATCAATCGATTCCATAAACTCCTTTACAGGTCATTTATATTTTTCGGTAACCCCTTAGATTTCATATCCCAGTCACTATATATAAATCTCACTTCCTTAGCAATAACCTCTTTTCAGACAATTTGAGGTTCTCTTTATTACTCGAGAACTTACGTCTCTGAATGAGTATAGTTCAGTTGAAATGCATATTCACTGGACTTACAATAAGTTTTTTTTTTCCTAAAAGTTCATGGAATTGTTCAAGAGTACTGCTTATTCCCTGCAGTTGAATCAAAATATATTCACATATCATGATTATATACCATTATAATCTATTCGTATGTGATTAAAATATTTCATTTATTAAATTCACATACGTCACAGTATATTTCATTTATTCCTTAATAAACCACATCTGTGTTTTCACCAGTTACACTAATACAGATAGGTTCTTTGTTCATCAATCTCTGGAGTAATTTCTTAAGCTCTCTAGACTCTTTTATGTTCTCTAGTAAGAGCTTATAAATAGATTCCATATTGTGAATCGAATCAATAATCTCTCGAATCCACATTACTCCGAAAATTTATATGAAAATTCATCACATAATTTTCCTTGGATGTTTCGTATTACATCTGGCAATTCCACTGTGTATCCTCAAAACATATACATGTAACTTTCAAATCTTTCACATATATCTCACATCGATTCCCTTATATATATATTTTCACTCCATAATATACCATTCTGTAAAACATATTTCAAAATATTTCGGTTCTATAAATATCTTATTTATACTCATAAGGAACAGAAGGACTATATAAAACCAAAATTAATAGCACTGATATTGAATTATTAATGTACAATTCACCTTTTTATCACACTCCATAAGTGTATCACTTCTAATAATATCCAATAATCCCTAATCAAATATCCTATCTTTTCACATTTAATTCAGGCCCTAAAGAATCCATAATAGGGTCGACTATCTCGCGACCTCCCACAGTATACACTCCAGGTCGCATTACTCATTGAAGTATAGGTGGGGTTAATAAAGGGACTATTTTACATGTAAACAATTCTTTACATCATCAATTACTTATCAACATTAATCAGTTTCAAATCAATTTAGTCATCTAGGATTCAAAGGAACTATGTCAATATGGGGGGGCATATTTGTCATTTCTCCATTAATTCCTCTCTCTTTAAGATACGTTCTACAGGTGATCTTAAGATCTATTAACTGATGATATCTCATTCCACTCTTATATCATCATAGTAAGGTCTTAATTCGATCCGAACAGAAAAGTCGTGGTGGGGCTCTCACTGAGTTCTTTTCTGTTCCTTACCGAACAGACTTTCATTTAAGATTATAAGATCACCTATTTTAGGTAAAATTCTGAGATTATTATCCTTCTTTAGCATCCTTAATTCAAAAATTTTCACACCATTTAAAACATTTAACCCCATTTTACATTCACTTATTTCCTTTATATATTCAGACTATACAGTACTATAGGGGATGTTAACCTTTTTCAACATTTTTTTATTCTAAAAACATCAACAGACACCAGGCCAACATTGCTCTGATACTATTAAATCTGTAATAGTCCAAAATACAGTAAATAACATATTTTACACACAATTTTACGGTTGGATTGTCGTGATGCTTTTAACACTTGCACAATACAGTAATAAATGATAAACATTTATTTATTTAATTAATTCGAAATATAAAATTTTTACAATATTTCGTACACTTTATATCCCCTGTTTCTATTTTACAATAAAGTAGTACTGTATACATATGTCTGAATATAAAAGAAATGTGACTGTACCTTTAAAATTGACGCACTTTGCCCCAGTGTACAAATCCATAGCTCTATTATCTGAGGAAGCTCTCAAATCATCCTTGAAATTAATCTAAAATGTTGGAAAATAAAGGAGTGAGCGAATCACATGCTCAGTAAAGGAGTCGTAGGCTGCTTGATATAATGAATCTATATGCAACACAACACTTATTTTCCTAACGGTGTACTAAGCATTGTAATGAAGGATACTATAGTCGGTCGGGAAATCCAGATGTAGCATGGAAGGTATTTTGAAATACCTGTCTTGTCCCAAAAACTCAGAGCGACTATAGGGAGTAATTAAATAATTTGATTTCTTTTAAACAAATTAGCTTTCATTCTCATAAGTAATAAATGGTATAAACCATTTAACATTTCTTTTCAGTAATCCCTTTCAAAATATGTGACAGTATAGTGAAACAACAGTATAGTGAACAGTCACTTTAAAACTGTAGAAACAGTAAATATCTTTTCAATTCAGAAATCCAAATCATTGGATAAGCAGTTCAGTAATTATTTCTATTTTAGAAATAATTTTCATAATATTCTTTCCCAGTAAAACACTAATTCTCATCTCAGTTCAATAAACAATATTCAGTACGGTTCAGTTCAGTAAACAATATTTCACAATGTTGTTCAGTGCAGAAGGATAGTTTTTAGTAAAATTCGTTTCAGTAAACGATGAAAGGTTTTTTAGTAAACCATTTTACTTTAGAAATAATAAAATGTTCATTTTGGAACATTTTAAATTTATGAAACACTTAAATCCCACAGTACAGTAACAGTAGATGTAAAACCGTAGAAACCATAGTAATCATATCTGGTATGATAATTTTCAAATATCCAAATAATGGATTAAACAGTATAATAATTATTTCTATTTTTAGAAATAATTTGCATAATTCTTTTCTCCAGCAAACAGTGGTGCTCATTTCTATCAATAAATAGTAAACAGTAATCAGAACTTTTTCGATTCAATAAAGCACTAAACAGTGAATCACAGTTCAGTAGTAATAAACAGTAGTTCATAGTTTCAGTAAAACATAAATCAGTGATTCATAGTACAGTATTAGTAAATAGTAAGTTGAGACTAGGCATCACCCTACATGGTATCATGCTATAATCGTCCACTAGGGACACAATATCGTCCACTAAGGGACACAGTATAGTACCAGTCTTGATCTATGGCCATAGTCTAAGGGTAGTCCTCGTGTACACTTGCCAGGTGATTTCGGGACTGCTGATGACTTGGCAGGTCTATCAGCCATGTGAACAGTAACAGTATAATAGTGAGCATGAATCTCGGGGCCTAAAGTCTCAAAATCAATTTATTTTCTCATAAAATACCTTTAAGGAAATTTCAAAAATTAAATCATTTATTTAAATAATTATTTCCAAAAAGGTATTTATTTTCTCTTTTCCAAATACAGTAAATCAGTCGGTAAATATTCATGTATAAAGTGAGAAAATATATAAATATTCATTTTGAATATTTAAAATCATAATTAATTTCTCACTTATGTAAATTTTAAAACATGAATATTTAATTTTCATATTTCTCTCATAATTTCCATTTTATCGAAAATTTATATAAATGGTTTCCAAATATGTCATTTGACTCAAATTCAAGCATCTAAAATAGTTATAATATTTTAGAATATTTTCAGTAAATTTTCCAGTAGCATAACTGCTGCGGATTCCTAACCACATGCACCAAAATTACAGTATATAAACCAGCTTTTCAATCACAATTCATGCATGTTTCAAACCAAATCATGCTTCCAACATTTTCATAAGATTTATCTCAATAAAACATGCATTCATTATATCTCTACAACTCACACACTTCTCCCTTATGTGTGTCGCAAAACCGAACTTTCCGGTTGCGCCTACCGTAATCCTTAATTCCCGGCTGCAAAATAATTTTATTAAAAATTATCAATATTTTTTCTCTTAATTTTAAGCTAGTAACTTCCATAAAATGCAGCTACTAATTATACAGTATGTATACAACCAGTATAAATTACATTTGTACTAAAACTAAACTTTTCAGTTTTAGCACCTTTTTCGGTTTCGATTTCACCAACCTTCCTCTTTTGATTTCCACATTAATTTTCTACCATTAAGCCATAAAATTCAACATATTTTCATGCCTAATAACCTCTTAGCCGAAACCCTCATTTGCCATAATTCTTGATTTTGCTTCTTTTTTGAAATTTAATGTTTCTAACCTTCTTATTCCATCTCATTCAATCATTTCTTACCATTTTTATGCAAGAAAATGCATTATACCACTATATTCCCAAGCAAATTGTAGCCCCCATTTAATGGAAAATTTTCATATAGCCAAAATAAATAAAATCCAATGCCACCATCTTTTTCTATACCTTAGATTTAGCTAAAATACAACTTTAGAATTAAACAAAACAATAAAATATGGTGTAAATCTTACCTTGACCGAACTCCCTTGCCTTCCTTTTCTCCTTGAATTTTCAATTATTCAATGTGTTTTTGGGTGGGTTTGATAGAGCATGAGATGGGGAATAATTTTACTAGAAATAGGTTTCTTGAAATTCCTTTTATTTTTGGTCTTTTTGAAGCTTTAAAGTTTTTATTTTCTTTTGGACATGGATGTCGTGAAGCTGCTGGGCAAGAAGAAGGAATAGTGCCAGCTGCATTCAGCCAAATTCTGATAAATTTGGTCTTCTTCCAACCAATGAGAAGTTGCTACTTGTCAACACCATAAAATTTCATTTTCATTTCCACCATTTATTTCTTTATTACACTATTATTATTATTTTCCAGCTTATAAATTTTATTTTATTTAAATTCAATTTAATTTATTTTAGTCAATTTTTTGTCATTATTGACTAGTTTGACCAGTCTCTCTTCATGTTAAATGATCATTTTGCCCCTGGTTACTTAAAATATTAACGATTTTGCCATTAAGCTTCCAATTTCGTCAAAACCATGCAAATGAACTCCAAAAATTATGATTCCAGCACCAATAAATCACATTTAATGTATTTCAGTGAATAGAGGTGGTTTCGTTGCCACGCGATGCACCGATAATGAGATATTAGGATTTTACCCTTTACGAACCGCCAGTGAAATTTTTCGATCAAACTAACTTTTTCATCAAATCTTTTGACACCATGACATTCCCCTTTTTATGTAGTTTATCATGATATTCTTACTTTGTCCAACTCATTTTATTATGGGCAAAATTTACAAAAATGCCCTTGGGACATAACCGTTTTTCAATTTGTTTTCCAAAATTCTTAAAATAATCCCAAATAATCCAAAAATTATTTTTATGCCTCCAAATATTTATTTAATATTTATTTCACCTTCTGAACATCATATTTCATTTATATCCTCAATAAAACAGTAAAATTCAAGGTGGGCCCACATACCCAATTCACTTAATTTCACTAAATAAACTTTATTTTAGTAATTAAATAATTACAAATATCTTGTATAGTGTAGTAGAATCAGGTTTTACATGTGACTTCTACGATATCTCATCATCAGAAGAATTTCATTTATTTTGAAATTAACATTTATGCATATGATGCAAGTATATAGTATATGATGCACATGGATTTCTATTTCCTTATTTAACATATTTATTATTATTTTTAAATATTATTTATTTTTATTTTAAAAAATAAAAGCTCATGTATTGAAAAATTACACTAAACATTCTAATACTTTTGGTAACATTTAGTAAACTCTTCTCACTTAAGAATCAGTTAGGAATCACTACTTGTGACTTCTGTAACATTCCATCATCGGAAGAATTGTTTACTTAAATTAAAATTTTCGATTATTTAGTTAAATTTAAATTTTGTTATTAATTTTTAAAAAAGACCTTATTTTATTTTCATTTTAATAAAATTTAAATTATTGAAAAATCACACTAAATATTCCAATACGCTGGTAATATTTAGATGATTTCTCTCACCTAGAGATTTTCGAAGAATCGCTACTTGCGATTTCTACGAAATCTCATCATCGGACATGTTTACTTAAATTTAAATTTTATTATTAATTTTTAAAAAAATATCTTATTTTATTTTCATTTTTAATAAAATTTAAATTATTGAAAAATAGCACTAAATACTCCAAAACACTGGTAATATTTAGTGGACTCCTCTCACCTAAGGATCAGTTAGGAATCACTACTTGTAACTTCTGTAACATCCCATGATCGGGCTAAATATTTAATTATTAAAGCTTTATCATTGATTTTTATTTGTTTTGATTTTAAAATAACATTCATTTTTATTTTTAACGAAAATTTAAATTATTGAAAAATTGCACTAAATACTCCAATACGCTGGTAATATTTAGCGAACTTTTCTCACCTAGGGATCAGTTATGAAATCACTACTTGTGAATTTCATATCATCCCATCATTGGGCATTCATTTAATTAAATTTAAATTTCATTACTTATTTATTTTTCTTTATTAAAAAAATTATTCATTTTCATTTTCAACAAAAGAATTATTGAAAAATCACACTAAATACTCGAATACGCTGGTAATATTTAGTGAATTCCTCTCACTTAAGGATCAGTTAGGAAATCACTACTTTTGAATTTCATAACATCCTATCATCAGGAATTAATTTTAATTAAATTTAAACTTTGTTATTAATTCCCTTTTTTCTTTTTTTTTCTTTTAAAAACTTATTTTTATTTTTAACAAAAAATTAAATTATTGAAAAATCGCACTAAATATTCCAATATATTGGTAATATTCAATGGATTCTTCTCACCTAGGGATCAGTTAAAAAATCACTACTTGTGAATTTCATAACATTCTATCATCGGACATTTCACATTTTGCAACCTAGCAATTTGCCTAGTATTAAATTTATTATTATTATTATTATTATTATTATTATTATTATGAAAAGTAGTACATTTTTATTTTTTTATTATTAAAACTAATCTCATGCATTTAAATTAATTATGCTTAATTATTATTACCATAAATCTTAAAAAATTATTTTTGTTATATATGTAAAACATGCATTGATCATGAAAATACACCAAAAAAACACACAAAGCAAACACAAAAATGTGAGTGGAAGGGTTAAGAACATATACCTAAATAAATTTAAGCCTTAAACCCTAAGAAGCTTTCTAGAATGGTCCAAGAGTCAAGCCCACCAGCAACTTGGAGTGGGCTAAAGCAACTGGGCTGAAACGCAAGACTCGAGAGGATTGGGTCGCGCGGATTTCAATTCGGATCGGAGCAACGCACGGATCTTCTCCAGGGACCAAAACGACATAGTTTTGTTTTTCAATAAATACCCCTTTTTCATTTTTTTTCTATTTTTTCAGATTTCACAAAAAAAATCCTCAAAAAGCTCTCTCCCTTCTTTGCCTTTCTCCCCTTCTCCTGTCCAGAATCTGGCATTGGAGCCACCACGTGCCACCGCCGCCCGCCGTCGCTGGTGACCAAAAATGGGAAAGGAAATTACTTTCCTATGCTTCTCAACCTCCTCTACACATTTCTAAGCTTAGATTTCCCTAAAAGTGGATCAAACATTCCAGATCTGGGGAACAAATTTGCGGGTTCCCACCCAAAAACGCCTCTCTCCCCTGTTCAAAGCGCTCTTTTCTCATACACCATTCCCCACTTCCTAAGCTCTCTTTGCCTTTAGATCTAGAGCCAAAAAAAAACTTTGAAGAACCTGAACCGAAATCTCAGCTTTTCTTTTTATTTTTTGGGCTGCTTTTGCTTCTCCTAGACTATAGGTTTTGGTTCTTTATTTTGGTTGCTGCTTGTGCGTGTGTGTGTGTTTAGATCTAGGCTGTTTTAGTCAGTTGCTTGATGGCTATTGTGTGTGGTGGCTGTGTTAGGTGGTAGTTCCTGGTGGTTGCTATGGTTTCAGGTAGTGAAATGTGGGTGATGGCAAGGGGTGGCAAGAGAGACTGATTTTGGGTCTCGGTTTTGGGATGGTGTCCAGCTGGGTTTTCGGGCCTTGGGTGGTCAGGATCTGTGATGGTGGAAATGAGACTTGGGTTGGCTACTGGTGAGGTGGCTGTTGGCCGAATGAGGACTGGTGAGACCGAGAGGAGAGGTTTTGGGGCCGGGTGTTAGTGGTGAGAGGTAGTGGCCAAATGAGGACTTAGGGGGTTCCTGGGTGATGTAAGTGGTGGCAGGGTTTAGAGGAATTGCTTTGGTGATTGAGAGAGGGTGGGTTGGGGTTCCATGGAAGAGCTCGTCGACCTCTCTCCCGTAGAGCAGTGTTCATTTTAATCAAATTAGAACACCTTCTTTTATCCACTTTTTAGTTTTGTCTTTAAGATCTTTGAAGTCGTTTGTATTGGAATGGGGATCGAGTGACTGGTTTCTTGGGAATGAGTGAGTTGCAGAACAGTGGGCGGCCAGTAGAAGGGGCGGCGAAAGGGTGGCCATAGCTTTGGGTAGACCCGGCAATTCGTGTCAAAAATTCATTTTCGTGTCATGTAAAACCGTCTTCGTGTCGTGTATTCATGTCAAAAATTCGTGTCGACACGAAAAATTCAAAATGTTAGTTTTTGCTTTTACCACATTCATATATTAATTTTACTTAATTTTAACCCCTTGTCATCTTGTGTCACCTCGTGTCATTTATTCGTGTCGTGTTCGTGTAGTGTATTCGTGTCGTGTCTAAGATTGCCAGGTTTAGCTTTGGGGCACTGTACCCACATTAATTGTTGACTGGATTTGATAAAATTAATTAAAAAATAAAAATAAAATAAATATAGAAATAAAATAAAACAAATAGTAAAAACAAATCCAACTAGGACTTGGACCATGAGCCTATATTTTAATTTAAATCGGGTTTGATTAATGAAGCTAAAAATTAACTCATTATACAAATTAATCTATTTGGGATTTGGGCCTTGAAACTCATGCATTTAGGACTAAAATGGACATATATGAAATTTTTATTGGTTTGATTTAAATTAAATATCTTCATTCTTTTTCTCAAGTGTAAAACTTAATTTAATTGAACTTAATAACGAATCATTAAAAAAAAAACAAAACTTCAAAAAAAATTGATAAGTATCAAATTTATCAAAACAAATTGTAAATCCAGACAAAATTAGGTGTTTATAGCTGCCCCTCTTTGCACATTGTTGAGAATCAGGAATAGGGCAAAGACAATAGACAACAATTTTTTCTAGCCCATGATCTACTTCTTTTGTTTTTTGTTTTTTTTCTTTTTTTTTTAAATTCTTCTTGAAGAGGTGCTCCTCTTACAATAGAGGCATTGAAACTTTAAATTCTTTTCTTGAAAAGTGCTCCTCTTATGATAGAGGCATTGAAACTTTAAATTCCTTTCTAAATATGCTCCTCTTACAATAGAGGCATTGAAACTTTAAATTCCTTTATGAAATGTGTTCCACCTACCATAGAGGCATTGAAACTTTAAATTACTTTATAAAATGTGCTCCTCTAACAATAGAAGATTTGAAACTTTAAATTCTTTCCTTAAATGTGCTCCTCCAACAATAGAGGTTTTAAAACTTTAAATTCTTTCCCTAAATGTGCTCCTCTTACAACAGAGACATTGAAACTTTAAAATTTTTCTAAAAAAGCTCCTCTTGCAGCAGAGGCAATGAAACTTTAAATTTTTTTTCTTAAATATGCTCCTCTTGCAATAGAGGCAATGAAACTTTAAATTTTTTCTTAAAATGTGCTCCTCTTGTAGCAGAGGCAATGAAACTTTAAATTTTTTTCTGAAATGTGCTCCTCTTGCAACAGAGGCAATGAAACTTTAAATTTTTTCCTGAAATGTGCTCCTTTTGCAGCAGAAGCAATGAAACTTTAAATTCTTTCTTGGAAAGTGCTCCTCTTACAACAGAGGCAATAAAACTTTAGATTTTTTCCTGAAATGTGCTTCTTTTGCAGTAGAAGTAATGAAACTTTAAATTTTTTCTGAAATGTGCTCCTTTTGCAATAGAGGCAATGAAATGTTAAAATTTTTTTTCTGAAATGTGCTCCTCTTGTAGCAGAGGCAATGAAACTTTAAAATTTTTCTCAAATTTGCTCCTCTTACAACAGAGGCAATGAAACTTTAAATTTTTTCTTGAAATGTGCTCCTCTTGTAGCAGAGGTAATGAAACATTAAATTTCTTCCTGAAATGTGCTCCTCTTACAATAGAGGCATTGAAACTTTAAAATTCCTTCCTGAAATGTGCTCTTCTTACAACAGAGGCAATGAAACTTTAAATTCTTAAAAATTTTGCCTGGAGGTCTTATACTTTCTTATCTGAAAAAGGCTCCCCCTTCATGGAGGCTTTGAAACTTTAAAAAGACTCTTTCTTAAACCATATAATTGTGCCCGGAGGTCTTATAATTTCTTATATGAAAAAGGCTCCCCCTTCATGGAGGCTTTGAAACTTTTAAAAGACTCTTTCTTAAACCATATAATTGTGCCCGGAGGTCTTATAATTTCTTATTTGAAAAAGTCTCCCCCTTCATGAAGGCTTTGAAACTTTAAAAGGACTTCCTCTTAAACCATATAATTGTGCCCGGAGGACTTATAATTTCTTATCTGAAAAAGGCTACCCCTTCATGGAGGCTTTGAAACTTTAAAAAGACTTCCTTTTAAACCATATAATTGTGCTCGGAGGACTTATAATTTCTTATCTGAAAAAGGCTCCCCCTTCATGGAGGCTTTGAAACTTTAAAAGGACTTCCTCTTAAACCATATAATTGTGCTGGAAGGACTTATAATTTCTTATTTGAAAAAGGCTCCCCCTTCATGGAGGCTTTGAAACTTTAAAAAGACTTCCTCTTAAACCATATAATTGTGCCCGGAGGACTTATAATTTCTTATCTGAAAAAGGCTCCCCCTTCATGGAGGCTGTAATAACCACAATTTCTTTTACATGTTAAATAGTGTTAAACGAGCCTTAGAGATGTTTAGAGGCCAAAGTGTGTCACTTTTGGATTTTGGCGTAGGAATGCAAGCTTTCGTACAAAGAAGTTGGCGGATCCCACGGGACCGCGCACTCATCCAGAAACCATGTAAGTACCTTAAATTCATCATAACTGGTTTCAGGTAGGACAATTTGTTTCATGTGTTTATGAATTGGGCCTAATCCGAGAATTGGACAATAAACCGAAAATTTCAGCCTTTGGCTTTTGACCAATCTGCCTTGTTTCAGTCATATCTCTTGATTGGAGTATCAAAAGGATAAACCGTAAAATTCTTATGAAAGCTGACTTAAAGGTATTTTAGCCATAAAATGCTCACAATTTAATCCCCTACGGATTAATACCAGAAAATTCTGAAGTTGAACAATGTGCAGTCAAACCTGTCAGTCGACACCTCTTTAAAGAATCGAGCATATCTCTTAGTAGGAAACTCCAATTAAGGCGATTCAAATTTTGTTGAAAAGCTAATTTGGAGACCTTTCAGATCAGGTATGGCATGATCTTAGAATCCTTGTAGATCGATACAGTTACTTATTGGAAGTTAGGCTCAAAAGTGAGCAATTACAAGATTTATCGATGAAATTTGGTTTGCCGGAGAAGTTTATGGGACTTGAGGTTTAATTCGATTTAACATAATCTGAAAAAGACCTATGGGAATAGAATTTAGGATTTAAAATAAATATTTTATCCTTAAAGTCATAAATATTCAAGTTAACTTACTTGAGCTTATGAAATTAGAAGAAAAACTAAGTGTAAAGGAAATTGACATGTGCTAAAATGCTTCATTAATGGCATAATTGTAAATACTTGAACTTTAGTTGTTTCAAAGCCAATTTTGGCTTTCTATCTCAGCAAGAACCGTGATCTTCTGCTCCCATGTTCATCTTCACGCCATTCTCCCCCCCTTTCCTCCTTAAAGTTCAAAAAAAAAAATCAAGTGAGAATGGATAAAATCGGTGCTAGCTGAATATTCTTCACTACCAAACCAGCCTATCCTTCCATTTTGCAAGTTGTTTCCATGGAAATTAAGGAAGAACAATGAAAATGAAGGAGCAAGTTTCATGCTAAAGCTGACCAAAGAATCGTGAGCCATGGAAGCAATGGGAGTCTTGGTTCAACAAGATTAGGCCAAGGGAAGTGAATGGAGAAGGAATGAGAGTGAGCTGCCATTGGTGACTGAAGAAGTGAGGAGTTGAAACCCTAAACTGAAGCAAATTGATTTGGGACTTCAGATCAAGATAACAAAGGTAATAACTGAGGTGAGTTGAGGTGTTTTGCTGGAATTAAGCTATGGAAATAGAATGTAATATGTTTACTGGTTTGGCATTGATGTCTCTAGGTGTGACAGCAAACAAGCTGTGAGGAATGGACTGAGATGGTTTCAACAAATTCTGTTTTTGCATCAAATTAAGGGGGTAAGTTTCTAACCCTATAATGGTTAATTATTATGCATGAATATGATATTGTGATGAGCTAAATGTAAATGGCTATTGTTAGATAAAGATAAACAAAAAATTCTGACTTGATGTGAATCTGGAAATTTGCTGTTCTATATGAGTGGGGATGAAAATGAGTAGTTTAATAGTTCTACATGCAGGAAAATTCTGGAAAAATTATAACTTATGGCCCTTTAAGTTACAAGAAATTTGGTTTTTGAATTTCTTGAATTGGAATTCTGTAGCTTGAGTTATGCACAAATGACTGCAGGGTGTTCTGTCCAGAAAAGTGAATCACAGTCTTGACTTTGAAAAATCATAGCAAATGGCCTAAATTGAATTAGGTTGCAAACCTAAATGTCTAGAAAGGTAATTAAGTTAGGAGCATGATGGTTCTGGGTTTGCATCATTTGGATACTCCTATAACCAGATATGGACAGTTTGTGCATATTGGTCAGTGTTTACTGTGTCAGGAGACTACTGTACATACTGAAACTTTGAAAAATCATAGCAAATGGCCTAAATTGAATTAGGTTGCAAACCTTACATGTCTAGAAAGGTAATTAAGTTAGGAGCATGATGGTTCTGGGTTTGCATCAATTGGATACTCCTATAACCAGACATGAGATAGTTTGTGCATATTGGTCAATGTTTACTGTGTCAGGAGACTACTGTACATACTGAAACTTTGGAAAATTTCTGGTATTGATATAGGAGGAGGTAAATTATGAATCTTACATTTCTAAATAGCTAAATGATTTAAATTTTATCTAGTTTTGGAATTTTCAGATTTGGAACTTCATGGCTTAAGATATGTATGAATGCATGCAGGATACTCACTGCTGGGGACAGATTTTTAATGTAAATTTCAAATATTCATAGAAAATTGCCCAGATCAAATATGATTGCAAACTTTACATGTTTAGAAAGATAAATGAGTCATGATTTACATGGCATTGAGTTTGTACAAATCTCATATCCCTATAGTTGGCAGTAAGCATTTTACTGTACACAGGTCAGGAAATTTCCTGCCTACTGTGACAGATTTGGACTAAGGTCTAAAAATTGATGGGAAATGGCACAAAATGAATTAGAAAATGAGCCTTATATGTCTAAATAGGGATTTGAGTTAGAAGTGATATAAAAATGTCGGTTTGACAACCAAGTTCTGAAATTTATACCTAAGACTAGCACAATACCATAAGGTCCGAAACCTTAAAGGACAGAAATAGACCAAATGGGTCATAAGTAGTTCAAATGAACGAAAAGACAATAAACGGTGCTAGTAATGTTTGAAAAAACTCTGGAAACACAGCCAAGTATTGTTTCTTGTTGAATTATACAATGCTTAATGTTAGCTTATGATTGGAAATACTAAGATCGATGGATGTATAGAGATTGATTCAAACTACTATGTGCTATGTAGAGGGTTATCCTAAGGACTGAGTTTGACCCAAAATCAATCAATACGCCAAGACTTGGTAGGCGAGGGAGAACTGATTTAGAAGCTAAGGAAGTACTGTAAGTAATCCTAAGCAACTATCTTGCATCCAAATCATCATACGATGTTTTAAATTCTGATTTGATATGGAAATGAAATGAAATGCTGCATATAAAATCGACTTTGACAGATATTGAAAATGCTGCATATTGGGCCTAACCTTGACCGATTGGTTTAACCTTATGAAAATGCTTTATAAGCATACTGTAGGCTCGCCAAATCTGTTTGGTTTTATGTATTATTGCTTTAAATATGATGACACCTTTGAGTTTTCAAATTGAACTTAGCTTTTGGTTTGATACGGTTTTCTAAATTGTTTTATAACCTAAAGTGCTTTAAAAGCTTAGCGAGCCACGATTGTTTACTGCATATTTATGCACTATGATTTCGATACGAAGTCTTGGAAGGCCAATTTGATAAGATTGAATTTGGTTTTTAAGACGACTGGATTTCTGTTTTAGACCCGGGGTATTGAGACCTTAGGGCATCGTACCTTGAGAATTTTATAGACACATTTGATTGTCTTAGAGCACTGTTTCTCAAGTATAAGTCTCGGAAACGATAGGCTTGTCCTGTATAATTACGTTTGGACAGATCCCGGTGTCATATGCGCAATGCACTGGGGATTGGTCTATGCATAGGCACGTCCCTTATGGGATGATTGCTACAGTTAGCTACCGTAGATCGTTTAGTGTTAGCTCTAAGTAACATCGATTGATACTATGTGGACTCTCTTGGTACTATGATTGGTTTTATTGATCGCACTACATACTTTATGTATGATTTGAGATTAAGACTTCTAGTCTAATGATGGAACTCTACATTTGACTACGATTTGTTATTGAGTTTCCATACTGTTTGACGATTGATGATTGGCTTTTGCCTTATGATTTGAGAATATGTTTTACAATGCAGCATGTCGAATCTGATTTGTCAATTATTGAAATGAGATTCAAAATCCATTTATGAGACTACTATTCTTTATGTTTAAAATGCAGTCATGTTTTATACCGCAGCATACTGAGTTTGATTTATCGGATGCATATGATTTATGAGTTTGAAAACTGAGAGATGCAGGTTCTGATTTTAAAGTTGCTTCTGTAGTTACTTACTGAGTTTATAACTCACTCCCCTCTTCTTTCCCTCCCTTTCAGATTGAGGATTACCGTCACACTATCTCCGTTAAGGAGTTCCTTCGGAGTGCATCCTCATGTATATTGTAAGGTATATGGCACCCAGCAAGTTATATAGACATTGTTGGTTAATGGCACAGTGTGTTTTGGTTTCAATTGGTTGTATATACATATTATACATCGAGTCTGGGATGTAGGCTAGGTTTTACTGTTGTTGAATTGATACTGGATTTATGCTTGTTTGAGATAAAAGTGATATGGTAATACATGATTACAAATATATGTGTTTAAGCAAGACAGGAGTGCACGATATGAAATTTCTTGATTGCACTGAAGGTAATGACAAGAATCGGTTTACCTATGATATTAAAGTTGGAGAATAGCTAAACATGATAACCTGATAATTTGAATTTGGATGGATAATAATTATGCTAGATGATTATGCTTCAACTATTAAAGGATAGAAATAGGACCTTAGTGATCAAGGATCGCTTAAAATCGAATTGTGACCTATGCAGTTACCTACAAACGATGAAATAAGAAAAAGAAAAATTTAGCTCACAAATTTAGGCTTCCGTAAGGATAAAGTAAAAAAAAAAATCTGGATGTGACAGAGGCTTTGAAACTTTAAAAGGACTTCCTCTTAAACCATATAATTGTGCCTGGAGGACTTATAATTTCTTATCTGAAAAAGGCTCCCTCGTCATGGAGGCTTTGAAACTTTAAAAGGACTTCCTCTTAAACCATATAATTGTGCCCGGAAGACTTGAAATTTTCTTATCTTTTGAAAATCATTCGTCAATCTTAATTGGATTCACACACTTGGTATTTGATCAAACAGGATTTAAGATTTCTCTTATCATGAGTAAACTTGACTTTCTTCTTTGGAAAAAGTTGTATAACCTTTAAAATCTTGATCAGATTGTTTTGAGCCTTTTGTTTGAGAAACATGTCTTAATCTCAAAATTTGCTTCAAAATTTTCAATGTTGATGCTGCCTAATAGTGTGTATGTGCACATGTATGCATGACACTCAATCCTATGGATTTCTTTGACTTTGTAACTTTTTCCTTATTTTGGAAATTATGCATCCACATAATTAGGTTCGATAAATTAGGTGCCAGATAAACTAGGTTTGAAAAATCCAATCCCTCAAAGTGCCAACTTCGTTGGGCTTAAGACCACAAAACGGTGCCAACTATGTCGAGCTTAAAAATCTTATTTCCTAAGGTGCCAATTTACTAGGCTTGCAACCATACTATGATGCCAACTACATTAGGCTTAAATTCTTCTCTCAATACCAGCTCTTAAACTCTTATCTACTGCCAACTTTGCTGGGCTTAAAGCCTCACAATGGTGACAGACATGTTGGGTTGAAATTTTTATCTTAGTGCCAGCTAAGTTGTGCTTAAAGATCCAGTCTCATAATCATGCTCAGAAACTTTTTTGTTTTTTTTTTAATAATAATCATCCTCCATATTCAAAATTTTCTATTCAAAATTTTCGAATTTGAGAATCATTGACTTGTTCATTATCTCAAAAGCTCTCAATTTTCTCATTTCAAGTACTCTCCATTTTCCAAACTCAGAAACACCTTTCATTGTTTTTCATTTTCTCTAGTATTCCATTTATTTCACCTTATTTTCCTTTTTTCCTTTTTTATTTGACTTCCTATTTTCTAGAAGTTCCTTCTCATTTTATTTTTCTCTATTTCTAAAAAATCTCTCACTTTTATTTTCTTTTCAAACTACATTTCTCCTTTTATTACTTTCCAAATGACATTTCTTTGATTTTTGCATCTCTCTTTTTCTTGGACAAAATTTTTTCTTCTTTCTTCTTTTTTTTTTTCAATCTTCTTTTCTAATTCAAAACACAAAAAAATCTATCATCTTTTCTTTTTTTTTTCTTGACAGATGCAGTGATCAATGATGCAAATGCTAACACAATATCAACAATGTCAATGCAAATTTCTGTATCAATGATGTTAATGAATAGCTAACTATTATGATGCAAACGCAGACAACTTCTACCGTGATGCAAATGCAAATGCAAATGTGCCATGCAAATGTGCATTGTGAATGTGCAAATGCAATTATCCAAAATTTTTCTTTTGACTTGCTCTTATTATTGACAAAACTTTTTCATTTGCTATTTCTCATTTATTTTACTCTAAAATATTTGTCTCATCACTGGAAGCCTATTTTCTTTACCTTTGTAACAAGTGTTGCCCCAAGACAATCATCACATTCCTTTTACCATTACTTTTTGAAACACTATAAGAATTCATTTTCTATCAAAATTTCCTTTAAGAGGAATTGCCCCAATAATGGCACAAGAAACTCCTTGTCCTATAATAATTGTCAACTTTCTTTGTCATTTTTAATTAAAAAATCAAAATTCAATTTCCAATAAAAAAATTCAAACAAAATTGCCCAAAACGTCATTTCCATTTTCATATTCAAAAGATAAATGATTTTCATTTTTCAAAAATGTTTATCAAGCCAAAACTTTTTAATTTTACAAGATTGTTCCACATAACCAAGATCAAAGAAAGTTAAGCACAGATACAACAAAAAATTATGACATTTGAGTCTCTTGAAAATTGGTTATCACTATTTAGGTGGATGTGGAGGGAATAGTAATTTACACTCATCAAATGGATCAGGTGGTTTCACACATCAATGTTTTGGTTTAGCAAGAAAGGCTTACAACTTGGTAGAAAAAGAGATGAATGTTCCTTCATCTAGGCTCATAAATAAAAAACAAGTTTTTCAGAAAAATGGATTCCTTGCAAATCATGGTTTTGTAAAATGGTTTATCTTGAATTGTAGACAAAATTTGACACTTTTTTAATTTTCAAATTATGTATTTTGATAGTCGTCAAAACTAGCTATGATAGGCTAAAGCTTTTGATGGGTTATTTGGGAATGGAGAGTAGGTTCAAAGTTCTATGTGAATCCCTTCAATGGATCATCAAAATGGCCATTCTTGATTCTCTTAAGAGTCTTGGATGCTTATGGGTTGCTTCGAAATGATTTCCTTAATTCTATTTCTTGTGTAACCTTGCCAACACCATGAATGATCTTGCAAATATTTTCATTCTGGCTCTAGACTGCCTCTTTTTGGGGTTTTCACCCTAAAGCCTCATTCTCTTTTTCTTTTGCTTCTTTTTTTTGTGTAATTGTTCCATCATGCACTTAAGAATTCAAAATTCATCCAAAATGAGTATGTGGCTTTCCAAAAGGCAATATTGGCGAAGGAAAAAGGTAAATGTGTCATTGGTTATAATGGTTCTTCAAGTAATAATTTCCTTAATTTAAAGTTTCTACGTTTGGTCAAAATGAACTTTTCATGGTATGTAATGCATGCCAGGTTTTGGGGTTCTAGAAGAATGGATAATAAGGCCCAAAAATGTGTTTAAGGGTGATCAACCAAGGATCATTTAATATGATGTGAAGACTTATTCAATTCATTTGTCCTCTTATTTCTTATTTTACCACTCCATTTCATCTTCTTTCTTTTTTTTCTTTCTTGTAATATTTTTTTTTTACATTTTTTCACTTTAAATGGAGTGACATCAAAATTTTGTAAAGCTTATTCATCTCACATTTGCCCCTCAACAAGATAAACCTTTTTGACCTAGAATTGGGGCCAACCATTCATACTCTTGGAAAAGGTCTTTTTCTATATATGCCCCTAACATAGAGGGTGATCCTTGGTTAAGGTTTATTTAGAAAGAATTTATAAGGCTCAAAGAGGGTAGCAAATGGATAAATTTTAGATTTGTGAAAAAGATGATGAAAGATGGCCATTTGTCATTTCAAACATGGTCACTTAAATTGTCGAAAATTTCCCTGAGTCAAAAGGGTCAAACATTTTGTCTTTCTTTTTTAGTTTTTTGTGGATTGAATTTCTTGGATATTTTCACATTTTGGTATCTTCTTCTCTCTCTTTCTCTCTTTCTCTCTCTCTCTCTTTTGTTGTTTGGAATTATTCGAATATCCTAAGTGCATGATGTCACAATTGATTTTTCTTTTTTATTTCATTTTTTACAACTCATGCGGCAACAAAACATCGCTACATGACACTCCATTTGACTTCTCTAATCTGGTAAATGCCCACAAGCCGGTGAAAACTGTTGGAATTGGCTTATTCAGTTGTAGGTTGATCATGGTGTTTCTATCGAGAGAGGAAAGAAGGTATTGCATTATTTGGGTAAGTTAAGGGTGTGGTACTTTGTCCTCCTTAATTTTGGTTTGTGTCACAGGAATGAATCAGAGATTAAGAAACGGCTCAAGGAATTACATGGTTTGTGTTCTTCAAACAAATTCAGGTTATTTTGACAAGTATAAATTTCTAGCATAGTTTTGACACATATCAAATTACCAACATTCAAATTTCAGAGTGTCATGCTTGATTATTCAAGGAATCCAAAATGAATTTTATCAAATTGATTGTTTCATCGTTCATTGCCCAGGTAAAGGTCATTACACTTTAATGGCATATTGTGATCAAGTGAACATAGATCCTGAACTTTGAAATTATCCCCCTCATGTGAAATCCCTTAATTTCATGTAATTTCCTCCTGTTTGTAAAGTATTTCAATTGAGAAGAAATTAAATAGATATGAGAATTATGAAGTATGGATAATGTATGGAACATGGAAGAAATAATGAAATGGATAGTCAAATAGTCAAAGAATAAATTCTGATATTATAAGAATATTGAAGTATGAAAAGAGTTTATATCAGAAAATTAGTGTAATTAAATGACATATATGGCATATGGAAGAAAGAAGACCAATTAATTAAATGGTCAAATTGTCAAAAGGTTAAAGGTTGAGATGAAAAAGGGATTAAGATGCATTTAATGAAGCATGAGTCATCATCATTCTCCATCACCAATTCGGCAGCAACCTCCAGCCCCTCTCGTTTCCTCCATTTTTCCAAAGTTTCTTTCCTACTCACCTTGACAAACTACCTTGTTCCTTCATCGAATCACTAAGTGTTAGTAATGAAAAACGATCCTTGTCACTAGCTTATGCTAGGCTTGTAATATGAGAAGTCGAATCCAAGTATTTGAAGAGATCTAAAATTCTGTCAAATTTGGCTATTAACAAAGGTAAGAGAAGAAGTTAGTTCTTTCAATTATGCTTATGGTATGGAGTTACATGATGATGGTATAGTTTACTTATGGTGTTAAAATGAAAGAAAGTTGAAGGTGTGAAATTTGATGATGTTTACAGCTTTGAAGAAGTGAAAGGAAAGGTGTTGATTTGCTACAAGCTATTGGATTTTGGCTAATTAAGGTAAGGAATTTATGTAACAGACGTAGAGTGGCTATGTCCGCATGTTTTTAAATACTTTGGAAAGAAGTACCAGCTGTTTTAATTGTAGGAAGGCTGAATTTCATGTTTTACTCCTAGTTACCAAAATGCTAGGAGCAGCCGACTGTCTAGAGACAACCAAAGCGTAGATTTTCGAAAACTGAGACAAACTAGTCGACTGTTATACAAGCCAGTTGACTGCTATTTTCCAGTATGCATTTTGTTTCAAACCAGTCGACTGCTATATGGGACAGTCGACTGCTTTTACTTAAAAAGCATTTTGTTTCAAAACCAGCCGACTGCCCTATTTTTAGAAGCATTCTGTTTGTGAAAACAGTCGACTGCTATATGACCAGTCGACTGCCATTTCTTGAAAAGCATTCTGTTTCAAGAGCAGTCGACTACTATGTTGGACCAGCCGACTGCCCCATGCGTTTTCAGAAAATAAAAATATCGAAATTTTAAAAGAAAATAATTTCGATAAATGAAAATATGAGACAGCAGCCGACTGCCCTATGAGGCCAGTCGACTGCCCTATTTGAAAAGAGGTTTTAAAGCTTATTTCAAGAAAGTATGAATGTCATTGCAAAAAGGTTATATGACAAATGTTTTGAGACTATGAAGTACTTAATGATTATGCACTTATGTATATGTTCATGGCTGAGGAGCTCTAGTCCAGCCCTCAGTGCCACAGATGACACCTGACTAGTGTTCATCGTAGCCACTGACATTTGGCCAAATTGTCTCTAAAATATGATTGGCTAGGGTAGGATTCCTGGCTCTTACGGGACTACGCCACATGTTATTCAGTGCATAATTCTATTAAAATGCGAACAGTCTCTCTGTTATTTGAAAGCTATATGATGTATGTTTTGAAGAAAGAATATGATGTATGATTTCAAGAAAGTATATGATGTATGTTTCCGTATGCTATTTGAAAGAAGTATATGATTTACTTGATTTATAAGCTTATGCTATTATGAAGAAATTTTATATGTTTGATGAAAGTATACGAATATGCTTTATAATGATTTTACATGACATTATAGAGCCAAGCAAGAAAACTGCATATAGAGGCATAGTACGCTCTTTTACATATATTTCTTACTGAGCGTAAACTCACCCCTTTACAACTATTTTTCAGACTATATGAAGTGACCCCTCACTCTCGATAGAAGAGCCTACTAGTGGATCTTGAAAGTTTACCTTCGAGATACGTTTCCTAGTTATTATTGAATGTATACTTATGTAATTATGTATATTGAATTGTATTTCAATTATTGTACAGTACAACGCTATAATGATGCATATAATCATGTGGGGATATAGGTTATGTAAGTATAGGAGATCTTGATGAAATTGAAGTATGCATATATGAAAAATATATTTTATGAGAAAATTATATCATTCTAAATAATGATAATGGATAAAGTATAAGAAAAAGAAAGAATGACATTGACGAACAGCCTAACCACACAAATGTAAAGTAAGGATTTATATGTTTATTAATGGAAATAAGGATGTCACACCTCAAGTGCATGAAGGCCTTATAAGAGGTTTAGGGCATGAAAATAATTGGAGAAGATAGTTAATGGGATAAATTTTTCTGATAATGATCACCAATTTTTCAAAACTCTCTTCAAAGTTTCTTTATTTTGTTACTTTGTTCAACTTCTTTGATCATTTAGTCATGTGAGGCTTTATTTGAATCATTAATTTTTTTTAAAATGCAATTTCTTTATAAAAAGAATCAATCAATGCCATTTATATATATCAGATACAATTTTTCCCCATAATAAAAATGTACATGACAAATCAAAACCAAAAAATGTACATAAAAAATCAATCATCCTAATCATATTGTAAAAGAAGAATAGAACATTTATATGTGTTCTTTATAGACTTCTACTATATTTTCAAAAAATCTATTTACAACAATTAATGGCATAACAAACTAAATATACAAAAATTCTTATTGAAAATTCCCTCTTATCTGATAATTTCACATATCAACTTGGAAAATCAAGTCTAAAACATGTAAAAATAACAAGTTAGAAAATCAAAGAATCATTTTATGCCCCACAAAAATTGTCATATTATTTTTTTTTATAAAAATCAAAAAGAATTTTTTTTCACCCTGAAATGCAATGTAAAATGCACTAGACATGATACAATGGGATGGATTAAAAAACATGCTTGCATGAAATGCAATGTATGCTCAATGTGAAGAAGGTGAAGCTTGATTTTTTTTTAAATAACTACCTAACTTGCTTGATGATAAAATGCATATGACATGTTTATAAATGCATGGATGAAATGGATGATAAGAAGCAAGAATGACATGAGACATTAAGATGTTTGGAAAAAGAAGTGGGTTTTGTATGTACAATGCTTAGGTAATATTTCTATCATAAATGTATATGCCAAGAAAAAAGAAGAAAACTGAAACTCCTAAAAAATTTTTTTCCAAAAGTTTTTTTTAATTTTTCTTTTACCTAACCATTTTCAAATTTTGTGTTCAATTTTTATTGTACCAAAAAAAATTATTTCTCTTTCATTCTTTTTACATATCAACAAATTCAAGAAAAACTTTTGTTGACTTTTTTGTTTACCTTTATTCAAAAAAAATTCAAAATGAGAAGATTAAAAACATTTTTTTTTATTTTCAAACCATTTTTTATATAATTTTTCACAAGCATTTTTGCATTTTTATTAAACTTTTTGCGTAACCAAAAATATTTTACATATCAAACTATTCTTTGAAAATTTTATACAGGAAAATAGATTATTCATTTTAAAAAGAAAGAAAAACTCTTTTTCATTCATTCTTTCATTTTATTCTAACTCTTTTTTGAAGAAAGATTAATTCCGTTCCTACTCAATCCCTTTTGCATTTCTTTTTTATGCCTTTATCTTAAGAAGTTTTTCCAATAAGAATAAAGAAATGTTTTTTAATTAAAAAAAACTTAATTGAGTTTCTTCTTATTATTTTTAGTGAAAGAGACAAAAATCTTATTTTTCTCAACAATTTTTTTAACAAATTATTTCATTTTTTTATTATAAAAAGAAAAGTTTACGTATTTCTTTTATCATTTCATATTTTTCTTTTAAAAAAAAGTGAAAGAAATTAAAACTTTTTTGCTTTTGTAGATATAAAACATCTTGTAACAAAAAAAATAAATAAACCTCTTTTTCTTCCTCTTGCTTTGGAGAATGTATTTTTATTAGTTCCTATTTTTATGAACCTATTTTCAAAAAAAAATTCCCCTTTTAAAAAAGAATGAAGAATTATTTGCATTTTTAAAAGAAAAGTTATATATATGTTCTATTATTTTTATCACACATATTTATTTTTTAAAAAATAATTGGATTTTTTTGGACAAGATCTTTTATAAAGAAAATATATATTTTTTCATTTTTATTTTACAAAAATTCTTTAAAAAAAATCAAAAACTTAAATTATATACAATTCAAACCAAAATCGATAGTACCTTTATTATTGATATGAGAAAATAGGTTGAATAATGTTCCTTCATGTGTCCTAATTTTGGGATTATCTCTACATAATTTGAGCATGACTCTACCAAAAACTGGCTTCTTAGGTTTTTCTATATACTGGGTTGGGACTTATAAATATCTAAAGGTTCTCAAATTATACCTCACTGTCATCCACACTAGACTAGTAACATTTAATTTGAGTGAGAGTATTTTCCTTGCCATTGCAGAAGTTATTACCTCACGAGAGCAAAGGTACTCTACTCCCTCCTAAGAAGGACCGAACCCAAGTTTAGGGCTCATTTTATGAAATGCATGTGCAAGTATGTGTACAAGAAAACATATTAAACATTCATCGCACTATAACCCTTATCCTACATGCCCCAACAATTTATTAAGAATAATATAAACAAAATAAAGAATGCCATAAAATAATCATAATAACTAAAACAAAAATAAAATAAATTATTTAAAATTAAAGAAATTAAAGTTAAGTATTAGTTAAGACCATTAAATTAAGACTTAGGATATCACATGATTAATAAATGGCTCGACTCTCAAAAATCCCTAGTGGAGTCGCCAAGCTGTCGTAACGATTTCGTCCAGAAACTCAACCTCTCGACGATTTTGAAAACATTTAAAAACAGGGAGTCGCCACCAATCTTTGTTTTTTTTACTAGGTGTGATTGCTCACCTAAAAATATTTATGTTTTTAACAAAATCTCAAAATTAATTAAGTTTTATTAAAAAGACAATTTTTGGTCTGCTAAAACAAAATCAGGTTCGGGAGTACAGTTACGCATAAGGAAGGATTAGCACCCTCACAACGCCCGTTAAAAAATGGTACAATTTTAATCACATGTTATCTTTTAATTTTAATAAAATAGTCTTAATTCAATATTTAAAAATAATTCATTTTTATTCTATTTTTAAAAGCATTTAATTATTTATCAAAATCATTTTTTATTTTTAAAAGTTAGATATTATTTATTTATTTATTATTTTTTAGAAATTGAATGTGATATTTTTTAGAAATTGAATGTGAACATTTTGTATTGAAAGATTAAATCAAATACCCCAATAGTTTTGGTAATATTGGAAATAACAGTCTCACCTAAAGATTTCTTAAGAATCGCTACTTATAATTTCTATAGAATCTTATCCTCGGTAGGGTTCACATTATTTGTATAATTGAATAAAAAATTATTATATATATTTTAAAAAATCTCATTTTTAAAAATAAGCATGAACCCCTTTTATTGAAAAATTGAATCAAATACTCAAATACTTTTGGTAATATTTGAAATAATTTTCCTCACCTAGAGATTTCTTAAGAATCACTACTTGTGACTTCTATAGAATCTCATCCTCGGTAGGGCTCATGTTATTTTTATAATTGATTATGGATGCTTATGATGTTAATAAAAGATGTATGATGCACATGGATTTATAAAAAGAACTTTATATTTTGATTTTCTTAATGAAACTCCCAATATTGAAAAATTTAGCTAAACGTCCAAATACTCTGTTAACATTTAGTTAATTCTTCTCACTTAGAGATTTTCGAAGAATTACTACTTGTGACTTCTACGATATCTCATCATCAGAAGAATTTCATTTATTTTGAAATTAATATTTATGCATATGATGCAAATGTATAATGTATGATGCACATGGATTTCTATTTCCTTATTTAACATATTTATTATTATTTTTAAATATTATTTGTTTTATTTTAAAAAATAAAAGCTCATGTATTGAAAAGTTACACTAAACGTTCCAATATTTTTGGTAACATTTAGTAGACTCTTCTCACCTAAGGATCAGTTAGGAATCACTACTTGTGACTTCCGTAACGTCCTATCATCAGAAGAATTGTTTACTTAAATTAAAATTTTCGATTATTTAGTTAAATTTAAATTTTATTATTAATTTTTAAAAAAGACCTTATTTTATTTTCATTTTAATAAAATTTAAATTATTGAAAAATCACACTAAATATTCCAATACGCTAGTAACATTTAGATGATTTCTCTCACCTAGAGAGTTTCGAAGAATCGCTACTTGTGATTTCTACGAAATCTCATCATCGGACTTGTTTACTTAAATTTAAATTTTCAATTGTTTACTTAAATTTAAATTTAAATTTTATTATTAATTTTTTAAAAAATATCTTATTTTATTTTCATTTTTAATAAAATTTTAAATTATTGAAAAATCGTACTAAATACTCCAATACGCTGTTAATATTTAGTGGACTCCTCTCACCTAGGGATCAGTTAGGAATCACTTCTTGTGACTTCTGTAACATTCCATTATCGGGCTAAATATTTAATTATTAAAGCTTTATCATTAATTTTTATTTGTTTTGATTTTAAAATAAAATTCATTTTTATTTTTAATGAAAATTTAAATTATTGAAAAATTGCACTAAATACTCCAATACGCTGGTAATATTTAGCGAACTTTTCTCACCTAGGGATCAGTTAGGAATCATTACTTGTGAATTTCACAACATCCCATCATTAGGCATTCATTTAATTAAATTTAAATTTCATTACTTATTTACTTTTCTTTATTAAAAAAATTATTCATTTTCATTTTTAACAAAAGAATTGTTGAAAAATCACACTAAATACTCCAATACGCTGATAATATTTAGTGAATTCCTCTCACCTAAGGATCATTTAGGAAATCACTACTTGTGAATTTCATAACATCCCATTATCGGAAATTCATTTTAATTAAATTTAAACTTTGTTATTAATTCCCTTTTTTCTTTTTGTTTTTTCTTTTAAAAACTTATTTTTATTTTTAATAGAAAATTAAATTATTGAAAAATCGCACTAAATATTCCAATATGCTGGTAATATTCAATGGATTCTTCTCACCTAGGGATCAATTAAGAAATCACTAATTATGAATTTCATAACATTCCATCATCGGACATTTCACATTTTGCAACCAAGCAATTTGCCTAGTATTAAATTTATTATTATTATTATTATTATTATTATGAAAAGAAGTACATTTTTATTTTTTTATTATTAAAACTAATCTCATGCATTTAAATTAATTATGCTTAATTATTATTATCATAAATCTTAAAAAAATAATTTTTTTTATATATGTAAAACATGCATTGATCATGAAAATACACCAAAAAAACACACAAAGCAAACACAAAAATGTGAGTGGAAGGGTTAAGAACATATACCTAAATAAATTTAAGCCTTAAACCCCAAGAAGCTTTCCAAAATGGTCCAAGAGTTAAGCCCACCAGCAACTTGGAGTGGGCCGAAGCAACTGGGTTGAAACGCAAGACACGAATGGGTCGGGTCGCGATTTCGGATCCGGGTCGGACCAACTCATGGATCTTCTGGAAGGACCAAAACGACGTAGTTTTGTTTTTCAATAAATACCCTTTTTTCATTTTTTTGTTTCTTTTTTTTTTCAGATTTCACAAAACATCCTCAAAAGCTTTCTCCCTTCTCTGCGTTTCTCCCCTTATCCTATCCAAAATCTGACGCCAGAGCCACCGCGTGCCGCCACAGCCCGTCGTCGTCGGTGAATAGAAATGGGAAAGGAAATTACTTTCCTATGCTTCTCAACCTCTTCTACACATTTCTAAGCTTACTATAGGTTTTGGTTCTTTATTTTGGTTGCTACTTGTGCGTGTGTGTGTTTAGATCTAGGCTGTTTTAGTCAGTTGCTTGATGGCTGTTGTGTGTGGTGGCTGTGTTAGGTGGTAATTCCCGGTGGTTGTTGTGGTTTCGGGTAGTGAAATGTGGGCGATGGCAGGGGTGGCTAGAGAGACTGATTTTGGGTCTCGGTTTTGGGATGGTGGCCAGTTGGGTTTTCGAGCCTTGGGTGGTCGGAATTTGTGATGCTGGAAATGAGACTTGGGTTGGCTGCTGGTGAGGTGGCTGTTGGCCGAATGAGGACTGGTGAGACCGAGAGGAGAGGTTTTGGGGCCAGGCGTTTGTGGTGAGAGGTGGTGGCCGAATGAGGACTTAGGGGGTTCTTGGGTGATGTAAGTGGTGGCTGGGTTTAGAGGAATTGCTTTGGTGATTGAGAGAGAGTGGGTTGGAGTTCCATGGAAGAGCTGGCTGGCCTCCCTCTCGTAGAGTAGTGTTCATTTTAATCAAATTAGAACACCTTCTTTTATTCACTTTTTAGTTTTGTCTTTAAGATCTTTGAAGGTGTTTGTATTGGAATGGGGATTGAGTGACTGGTTTCATGGGAATGAGTGAGTTGCAGAATAGTAGGCGGCTAGCAGAAGGGGCGGCGAGAGGGTGGCCATAGCTTTGGGGCACTGTACCTAGATTAATTGTTGACGGATTTGATAAACTTAATTAAAAAATAAAAATAAAATAAAATAAAATAAATATATAAATAAAATAAAAAAATAGTAAAAACAAATCCAACTAGGACTTGGACCATGAAGCCTATATTTTAATTTAAATCGGGTTTGATTAATAAAGCTCAAAGTTAACTCATTATATAAATTAATCTATTTGGGATTTAGGCCTTGAAACTCATGCATTTGGGACTAAAATGGACATATATGAAATTTTTATTGGTTTGATTTAAATTAAATATCTTCATTCTTTTTCTCAAGTCTAAAACTTAATTTAATTGAACTTAATAGTGAATCATTCAAAAAAAAAAACAAAACTTCAAAAAAATTGATAAGTATCAAAGTTATCAAAACAAATTGTAAATTCGGACAAAATTAGGTGTCTACAGACACAATTATAAATAATTCTCGATACAGTCCTAGTACTTACATTTCGAATTCTATACACTGTGTATACAAAAAAAATCTTAAAAGTCTAGAATATAAATTGAGATAATAAAGGGGTCTATATCTCAATACAAAAGTAACAATGCTTAGCGGTCCACGCATCGAACTCTCAGTGCAGCACACTCGTATCTGAGCCTATCTGAAATAACCTGTGAGGGGAAGGAGGGGGTGAGCTAAAGCCTAGTAAGAAAATATATGCTAAGTGATGCTAGGCTCCTACTACACTCAGTACATGTTTATGCGTGAACAAATGCATAAAAACTCATGTCTTAGTGCAGTTTATTAAGAAAAGTGCAGTGTCAATATACTTTTGTTTATAAGATATAAAACATTTATCTCGATCAATTCCAAACATACTAGTGCCCTTGTATTTACAGAATCAAGATACAATAGAAATAGAAATCATAAACTCATTCTTTTTCATAATAGAACTGAGATACATATTCAAAAGTACTACATGAGATAAGCATCAATTCGCAAGGTTCGGTAACAAAACCGAGGATCTTTGGAAATATAACCAATGAGCTTTCCATGAAAGCATCCACTATAGCTAGCAGTGGTCACAGTCCTATACTAAGGCTCTATTCATGATCATGAATCATCCCAACATCAGTGATCATCTAGTAGCAAAGGTACATGTCACGACTAGTTGTCAGACAACTCATAGTCCCTTATATGTAAATACCTCTATCCATTGCCACATAGGCAGAATCCATGATGTAAATATGTATATGGGCACCTAAATGCCACACAGGCGGAAATATAACCAATGAGCTTTCCACGAAAGCATCCATTGTAGCTAGAAGTAGTCACAGTCCTATACTTGGGCTCTATTCTTGATCATGAATCATCCTAGTACAAGTGTTCATCTAGTAGCTGAGGTACAAGTCATGACTAGTTGTTGGATAATATACATAATTACTGCTATCCATAGCCACACCAGCAGAATTCATGACGTAATTCCGTATACGGGCACCTAAATTCCACACAGGCTTACTAAATGCCACACAGGCATGTTAAATGCCACACAAGCTTAGCAAAAGCCATATAGGTAGGTTAAGTGCTCCATAGGCATGATAAATGCCACACAAGCATAGAGTGCCACACAGGCAGGGTAAGTGCCACACAGCAAGGTAAATGCCACACAGGTATTACATAGCGCCACATGTCTCATGAGTCAAAACTCATACGAAAATAGTTTTTTGAACATGATTTGAGTACTGAAAGCATGAGTCGTTTTAACCACTTATAGTTTTGAAAACCTTATCGTATGAAATCATGCTTAGAAACCATTATCTCAATGATTGGATTCCTTTAGGCAAAGCTATAATGACAACAATAGTTCTTATTTAACCAAGCCAATGCTTTTGTAAAACCTTGCACTACCTTGCCCGAGCTTGCGAGTCTTAGTGACAAGTAGCGTTTATGAAATGCATGCATTTTAATATACTTTATATAGGATTAAACTAATCTTATGGAACCTACATAAGTTAATTTTAAATGAAAATTCGGCATTATGACGACAAAAGTAGGACATACCCAACATCATAATCACAACCAGATTAACCTGCCCAAAAAACTCCACCAATCAAGTATAGTTTATACCAATCCAACATATTCTCAAACTCGATCATTAAGTATTTTATGTTCAATCCAAACATATTTTAAAATCCAAACGTATCGTACTTCTACGTACCAATTCTAATGCAAAAAGCACCATATTGCAATATTACATATGAGCATATAATGAATTATATTTTTATATTTCTATGTATATATAAACATAGATATATAATAAAAGCATAACATAAGCCTACACCATTAATACGACACTTTTTTTTACATTTAGTGTCTTATTTGCAAATGCCCAAAACGTTTACATCGAGCATTTATACTTTTATATATATAAATATATATGTCTAGGAGTATTAATTATCCTTAACCTATACATATATGAAAACAGAGGCACTAACAAACATTCAACATATATTCCGTTACCAAATTTGCATGACGCCAAGATTGGTCTATACCACACTCGCAAGCCTTACCACTTTAGCACTATCTTAGATTTATTCTTCTTGTACCTACACTAAAACCAACATCCTTAACCTTGCTACACTAAAATTAATATTTTAACAACCTACATTTATTCAGATATAAGCCTTACTCAAAAGAATGTTTCTCACCTTTTAAGACTCCCCTAAAACTGAGCATCTTTGCTCTTGCTCTTTACCCCTTTTCTTTAACTGTTGTGCTTTTCCAAAACACACTTACAATTTCAATTTCCAGCCCTCCTAAAAAAATACACTACTTGGTATTAATTTGCTATACAAATATTTAATTCCAATTAAAAAAAATAGCCTTACCCCTCGGATCCTCAATTCTGAATTTCAACCTAGATGTTTGGGCTTCCAACAGTAGCCAGGGTCGCCGTTTCCTCATCCAAAAGACAAGTTAGGCAACACCCCTGCTACAGCACTAGTTTAGCCTAGGGGTGGTCAAATGGTTAGTCGGTTAATTTTCGAACCGAAATTTGCATTTTCGACATTAACCGAAATTTGTATTTTCATTTTCGTTAACCGAACCGAAGTTTGTAATTTCATATTAACCGAACCGAAATAAAGTTCGGTTAATCGGTTAATTAACCGATTAACCGAAATTATATAAAACCGTCTTCCTTTCATGCCAAAACAGTTCTAGCTCTTGAACAAAACACCATTATAGCACCAAAACACACTCATTTACAGTCAATTTAACCATTATAAGACCAATTCCAGTCCTGCACTCAACAATTAACATATTCCATTTACAAGTTACAATCATTATAACACCATTATAACACAAAAACATAGTGCATTTGCAATCTCAAGTCAGACTCACTTGTTAATACATTAGAATCTCATAATGAACATGGTGCTCAACATGCATGGAAGCAAATAATATTTATTGGTTAATTCGGTTAATCGGTTAATTTCACCTTTCGAACCGAATTAACCGATAACCGAACTTTTTAAAAAATCACTTTCGTTAACCGGCTGAAATTATTTCGGTGGCCGACCATTTAACCAAAATCAATTCAGTCGTCCGGTTAACTGAAATCATTTAACCGAATGAACACCCCTAGTTTAGCCCAAAGAGTGCCCTGCTGCTAACCCCACTATGCTACCTTTCTCCCAACAAATGAACCTAGCCGAGAACCACATGAAAGCTACTTGACCAGCCCTAAATCAAAGTCCAAAACTCCAAACTCAGCTTATGGAATTTGCTATTCTAAAACCTCTTCTTCCTGCTGCTTTACTATTCGATTTCTTAGTCAATCGTCGCCAGTACTACTGCATTTATTTTCCTTTTCCATCACCAATCACTAGCCAAACTTAAAGCCTTCACACACTTCCCAATTTCGCCGCTCAACCTTCTCTTTGAGGCTTCTCGAATGGCGTTAAATCTGCCTTTTTTGTTGCCCCACGTTTCTGTTGCAAATCTTCTCTTAAATCTTGCCGAGAATGGGTTTTAATTCTCAGTTCATCATTCTACTCCCATATTATCAGCCACTTTTTCATCCTTATCGTCAGCCTTAGCAACAGCTCAAAACATCCCCTTCTTCCAGCTGTAAACAGCCACGTTATCAATCTTGTTACACCTTTGATTTAGCACCCTACAAACCTCGTTTTCAACCTCTAAAAAACTTCTTACAGCCTATTTCCAGCCTCATTATCAAAATAGTCTTGAAAATCCCTTCCTGAGAGCTACCCTGCTCAGGCTATCGATCTCTTGTTCTCACGCCTAAACCCAACCTTAATAGCCTTCATGGACGCCACCTTTAGCCCCTTAGTCAGCGACATCTCAACTTCAATACAGCCCAACATCCATTGAACTCTGGCGTCCCAATACGTCTGACTTCAGCCTTACTTAGTTTTCCTTTCTTCTCTCCCTTTTTCAGCGCAAAACCTTCATTGGCAAGTTCCCTAACTAAAGCCCAAACGCTCCTCGGCTGCTCTCCATTTCTCTCATTTTGTTTTTTTTTCCATGTCGCCCAACTCTCCCAAGCCAAAACCAAAAATGGAGTTGATCTGCCTTATTGCTGCACATTTATGCCGCAAGCTTGGTGCCTTATCATCGATCCCCCTTCCTTCGACTTCTTTCCCTCTTTCTTTCTCTCCTACACTAAATGCCCCTATTCTTTCTATTTCTTTTCCTTTCATTCGGGCCTCCCTTCAGACCTTGCTTCCATATTCTTTTCTCCCTTATTTTTATTTTATTCTTGTAGTGTATAAGTCTGCTAATAGTAGACTGGTTGGTGGGAAATTCCCACCAACCAAACATGGTAGGCTTCCTAAGGAAGCTTGTCCCCTTTTTTTTTTTATATATTTTCTATTATTATTATTATTATTATTATTATTATTATTATTATTATTATTATTATTATTATTGTGTATTATATATTGTTAATTAAATCCTCAAATATTCATAACATATATAATTAAATTCCTATGATCAAAACTTCAATTGTATAATTAAATTCTTATGATTAAATTCCATAACTTCACTTTCTATGTTAAATTTCATCTTAGTCAATCATAAAATTTGTTAGATTAAATTTCTTGATAATTCATAGCTTGAACTTTCATAACTTTTAATTCAATGATTTCCATAAAACAAATTCACTACCATACCCTTATATCATATGCTTTTAAAAATTTATTACTCATTAAATTCCCAAAATTATCAATTTTCATAATTCACCAAAATAAATTTCCAATAATTAAATTATTTCTAAATATCACATTTATCTACTTACAGAGTGTAGAAATTTGCGATTATCACATTCTTCCATCTTAAAGAATTTGGTCCTCCAAATTATATTAAAGTACTCTTAAAATCGATGAGGATACTTATTCCTTCTTGGTCTTATTTCTTAATTTCAGATCGATATGTGATCTTATCAACAAATCAATCATATAAGTTTGCTTTCCTAGAAGTACTTTCACACAATATATATCAAAATTGCTCATGTCCTAAATGCACCTTCCCAGCAATCATAGGAGGCACAACTGAATGTATGTGATTAGGATCCTTCAAAACAAAAGCTTTATACTTAATCATTTAAGTGTTCCCTCCTAGTATTAGAGTATACGCATTGGCATTTGAAACCTTCGCTGTTGGGCAATCTTTGACCTTATGTCCTAACTCTTCATACTGAAAATAAACTCTTATCTCTTGGTGACAAAGCTTAGTTCCATGATGCTTACCACAACTCAGGCAAGGCTTAGAGCTTGATGAGATAGATGGCTTAGAACTTTTGAAGTAAGGCGTAACTACCCTCTTCCTCTTGTTTGGGGCCTTATCTTGTATAGGCTTTCATTTCTTAATTCTTTTCTCCTTAACTTTACCTTTATTATCCGTAGCCTTGGCTTGTGGCTGTGGTATAACCTGCGACTGTTATGGAGTCTAAGATTGAGGAACATTTGAAGGAAAAAGGTTGTGGTGGTCGTTGACCAGGGTTATGACCTAAATGTCCAATAAATAAGGAATTAAGAGCATTAACGTTATGCTTTGAGTTGATTAAACGGATATTAACCTATCCTGCTGTGTAAGCAAATTTGGGAGTGGGAACAGTGATCCACTTGTTTCACTCATCATAGATCCAATTTCCTTTTACCAAAATTGAGTATCTCAATATGCTTTTAAATGCTATTCACAGTTTTTATCCAGACATTATACAGTTGTTGGGATGTAAGTCTAATTCTAACCTACTTACAATGATACAAGATTAGATAACTATGCTCTGATACCAGTCTGTAACACTCTTTGAAGTTGAGATTTTCGGGCTAACTTCTCCTTTCCTTACTGTGTTTGTCACTCGCTCAATGTAGCTAATATCTAACAAGTAAATTACTACTCATTTATTTGTTTAAGACTAATTGTATAAGGTCCCATTCAATTACCTCGTAGTGCGTGCCAAAATAGAAACTAAAAATTCTGTCCCTTTATATATACATATTGTATAACCACATACTATAACACAATAATAGTTCAACCTATGGCACAATAATCATTTCAAGAAACCATCCAAAACATCACATTTTCATCAAGATACACTATCGAGTAACTACACATTACAAGGTGCAATTATATGTAATTCTTGATACAATCTTAGTATTTACATCTCGAATCCTATACACCATGTATACAAAAAAAATCTTAAAATTTGGAATATAAACAAAGATAATAAGGGGGTTTATACCTTAACATAAAAGTAATAACGCTTAGTGGCCCACGCATCGAACTCTCAATGCACCACACTCGCATCTGAGCCTATTTGAAATAACTTGTGAGGGAAAGAGGGGGTGAGCTAAAGCCCAGTAAGAAAATATATGCTAAGTGATGCTAGGCTCATACTATACTCAATGCATGTTTATGCGTGAACAAATGCACAAAAACTCATGTTTTAGGGCAGTTTAATAAGAATAGTGTAGCTTCGATATACTTTTATTTATAAGATATAAAACATTTATATCGATCAGTTCTAAACATATTAGTGCCCATGTATTCACGAAATCAAGATACAATAGAAATAGAAATGATAAACTCATTCTTTGTCGTAATAGATTCAAGATACATATTCAAAAATACGACATGAGACAGGTATCAATTCACAAGACTAGTTGTCAGACAACTCACAATCCTTTAGACGTAAGTACCGCTATCTATTGCCACACAGGCTAAATCCATGATGTAAATACGAATAGGGGTACCTAAATGCCACACAGGCAGAAATATAACCAATGAGCTTTCCACGAAAGCATCCACTACAGCTAGCAGTGGTCACAGTCTCATACTAGGGCTCTATTCGTGATCATGAATCATCCCAGTACCAGTGATCATTTAGTAGTTGAGGTACATGTTACGACTAGTAGTCGGACAATATACGTAATTATCGCTATCCATTGCCACACAGGGGGAATCCATGACGTAATTACATATACAAGGGCCTAAATACCACACAGGCTTAATAAATGCCACATAGGCTTACTAAATGTCACGCGGCATGATAAATGCCACACAGGCATAACAAATGCCACATAGGTAGGTTAAGTGCCACACAAGCATGATAAATGCCATACAGGCATAGAGTGCCAGATAGGTAGGGTAAATTCCACACAAGCATTACACAGTGCCATATATCTCATGAGTCAAAACTTGTATAAAAATAGCTTTTAGAATATGATTTGAGTATTGAAAGCTTGAGTCGTTTTCAGCACTTATAGTTTTGAAAACCTTATCGAACAAAATCATGCTTAGAAACCATTATCTCAATGATTGGATTCCTTTTGGCAAAGCCATCATGACAACAACAATTCTTATTTAACCAAGTCGATGCTTTTGTAAAAGCTTGTATTACCTTGCCCGAGCTTGAGAGTCTTGATGACAAATAGTGTTTTTGAAATGCATAAGGTTCAATATACTTTATATAGGATTAAACTATTCCTATGGAACCTATATAAGTTAATTTTAAACGGAAATCCAACATTATAACGACATAGGTAGGACATTACCTAGCGTCATATTCACAACCAGATTAACCGACATAAAAAACTCCAACAATCAAGTATAGTTTATACCAATCCAATATATTCTCAAACTCAATCATTATGCATTTTATGTTCAATCCAAACATATTTTAAAATCCAAACGTATCGTAATTCTAAGTACCAATTCCAATACAAAAAGCACCATATTGCAACATTCCATATGAGCATATAATGAATTATATTTTTATATTTCTATGTATATATAAACACAGATATATAATAAAAGCAGAACACAAACCTACACCATTAATACGTCACCCTTTTTACATGTAGTGTCCTATTTGCAAATACCCATAACATTTCCATTAAACATGTATGCTTTTATATATATATATATATATATATATATAAATATATGTCTAGGAGTGTTAAATATCCTTAACCTATACATAAACATGAGGCACTAACAAACATTCAACATATATTCCCTTACCAAATTTGCACGACACCAAGATTGGTTTATGCCACACTTGCAAGCCTTATCACTTTAGCACTTTCTGGGATTTGTTCTTCACGTACCTACACTAAAACCAACACCCTTAACCTTACTACACTAAAATTAACATTTTTAACAACCTACATTTATTTAGAGATAAGCCTTACTCAAAAGAAAGTTTCTCACTTTTTAAGATTCTCCTAAAACTGAGTATATTTGCTCTTGCCTTCTCCCCCTTTCTTTAACTATTGTGTTTTTCCAAAACACACTTACACTTTCAATTTCCAACCTTCCTAAAAAAAAAAAATTCCCTTTCTGTAATTGTTGTGTTTTTCCAAAACACACTTACAATTTCAATTTCCAGCCAACCTAAAAAATACACTACCTTGGTATTAATTTGCTATACACATTTAATTCCAATTAAACAAAAATAGCCTTACCCATCAGATCTTCAATTCAGAATTACAGCCTAGATGCTTGGGCTTCCAACAACAGCCAAGGTCACCGTTTCTTAAGCCAAAATGCAGGTTGGCGTCACCCGTGGCAGTACTGATTTGGCCCAAGGAGTGCCGCGTTGCTAACCCTAGTGTACCACCTTTGTCCCAGCAAATGAACCTGTAAGTGCATCATAACAAGCCTAACATGCTTCTACACAATATGAAACATGTTAAACAAATAAAATGCGGAAGCGATAGGATCTAACCTCCAGCCATTGCACTCTGTAACTCTGCTGTTGAAGCAATTTCGAATCTGACAATCTCCTCTATGTCGATCACAGGCCTTCCAAGTCTTCCAAGCACTCAAAACCTCACTAGATGGTGTTTGTGTGTTTTTAGGTTAACGTACTTGGGGACCGGAAGGAGCCCTCCTTAAATAGTAATGAGAGCGTGCTAATTATGGCAATAAAATCACGTTTTAACCATCATAAAATCGTGTTTTAATAGCCAAATATTGAGTTGAGATTCACCGTGAAATTATGGACCATATCCGGAATTGGTCAACCAAATATTTATTTCCATAAATGAGGAGATATACTAACATTCTCCCACTTGGTCCATATATTTCACTTATAGAAGAAACAAATCACATGAATCATGGCGACAGTTCCTCAAGTGGCGAGTATTATCTTCCATGTATTACTATGTAAAATGTTTCTAAATCAACCCATTTTTACTTAATGAATAAACCTTATGTTTATTCTCGGTCCAAACAACAAGGATATTTCTCAAATAAAACTTTAGTGTATACAAATCAAAATGAGAAACATCATATTATTAATAAGAGTTTCAATTACAATCAAAATGTGGGACCAAGTCCCATTCTCTCTACATGATCCTTAAATTTAAACGGTGGCATGCCCTTAGTCAAAGGATCAGCTAACATCAATTCAGTGCTAACGTGTTCAATGACCACTCTTTTATCTCTAACACGTTCTCTAATGGCTAAGTACTTAATGTCGATATGCTTACTTCGACTTCCACTCTTATTGTTCTTAGCCATGAATACCGCAGCTGAATTGTCACAATATATCCTCAATGGCTTAGATATGGAGTCAACAACTCTAAGCCCACCAATGAAACTCTTAAGCCATACACCATGTGAGGTAGCCTCAAAACAGGAAACGAACTCGGCCTCCATAGTGGAAGTGGCAGTCAGTGTCTGCTTAGCACTCTTCCATGAAACAGCTCCACCGGCAAGCATGAAGATGTAACCGGATGTTGATTTCCGGGTATCAACACAGCCAGCAAAGTCTGAGTCTGAGTAGCCAATCACCTCCAACTCATCAGTCCGTCTATACATAAGCATGTAATCCTTAGTGCCTTGAAAATATCTAAGCACCTTCTTCGCAGCTCTCCAGTGGTCCATCCCCGGGTCACTTTGGTATCTACCCAACACTCCCACAGCAAAAGCAATATCAGGCCTGGTACAGACCTGTGCATACATAATGCTTCCAACAGCTGAGGCATATGGAATGTTCTTCATCTGTTCCCGCTCAAGATCATTTTTCGGGCACTGGCTCAAATTGAACCTGTCACCCTTCACAATGGGAGCTGGGCTTGGTGAACAATCTTTCATTCTGAATCTTTCCAAGACTTTATTGATATAGGCTTCTTGTGACAGACCTAATATACCTCTATGTCTGTCTCTATGGATCTTAATGCCAATGACATAAGATGCATCGCCCATATCCTTCATATCAAAGTTCTCAGAAAGAAATTGTTTCACCTCACGTAGCATCCCCTTATCATTGGTTGCAAGCAGAATATCATCCACATATAGCACAAGGAAACAAATCTTGCTCCCACTGACCTTCTGGTATATGCATTGATCCATGATGTTCTCAACGAAACCAAATGAAGAGATGACTTCATGGAATTTTAGATACCATTGGCGGGAAGCTTGTTTCAACCCATATATGGATTTCTTGAGCTTACAGACCAAATGCTCACCATTACTAGAGGAAAAACCTTCAGGTTGTTTCATGTAAACCTCTTCCTCTAGATCACCATTGAGAAATGCCGTTTTCACATCCATTTGTTGCAACTCTAAGTCAAAATGTGCAACAAGCGCCATTATGATGCGAAGAGAATCTTTCTTAGATACAGGAGAGAAGGTCTCCTTGTAATCGATTCCCTCCTTTTGAGTGAATCCTTTGGCTACGAGTCTTGCCTTATAACGTTCAATGTTGCCTAATGAGTCAGTTTTGGTCTTAAAGACCCATTTACAGCCTATAGCCCTGGCCCCATTAGGCAACTCGACAAGATCCCATACTCCATTAGATGCCATCGAATCCATCTCATCCTTCATAGCATCGAACCAAAGTTTTGATTCTTTGCTGTTCATGGCTTGTGAAAACGTCTCTGGATCATTAACGGGCCCAATATTGAAATCATACTCTTGTAGATACACAATATAATCGCTAGGAATAGCTGTTTTCCTTTCCCTAGTAGACCTTCTTAATGTTGGTTCAACATTCTCCGAAGGATCATGTTGTTCAACTGGTTGCTCACTCAATTCTGGTGTATCCAGAGGAGCCTCGTCTACTGGTAAGTTATCAACTACTTGTGGATCTTCAACGATTGGTTGTTCAATGTCCAGTTGTACTGAAGGGACATTGTTCATGATAACCAATCCTTGACTCGAGGTAGAGGGTTGATCTCTCACAGAAACTAGGTCTTGAGATTGATCGCTCCCACTAACTAAGTCATTTTCAAGAAACTTGGCGTTCCTTGATTCCACAAATCTAGTGCTATGAGATGGACAATAGAATCTGTAGCATTTGGACCGTTCGGCATATCCAATGAAATACCCACTTATGGTCCTAGGATCCAGTTTCTTTTCCTGTGGGTTGTAAACTCTTATCTCAGAAGGGCATCCCCAAACGCGCATATGACGCAAACTCGGTTTCCAACCTTTGAATAATTCAAAAGGCGTCTTTGGAACAGCCTTGGTTGGAACCCAGTTCAATATATACGCTACCGTTTTAAGAGCTTCAATCCACAAGGACTTAGGCAACTTCGAGTTGCTAAGCATACTACGCACCATTTCCATCAAAGTTCGGTTCCTTCTTTCTGCAACACCATTCTGATCCGGTGAACCAGGCATGGTATATTGGGCAACAATCCCATTTTCTTGAAGGAACTTCGCAAATGGTCCAGGTGCTTGTCCATCTTCAGTGTATCTACCGTAATACTCCCCACCTCTATCAGTTCTTACTATCTTTATGGGTTTTCCACATTGTTTCTCTACTTCAGCCTTAAAGATTTTAAAGGCATCTAATGCTTCGCTCTTGTTATGAAGCATGTAGAGATACATAAACCTCGAGTAATCATCAATAAAGGTGATGAAGTATTTCTGACCATATGCATCAATGTCTGGACAACATATGTCAGAATGTATGATCTCTAATATGGTTGAACTCCTATTGGCACCTTTCTTAGACTTGTTGGTTTGCTTACCCTTAATGCAATCCACACAAGTGTCGAAATCAGTAAAATCGAGAGTACTAAGTATTCCGTCATTTACCAATCTCTTAATTCTATTTATGGAGATATGACCTAATCTCCGGTGCCATAACGTGGAGGAGTCCTCATTCATAACACATCTTTTAGTACCAGTTTGAACATGCAAGGCGTTATGAGCAGTGTCATTTTGCAAATCAATAGAGAAAAGACCATCACATAAGGTACCATTCCCAACAATATCACACTTAAAATATATCAATACTGATTTATTTGAAAATTGAAAGGAATATCCATAAGGTACCAGCCTAGAAACAGAGATTAAATTTCTCGAAAAACTAGGAATATAAAAGGTCTTTTCCAATTGCAAAACAAAACCACTCCTAAGAACTAAAGTGCATGTTCCAACGCCTTCAACACGCGAGCGCATCTTGTTTCCTGAATAGATGCTCTCCTCATTTCCCACTGGCTTCCTTAGGTTTGTCATACCCTGTAAGGAAGTGAAAATGTGAATTGTAGATCCAGAATCAATCCACCATGTGTTATGATTAACCTCAACCATATTTGATTCAAAACAAACATATGAGAGTGGATTACCTTTCTTAACGAGCCACTGCTGAAGCTTGGCACAGTCCTTCTTCATGTGTCCCTTCTTTTTACAGAAGAAACACTTGGACTCTTTCTTAATGTCAGCTTGGGCAGGGATTTTCCCTTTTCCCTTGTTCTTGGCTCGATCCTTGGTCTTTCCTTGGCTTGCAAAAAATGCACTCTCACCCGATTCCATAAGCAGTCTTCCCTCCTCTTGAACACACATGGTCATCAATTCATTGATGGTCCACTTATCCTTATGTGTGTTATAGGATATCTTGAATGGTCCGTATTGCTTTGGTAGAGTGTTCAATATGTAGTGCACAAGAAAAGACTCAGACATCTCCACCTCTAGCTTCTTGAGTTGGGCCGCTATATCTCTCATGGTCATTATGTGCTCACGCACTCCTTTGACACTGGTGAGCCTCATCGATGAGAACTTCATTATCAGGGTGCTGGCCAACGCTTTGTCTGAAGTGACAAATTGATCATCTATGGCCTTCAGTAAGGTCCTAACGTTGGTATGCTGTTCGACTAAACCACGTATCCCAGCAGATATCTTTGTCTTAATATACATGACACTAAGGCGATTGGATCGCTCCCAACGTTCATGTAAAGCTACTTGAGCAGGAGTGCTGGTCTCAGTCAATACGGGCTCGTCTTTCCTTATAGCATAGTCTATATCCATGCACCCTAATTGGAGGAGAACTCTCTCCTTCCAAACCTTGTAGTTCTCTCCATCCAGCTCGGGAACTTCTAGGTTAATACTAGCCTGAGGAAACACTGCATATAGAAAATAAACATGCTTATGTATCTAGAATTTTTGAGGCAAACTTAATTATGTCTACCAATGTAAACATATTTTATTAATGAATCTCAGACATAAAACTTGCCTGTGGGCTAAAGTTCTAATTCTAATAGATTTATTTCATAATGATAAAACTATCAAATTATATCATTTCCTAATTCCTGTGGGTAAATTAAGAAACTAATTTGATATTTTATCCTAATTAGTTATAAAATTATAATAAAAATTCCTGTGGGATAAAATTTACTATAACCTTATAACTAATCACAATTTATGTCTAATATCATTATGTGATTTTACAAAATAATTTTACTTAATTAAGGTTGCTGTGGCTAAGCCCTAATTAAATAAACTATAAATCACTTAGACATATTGGTAAAATTCTAAGTTTATTCATATTTTAAAAATTGCAATTAACACAAGGCAATTTTAATTCCAAATAATATGAATAACTTAACTACATGTGCTTTTAGTATAAAAAATAACAAAATTATACATATTCAAAATAAGCACATATGCACATTCAAAATCAAATTTTCATAATTTAATCATAATTTTATGATAATTTTCACAAAATTATTCAATTTAAAATTATAGCATTAATAAAAATTCCAAATTTATGAAAAATCCTCATAAAATCCAAATAATGAGAAGTTTTCATAATTATATTAATTTTGTGAAAATAATCTAATTATTCATAAAATTATGAAAATTACAGAATTGAAAATCTGATATAAAACTATCAAAAAATATAATTATTTGGCCTAAATTAAATAATTTAAATTTACTTAAATTAAATAAATCCTTAATGTCTAAAATAAACCAAATGACCCTTTTATTTAATCCATATGGCCCAAATAATCAACCAAAAGAGCCCAAAATAAATGGCCCAAAACTAACCAAATAAGGACTCAAACAGTGGCCCAAAACCCGAAGCCCAAAGGTTTTTTTTTTTTTGGCACAGTGTCACTGCACTGTACAACAGGCGGGCGCGTGAGGCTCACGCGCCCGCATTATCTCTATCGGGCGCGTGAGACTCACGCGCCCGCATTTCCTCTCCTGTCGGGCGCGTGAGACTCACGCGCCCGCATTTTCTTCCCTTGTCGGGCGCGTGTGACTCACGCGCCCGAGGCTTCTTCTTCACCCGAATGGGTGTTTTGCAGAATTTTGGGTCTTTTGACCCGACCCGGCACAAAACCCTTCAAACAGTCTCGTTTTTCATGTATTTTTCATCCCTAGAGCTTTACAACAATAGATCTAAAGTATTTGAACCAAAATCACAGGAAAACAGAATGAGTTTTATGAAATCCGAGACTTAAAGTTTCAAAATGTGGGTTTTTATGGCTTTTTTCTACAGATCTCTAGCAAGACAGAGGTTAAACTACGGCTCTGATGCCAAATGTAAGTGCATCATAACAAGCCTAACATGCTTCTACACAATATGAAACATGTTAAACAAATAAAATGCGGAAGCGATAGGATCTAACCTCCAGCCATTGCACTCTGTAACTCTGCTGTTGAAGCAATTTCGAATCTGACAATCTCCTCTATGTCGATCACAGGCCTTCCAAGTCTTCCAAGCACTCAAAACCTCACTAGATGGTGTTTGTGTGTTTTTAGGTTAACGTACTTGGGGACCGGAAGGAGCCCTCCTTAAATAGTAATGAGAGCGTGCTAATTATGGCAATAAAATCACGTTTTAACCATCATAAAATCGTGTTTTAATAGCCAAATATTGAGTTGAGATTCACCGTGAAATTATGGACCATATCCGGAATTGGTCAACCAAATATTTATTTCCATAAATGAGGAGATATACTAACAGAACCTTGCCGAGAACTACCTGAAAGCAACTTGACCAGCCCCAAATCAAAGTCCAAAACTACAAACTCAGCCTATATAATTTGCTATTCTGAAACCTTTTCTTCCTGCTGCTTTACTATTCAATTTCTCAGTCATTCATCACCAGTACTACTGCCTTTATTTTCCTTTCCCTTCACTAATCACTAGCCAAACTTGAACCCTTCACGCACCGCTCAATTCCGCCACTCAACCCTTTTTCCAAGCATCTCGAATGGCGTCGAATCTGCCCTTTTTGTTGCCTCACATTTCTACTATAAATCTTCTCCTTAAATCCTGCCGAGAATGGGTTTTAATTCTCGGTTCATCATTCTACACCTATGTTATCAACCACTTCTTCATCCCCATCATCAGCCTTAGCAATAGCTCAAAGCATCCCTTTCTTCCAGCTGTAAATGGCCACGTTATTAGTCCTGTTACAGCCTTGATTTAGCGCCCTACAAACCTCGTTTTCAACCTCTAAAACACTCATGTGCAGCCTATTTCCAGCCTCATTATCAAAACAGTCTTGAAAATCCCTTACTAAGAGCTACCTTGCTCAGGCCACTGATCCCTTGCTCTCACGCCTAAACCCAACCTTCATAGCCTCACGGACACCACCTATATCACTTTAGTCACGACATCTCAACCTCAATACAACCCAACAGCCACTGAACTCCGACGTCCCAATGCCCCTGACGTCAGCCTTCTTCGATTTTCCTTTCTTCTCTTCCTTATTCGGTGCAAAACCTTCCTTGGCAAGTTCCTTGACTGAAGCCCGAATGCTCATCGGCTGCTCTCATTTTCACTCCTTTTTTTTCTCCGACGTCGACCCAACTCTCCCAAACCAGAAACAAAAATGGCGTCGATCTGTCTCGTTGCTACACATTTTTGCCGCAAGCTTGGTTCCTCACCACCGATCCCCCTTTCTTCGACTTCCTTCCCACTCTCTTTCTCTCCTACATTGAATGCCCCTATTCTTTCTATTTCTTTTCCATTCATTCAGGTCTCCCTTCAGACCCTGCTTCCATATTCTTTTCTCTCTTATTTTTATTTTATTTTATTATTTTTTTGTAGTATATAAGTCTGCTAATAACAGATGAGTTGGTTGGAAATTCCCACCAACCAAACATGGCAGGCTTCCTAAGGAAGCTTGCCCCTTTTTGTTTTTGTATATTTTCTATCATTATTATAATTGTGTATTATCTATTGTTAATTAAATCCTCAAATATTCAATAACATATATAATTAAATTCCTACGATCAAATCTTGAATTATATAATTAAATTCTTATGATTAAATTCCATAACTTTACTTATTATGTTAAATTTCTTCTTAGTCAACCATAAAATTTGTTAGATTAAATTTCTTTGATAATTCATAGCTTTAACTTTCATAACTTTTAATTCAATTATTTCCATCAAACAAATTCACTACCATACCCCTATATCATATGCTTCTAAAAATTTAGCACTTGCTAAATTCCTAAAATTATCAATTTGCATAATTCACCAAAATAAATTTCCAATAATTAAATTATTTCTAAATATCACATTTATTTGCTTATAGAGTGTAGAAATTCGCAGTTATCATAGTTAAAAATATTCAAAATTGGCTTAGGATTGTTTTTAATGCTTAAAAAGCCTAGAAAATTCAAAATGCTAACCAAGGGATAGATCTCTTGTCCAAAGGGATAGATCCCTTGTTGGTAGAACACCCCTTGACAGTTCAAGGGATCGATCCCTTACTTTAAGGGATCGATCCCTTATACCTAGTGTAACATTCCATTATATACAGTAAATATCAATAATCACATATTCAGTCAGTTGGGTTGGTTGTCTGCAATGCCTTTATACCATTCACTTACCACGATAATCAATTTGTAAATAAAAGATTATTTATAATTGGTATTAATATTTACATATAAAGTGTTACTTTTAGTACAATTCACTAATTCACATCCCTTGTATATAAGTTATACAAAAGTAGTACTGTACATCAATGTTTGAACATATAAAAGTAAATAAAATACACCTACACAATATAGCAACTGTCGCTTGAGGGTACCAAGTGCACAGCCACTCAGTTGAACTGTATATCACTGAAGGTATTCTATGAGGAGGGAAAAGAGGGGGGGGGGGGTGAGCTTAATACCCAGTAAGAAAGTCGTATGCAAGAATTGATACTATGAAATCTATATGCATAAAATCATTTAATTCCTAGCAGTACACTAAGGGATATTTTAGGAAGGATACTATAGTTGGCTAGGTAATCTGTAACAGTCCAGTAACACAGTAATACACATGTTTTTACACAATTTTGACAGTTGGGCTGTCTGCGATACTTTCCTTTCCTATTACATATAAACAATTTCATATGAAATTATAATATCATTTACATCCCCTATCTTAATTCACAAGAAAGTAGTACTGTAGATAAGTCTAAATGCAGAAAATAAATGATCGTATCTCATGCAATTAATTCAATTGTCGCAGTATATCCAAATGCACAACCAAAATCCTCAGATGTCAGATCTCTCAGTCACCGAAAATCTGAAATGTTAAAAAGGGAGTGAGCAATCCACGGCTCAGTAAAGGAGTTATATGCAACTCTTGATATTCAGCTATCTATATGCTGAAAAACTTTTTCATTTTTCCTAGAAGTACACTAGGCTCATATGTAGGAAGGATACTACAGTCGGCTAGGGATCCGGATGGAGTAAGGCAGGTATTTTGAAATACCTGTCTTGTCCCATAACCTACAAGCAACTGTAGAGAGTACAAATTTCTGTTGAAATTTTAAAATCCTTTCCTTTTCGTTTCATCTCGTTTCCATTTAATGCTTTTATGTATTTAAAGCAATTAAATAATTTAACTAATATTTATCTATTCCTTTAGAAAAATATTAGTTTAAAGCATGATTATTCTCATTTAAATTCCTTTCACCTTTTACTGTACGATTCATAATTTGTACAGTACTTGTAAATAGCAAAATAAGCTATTTACTTATTTTCTTATAACATATATAGTGTTTAAATCTAATATTCAACAAAAATGTAAAATAAGAATATTAGATTTAAAATCTTCTCTTTCCTTTTTGGAAACGTATTACATATTCATCTCACATATAGTCTAATATTCAATTTAAAATCATAATAAGAATATTAGACTTATAAACTCTTTTCCCTTTTTGATTCAGTAAACAATATTCTATACAATTCAGTTCAGTAAATCGAAACTAGTAGGTTCCAGTTCAGTAAACGGTAGCTTTCAGTTTAGTAAATGGTAATTAGTAATTTACCAGTTCAGTAAACAGTAAACCATAGCTTTTAGTTCGGTAGACAGAAATCAGTAGCTACCAGTTCAGTAAACAGTAAATTTCAGTACAGTAAACAGTAAGTTTCAGTGCAGTAAACAGTAAGTTTCAGTACAGTGCAATTCAGTAAAGTAGTATTTCTCAATACAGTATAGTTCAGTAAGATAGTGTTTTTTTTTGTACGGTTTAGTTCATTAAACAATATTCAGTACAGTTTATTTTAGTAAACGGTAATTCACCGTGCAGTACAGTAAATCGGATTTTAGTAAATCCATTCAGTAATTAAAATCAGTAAGTGGAGACTAGGCATCACCCTACAATTAAATCATGCTATTTTCGTCCTCTAAGGGACGCAGTAATAGTATACAGTGAGATCTATGGCCATGATCTATAAGGTGTCCTTGGTTTACACTTGCCAAGTGACATCCGGGACGCTGATGACTGGCGGGTCAATCAACCACGTGACTGTAACAGTATGATGCATGAAACTCGAGGCCTAAGTCTCAAAACCTATAAAAACCGCACCATAGCCTTTATGGACCTTATTCAAAGTAATTTGAAATATTTCACGTTTATCCATGGGGCTCATAATTTTAAATATCATCACATTTATGGAATTTATAAAATACATAACATTTTTCAAAAGACCCATAAAGGTGTAAATCTCACTTTCTCGTACGGTGAATACAATTTATAAAATAATTACACTGTAAAAATAAAGTTTCATAGCTATTTTTTTCACCGTAAAACGTGTATACACGTATTTCTGTGCTTTCTTTCCAAAACATGAATTTCAAAGTTATTGGAAATCAATTCCAATATTTTAATGATTTATGGAAAAATAAAATATTTGATTTTCCAAATTCATTAATCCCGTCACCATATTTTCTCTATAAACACATGTAGAGACCTTCCAGTCTCAAAATAATATTTTTCATCCTCGATTTACCTTTAATGGAAGTTATAAAATAAATACTTTCGTAATTGAACCATAAAGGTTATATGAGAAGTCAAGTGAATAGTTAAGAAAATATTTATAAAATATTCACTCGGTGTCTTTTCGTATTCCATATCATATCAAGTTCAGTTCACACATCGAAAGAATTTTCGATGATCTCATTAACACCAATCTCAAAAACATGAATATTTTAATAATAGAATTCAATATATTCATGTTTTATGAAAATAATCGATTTTTCAGTTTTCGTGGTTGGAAATCATTTCTCATGAAATAAAATCATTTATTATGATTTTATGTAATTTTTTAATATTTTTCGACAGTATGATGACTGTCGATTAACTAGCCTCCCTGCATAAAAATTACAGTTTAATATCCACAGCCAGTCAATCACCACAATTTTCTAACCAATTATTTTCCACAGCATTTTCATAAAAATAATGCATATTTAAAACATGCATACTGAATATCCTTACAGGCTACACATGCCTCCCTTACCTGTTCCAGGTCGACGACTTCCTCGCTACCATCGCGCCGATATTCCACCTCTTCTGATTTAATCATCTCAATCACCGAGTATGATTCTACAAGTCCAATTTTTTCACATTTAGACTCGTATGAAATAAATTCACAAATAATCATAATTATTCAATAAATAATAATAAAATTATTATTATTTTCCTACCATTTTTTTCCTTTCTCTTTCTTCTTCTTCTTCTTCTTTTTTCCTTTTCTTTTTCTTCCTTCTCTTTCTTCATTTTTCTTTTCTTTTTTTTCCTTTTCTTTTCTTTTTTCCCTTTTCCTGGTCTGAATTGGCCCAGACCGGTTAGGCCTTCCTTCGCCTGTTCAGCCGATTCGCCCACCGTCGGCCACCTTTCCTGGCAGTTCAGCCACCCCACAACTAGCCAAGGTTGCCACGATGCCGGATCTGGCCTCTTTTTCTCCCCACCGACGGTGATGGCGATAGTGTCGGATTTGGAACGGTGGGTTTCAGCTTCTTCCTCCTCTCTTTTCTCCCTTTTTCCTCCTCCTCCTTCACCACTGGCAGTCTCTTTTCCTTTTTCTTCCCCCCCGACATCGAGGTTGAGGTGGCGGTGCCTGGATTGGCCGGCATCGCCATTTCCTCCTTTTCTTTTCTTTCTTTCCTTTTCGGTTTCCACCTTTGTTTTCTTCTCTCCTTTCCTTTTTCTTTTCCTCACTAGCGACGACAGCTTCCCTCTCTTCCTTTCCTCACTAGCGACGGCTCCCCTCTCTCTCTCTTTTCGGTGCCGTCGATTTGGATCGGTTCTCTTCTGTTTCTCGACAGAAACGGGGTCTCGATTCCTCGTTTCTGTTTTTAGCTTCTCTTTTTTTTAATTATAATTACATAAATAATTATAATCATATACTAATACTGTGATAACCGTAAATTTTCCATTTAATTGGAAATCACTAATATTGGAAATTTAATGAAATAAACAAATATAATATGAGATCGAAATATTGTGGAAATTTCGAGAATTGAGGAAGTGATGAAATTGGAAATTTAAAATTTTAAATGATGGAAAATTGAAGAATGGAGAAATTTAATTTGGATAAATGGAAATCCAAATTAAATAAGAAAATGAAGAAGAAATATGAAATATATTTATATAATTAAATATTATATAAATGTATTTTTATATAAATACATATGTACTTAAATGATGTATAATGTATAGTATACATTAAAATACAACAGTATGTATATATGTATATATATACTATTTTATAAATTTAGATAGTACATATGTATATGAATATAACATAATATGTATATATAAGTATATACATATTTGAAAAGAAACGTAATATTATAAGTACAATATATATTGTATTATTGTCATTATTATTATTATTACATTTATATAAAAATATATAAATGTTAAGTAATTTAAATTAAACAAATATATATATATACACACTAAATATGTATTTTGATAATACATAAAATATATATATATCTTTATATATATAAAATATATATTTATATAGTACTATAATATATATAATAATAATATTATATGTATTATGTATATATAATATATATGTATAGAATTAAATTAGAAAAAAAAAGAAACAGAAGGAAAGATCGGGAGAAACTCGATCCTCCCGGTGAGGTCGTCGGTCTGCCGAGTGAGGGAGAAGGGAGTGAGAAAGTATAAATTGAGAATGTTAAAGAGAAATAATAGGCTTAGAAATTACCAAAAAAATTGGTGATTCTTATAATCTAAATGAAGGCCTGTTCGGTAAGGAACCGAAAGGACTCGGTGAGGGCCCCACCAGTAGTTTCTGTTCGGATCGAACTGAAATCTGAAAGTGATGATATAAAGGAGGGAAATGAAGTATCATCATTAAATAGACTTTAAGATCACTGATTGAAGGTATTTTAAGGAGAGAGAAAATTTTTGGCCAAAAATGACCAAAATACCCCTGCCTCCAAAAATTTACTGGGAGTCATAATAGACCAACACAAGTTGGAAATGATTGATTTGATAGAGAAATTGATGATGTAAAGCTGCATTACATGCAAAAATAATCCAATTATGGATTTTAGTGGAATTCTCTGTCGAAATCGAATAAGATCTGGAACTACTGATAATAGTATGAGAAATGATACTATCAGCACATAGATGATGAGATCCTTGGTTTAAATGTATACTGAGGAGAAAGAAATAAATGTTGAAATGACGAAAATGCCCTTATGTTGGGCGATGTTCTGAACAGTGATGAAACCAAATGATTTGGAATCCATTGATGGTAATGGAGTCAAGGAAAAAGAAAAGGAAAAAAAAGAAGAGAAAAAGAAAAGGAAAAAGAGAAAAAGAAAAAAAAAGGGATATCCACACTTTGAAACGGTAGAATTGCATAAATAATGTGGTGATTAAAGAGATAATTTGAGGATTTAATCATCGAATGACCATACTACATGAAAAGAAATATAGAGAGAAATGATTGTCTCATGATTTATTTATATAGGAGATGATCACCAGTAAAGTTTGCAATGAGATGCAGCCTTGATGAAATAAATGAGAAAATTAATATTGTGGACAATAAAGAGTTCAAAAGAAATATTATGATGTGGAAGTGATGAAAGATTGATGATCTAAATGGGATCACTTTTCCATTTTCAGAACCCTAGATTTTCTAGTGCCATAGTCAAAGTATAAGAGTGTGAAATGATGAAAATGTATATGTACAGTTCCAGTTAGCATTACCTGTGATGGGAATCTCTGAGTTGCCATATGCTAATGAGAGATAGCAAAAGGCTTTGAGATCCCAAGTGTACTGATAGCACCGCTCCATACTAATGTGTATATATATATATATATGATCGTGAGATGTAAATGCTCCATGGTATTGAGAGAGCGTGTGCATGAGATGTGAAAGCTACTGGGACAATTACATATAACCTATTGATATGTGTAATTGAAAGTTTCTAAACTATAACGACTTGGCACCAAATGAGAAAATGGATGATGAATAACATAGATCAGCTGTGATATGAAAAATAATGTGAATGGATTTTCATGTGAAAAGAGGAATGAAATGGATAACTCCCAATTGGTAAGGAATAAACTTACAGGAGTATAGATATATGATGAGACACAGCATGTAGTGGTCAAAGTGATTCTGATGTTTATGCTGGCAGTATTATTTAAAAGAGAATCTAAAGAGTAAGAACTATAAGCATACAGACTGTACCACCTTTTAAGTTAAGTTAAATTCGGAGGATCGAATTTCTTAAGGTGAGGAGAGTGTGATAACCGTAAATTTTCCATTTAATTGGAAATCACTTATATTGGAAATATAATATGAGATCGGAATATTGTGGAAATTTCGAGAATTAAGGAAGTGATGAAATTGGAAATTTAAAATTTTAAATTATGGAAAATTGAAGAATGGAGAAATTTAATTTGGATAAATGGAAATCCAAATTAAATAAGAAAATGGAGAAGAAATATGAAATATATTTATATAATTAGATATTATATAAATACATATGTACTTAAATGATGTATAATGTATAGTATACATTAAAATACAACAATATGTATATATGTATATATATTATTTTATAAATTTAGATAGTACATATGTATATGAATATAACATAATATGTATATATAAGTATATACATATTTGAAAAGAAACGTAAATATGATTTTACATCAGAATTGTACATATATATATTGTAAATACAATATATATTGTATTATTATCATTATTATTATTATTACATTTATATAAAAATATATAAATGTTAAGTAATTTAAATTAAACAAATATATATACTAAATATGTATTTTGATAATACATAAAATATATATCTTTATATATAATATATATTTATATAGTACTATAATATATAAAATAATAATATTATATATATTATGTATATATAATATATATGTATATATATGTATATAATTAAATTAGAAAAAAAAAGTAACAGAAGGAAAGATTGGGAGAAACCCGATCCTCCCGGTAAGGCCGTCAGTTTGTCGAGTGAGGAGAAGGGAGTGAGGGGCATCGTCGGCGAGCAGAAGAGGAAGAAAGAGGGCGACCGGTGATGGCTCGAGGCGGAAGAAGGAAGAAAACAAGGGCGAAAACCGACGAACGAGGCGATCGTCGACCCGAGACAGGTAAGGGAGACATGTGCCGCCTGTAAGGATATTCGGCTACATGTTTTAAATTATGCATTTAAATTTTATAAATGCAATTAACAATGATTGGTTGAAATTTGTGGTGATTTATCGGCTTGAAATTGTGGTGAAATACCGGTTGAAAAGATTAAACTGTATTTTCTATGCAGGAGGCTAGCCAATCGACAGTCGATATACTGCCAAAAAATTATCAAAAAATTTCTAAAATTTATCGAAAATCATCGAAAACCATAATAAATGATTTGATTTTACAAGAAATGATTTTCAGGTACGAAAATCGAGAAATCAAGTATTTTTCATAAAACATGAATATATGGAGATTTGATTTAAAAATATTCATGTTTTCGAGAATGGTGAAAATGAAATCACCAAAAATTCACCCAGTAGGTGATATTTCACGTGAAACGAGATGAAAATGAAAAAGAGACTGAAGTGAATTTTTTTATAAATATTCTTAAATATTAACTTAATTTAATATAAAACCTTTATGGTTTTCATTATGAAACAATTAATTATGAAAATTCCATATATAAAACCTTTATGGTTTTCATTATGAAACAATTAATTATGAAAATTCCATAAAAGTTAAGAAATGATGAAAAAACTATGATTTCGAGACTAAAGGTCTCTACACGTGTTTTTAGAAAGAAACATGGTTGCGGGATTTATAACTTCAGAAAATAAATATTATTTTTCCATAAATTATGAAAGCATGTGAATTTAATTCCGATAATTTTGAAGACCATGTTTTCGAGTGAAAGCATGAAAAAGCGTGCATATGTGTTTTTACGGTGTAAAAAGGACAGTTTTACCCTTTTATATATTACAATGATGATTTGCAAACTGTTTTCACCGTATGGAAATCACGATTTATACCTTTATGAAATATTTTGAAAATTGATATTTACTTTATAAATTTCATAAAGGTGATGATATTTACATGTGAGCCTTGTGGATATTTGTGAAATAATTTGATTTACGGTATTTAAAATCCATAAAGGCTAAGGTACGATTTTTATACTGTTTTGAGACTTAGGCCCCGAGTTTCGTGCATCACACTTATACCGTTACTGTCACATGGCTGATTGACTAGCTAGTCATCAGTGTCCCAGATTGTCACCTAGCAAGTGTACACCGAGGACATATTATAGATCATGGCCATAGATCTCATTACTGTTACTGTGTCCCTAGTGGACAAGATAGCATGATTTAATTGTAGGGTGATGCCTAGTCTCACATACCGATTACTGTTTACTGAAAGGATTTACTGAATCCTGTTTATTGTACTGTTTACTGTACTGAATATACTGTTTTACTGAACTGTACGATAGGGTTACTGATTTGAAAAGAAAAATAAATGTTTATTCTAAAAGAATAACATGAGAATTATTTCTAAGATAGAAATAATCGAAGAAGTAGTTATCCAATGATTGGATAATTATAAACCACTGTACTGTCACGTGTTTTTACTGTACTGAAGAAAAGAGAAGTAAACCACTGTTTTATTACTGAACAGTCACGTGTTTTAAAATTATACTAAAGTGAAAAGAAATAAATGGTTTACTCTGTGAAAATGAAAATTATATCGTTTTAAGAACAATGAATATAGTACTCTCTACAGTTGCTTCTAGGTTCTGGAACAAGTCAGGTATTTTAAAATACCTGCCTTACTCTATCTGGATCCCTAGCCGACTATAGTATCCTTCCTATATGTGAGCCTAGAGCCAGCTAGGAAGATTTAAAAGAAAGTGAAAAAGTTTTTCAGCATATAGTTAACCGAATATCAAGTGTGACATATAACTCTCTTACTGAGCCATGGTTTGCTCACCCCTTAATTTTAACATTTCAGATTTTTGAGGACTGAGAGTTAGATATCTAAGGATTTCGGCTGTGCAGTTGGGGACGATGCGACAGCTTGATTTACTACATGAGGTACGATCATTTATTTTCCGTATTTAGACTTATCTACAGCACTACTTTCTTGGAAATTAAGATAGGGGATGTAATTCATATTATAATTTCATATGAAATTGTTTAAATGTAACTGAAAAGTAAAGTATCGCAGACAGCCCAACCGGATAAGTTGTGTACAATAACGTGAAATATGTGGTAACAGACCGTTACAAATACACTATTTAAATTATATGTATATAAATAAATATTTGTACTAAGATATATATGTATATATATTTTATATTTTATACTCTTTAATATGAAATAATATTCATATTTCATATATATACATAAATATATATATATATATATATATATATATATCAATATATATATCATATGCACATATTTTATATATGTACATATGTATTTATGTAAAAATATATTTATATAATATAATTATATAAATATATCAATATATTCGTTTTTATTTCTTAATTAATTTGGATTCCTTAATATCCAAATTAAATCCCTCAATTTCATCACTTCATCAATTTCTGAAATTTCCTCAACAGTTTTCCATCTCATAAATAATTTATTTATTTATTTACTTTAATTTATCTACTTTCATTTAAATTTAAATTTTCGAATAATTCATATTAAAATTTAGAAAATTCCCGGTTATCACATAATCGGATAGAGTGTGGAAGGTACTTTGAAGTACCTATCGTGTCCCAATCCCTAGTTACGACCATAAGGAATAAACATTTGATACTGATGATAAATAGACAATATAAATCACTTTAAAATCATATCTGTAGTGTTCAGTCTGTAAACAGTATATAACCAGTTTAGATAAACCAATTCAATAAGCAGTTTAGTAGGGAAATCCAATAAGCATTATAATAAACAATTTAAAAATTTCAGTGTAGTTGATATGTAAACAATTCAGTTCAGTAACAGTAGAAAATTCAGTTAAATAAAATCAGTACAGTGGAGATCAGGCAACACCTAATAGATATCATGCCATAATAGTATCCCAAGAAGGGAGAAACAGTAACAGTAAGACACCTGGCCATAGTTAGGGAGTCCATAATGTACACTTGACAGGTGAAAACTGCGGAAGCTGAAGACTTGGCAGGTCTTTCAGTAACAGTGCAGTAACAATAACAGTTAGTCAACATGATACGAGGCCTAATAGTCTCAAAACAGTTTTTAGGCAGTATAAATACCTTTAAAGAAATTAATTTCAGTAATAAAATCTTCATTAAGTCCATAAATGCATATATTAGAAAACATAAGCAGTTCAATAATAAAAATTCATAAAATATTAACAGTTCAGTTTTTAGTTCTAAAAGTGTTCTACTTATCTGTAACAAGTTATAAAAACATTCCAGTACTCTCACGTACGTAAAATTCGATAACATGAATTTTTAAATATTATTTTTCGGTGTTTAGTGAAAATATGGAATTTCAATAAATAAGATGAAATTAACTTAATAAATCTTTCATTTCTAATACTCAAGGATGCTAAAAGATAATTCTATAAAATTATTAGAATTTTTGGTAGTATAACGGCTATTTCTAACTTAGCCTTCCTCCAGTGAAAACACAGTATATAAAACCAGCCACAATCCACAATTTCAACAATTCCAAAGCAGTTGACTTCAAAACAATTTTATAAAATCATTTTCAACCACAATATGCATTCATAGTATCCCTACTTCTTCCATACTCATCTTTTACCTGTCAATTTCTATCGAAGCAGCCAATAGCACCACACCATTATTCTCATTCCTGGGCTACAAAACATTATGCCAACACCATTATTTCACCATACTTTAATTATAATTAATCATTCTTCATTAAAATCTATCACATTGTCTACTGTTGTCACTAAACCAATCTAATTTACACCAGTGCTAAAATTGCAACTATGCCTAAACCAACTCCATTTTCGTTTCCAATCACACCGGTAGTTTTCTATTAATTTATACAGTATTATGGAACTTAAAACACATAAAATTGAGCACCATTACATGGTCCCCTTATCATGGCTGAATGCTTCATGGAAGACTACTCAAGCTTTTTCAACAATTTAAGCTTAGTTTCAAGTTCTATCATTGTTCTTCATCCATTTAGCACCATTTTCATGCATTAAAACATCATGAATCATGAATTCCTTATCATGGCCGAAACCCTAAGGGAGTGTTTGAGGTAGTTCTAATTCAATCTATAGCCAAATTCATGCTTAACTGCCTTAATTATATCACTTACTAACATTAAATCATAAGAAAAATCAAAGCTTCCTTACCTTTAGTGTTTGGCCAAATTCAAGGGGGATTCTAACTCCTTAATTTTGTCCATTTTACAACAAGATATTGGTATGGGCTTGTAGAGCACTAACTTTAGGATGACTTTGCAGAATAGTGTTTTCGGTTTTAAGGTAGTTTGGTTAGTGTTTTAGGAAGCTTTATATTTCTCACCAAGCTTGGTTATGGAGGAAGAGAAGTGAGGTTGAAGAGGATGGTGGCCAGCCCCTTTAAGAGAGTGTAGAAAATTCTTTTAAAATTACCTTACATGTAAAATGACCAAAATGCCTTTGTCATAATGATTTTGGAAAAATTTGCCCTTAAACTTCCATAATTTTTTTAACTATTCAATTTAACTCTAAAATATTTTATTTCATCATTAAATATAATTATAGAACATATTTTAATGAATGGATGGGGTTTTATTAAGGTTTGACTGATCGTTAGGTGAAATTACGAAAATACCTCTATTGGGTCAATCGCGTAAATTTATTACTTTACATATGATCTAGTCTATCTATTGACATGGCCTAAAACTTATTTACATGTAGATTATCATACTTCAATCGGTTGGTCAAAAGTCAATTTAGTTTGACCATTATTCGTGAAAGTTCATCTGACCATGTCCTTAATCGTCATTTTCTAATTTGTTGGCACACTTCCCAAAAATAGCTTAAATAAAGGATTTTGGGTTCTAGATTCTTACCGTAGGCCTATTCAACTCTCTTTACTGAGTGTACCAAGTCTCCCGTCCATTCAGGCACCCTAGGGCCTGTGGGACCTACCATACATTTCCTTTTATATCTGCAAAATACACAAGAATTGAATAGTAGTGGGAAGTCTTGTGCATGTAACAGTACCAAATTATGCGATTCTCACACCTTGAATATTCTCCAACGGTTAGTTTTTGTGGGAACCAACGGGAAAATCAGTTTTGGCTCCTCCAAACTTCAAGAAACCATCAACAGGAGTATAAATAGAAGCTTAGAAGTCTAAAACACTCACGAGACACAATTTCTCATCTTTTTCTAGCTTCAAAACCAAATCTTGTGTTAGAAATTCTTCAACTTCTGTATTCTCGTCTTTCTTATATAGTATAGTATACAATCTTGTATTGGTTTTCTTATGCTCAATCTTGCAATCATTTGCCTATCTAGAGGTTTCTCTTTGATTACACATCCTCAAACCCATTCACAATTTGTAAAGGGGAGTGAACCCTTGAGTGCTTCATTGTAAGTGAGATTTGAGTAAAAAGGTTTACTCCTTGAGCCATAAAAAGGAGTGGTTGTAAGGTTTTCTACTTGATCCCGTCAAAAGTAGTGGTTCTAAGGTTTCCTCTTTGAGCCCGACATGAGGAGTGTTGAAGGTTACTCTTGAGCTTGGAAAAAAGAATGTAACAAATTCAAGTGAGTGAATTGGGAAAAATCCTTTGGAGCGTCTTAAGGTAGAGGATGTAAGCAAGGTTGCCGAACCTCTATAAATCACTTGCGTACAATTTTCTAACCCTTCACTCTTTACTTATTTGCATTTTAATTGTGTATATTGTATTTTGGTTGAATTGTATGCTAGAATAGCCTATAGAACTTAGAGAACTATAATATAGGCTAGAGAATTTAGAAAAACCAAAAACTGAACTTAAGGTTAGAGAAAAACTGATTCACCCCCCATCGAATAAGTAATTGAGCCAATAATTAGTACCAAAGCTTGGGCCCGAGATTGATTTGGATTAGCATCCATTAAGTTTAAACGATCTAAATGACTCATTTGAATATAGGTACATCCTTAGGTGGAGAAGGACACTCAATAGCTATACCTCTTTTTTTTAATGGAGAAAACTAATCTTATTGAAAAACTAGAATGATGTTATTTGTACAAGCAAATGACTATGATATGTTGAGAATTATAGGTAGAGGTCCCCAAATTCCCATAAAGAAAGTAAATGGAAAAGATGTTCTTAAGAATGAGGATGAGTGGGACACAAATGATATGAGAGTGGCACAATTGAATGCAAAGGCTATGCACACCCTATTTTATGAATTAGGTCCCAATGAATATAATTGAATCTCCCTATGTGAGAATGCCAAGCAAATTTGGGACAAACTAGCCATCAATCATGAGAAGACTAATCAAGTTAGGGAAACAAGGTAGGTATGCCCATACATGATGATGAGCTCTTTAAGATGAATGAAGATTATTCCAATGTCGAAATGGTAAAGAAAATCTTGAATAGCTTGCCTAAATCTTGGAGGCAAAGGTAACGGCAATGGAAGAATCTAAGGATCCTAACACCTTCTAGATGAGCATATGGGCTCCCTATTCACATTTGAGATGAAACTAAAAAGAAATGAGGAGCCAGTTAAGAGAGTAGAGGTAACACTTAAGTTTTTTACTTATAAGAACATTAGAGAAGAAAGTGATGAGAGTGGAAATGAGGAAGAAAAGGAAATGGCAATATTTGCCAAAAGATTCAATAGATTTATGAGAATGAAAGCTAGAGAGAATGATAGGAGACCTTAAAGAAGAGAGATAATAAGAGGGGAGTCAAGTAGGAAAGGAAAAGAATCTATAGTGTGCTATAAATGTAATGAACCGGGGCACACTAAACTAGATTACCCCTTACGTAGGAAGGAAAAGGATAAAAAACCTAAGAAGAAGGCTTTTGTGGCTACATGGAGCGATAGTGATAGCTCCTATGTGGAAAACATAGATGATGAGGTAGCCAAATCTTGTTTTATGGCCCTTAGTGATGATGAGGTTACTTCTAGCTCTAGTAAAGGCAATGATTATTGTTTTGAAGAATTACAAAATGCCTTGGATGAATTAGCAAATTAATTTGAATGCATGAAAAAAATCATTGCTAATTTGAAAATATAAAAGAGAGCCTCGACAAATTCTAAGTTAGAGCTAGAAAAGAAATTAAAAGGAGCAACCTTAGAGAATGATGAGTTGATTAAGAAGAATGCAAACCTACATAAATCACTTTCTAGGTTCTACGTGGGTCAACATAAACTCAATTATATGTTAGAGACTTAAAGAGCTTTCTTTGACAAAGATGGGTTAGGCTATAATACAAAACAAAAAGAAACTCTTTTGAAATAATTCCTAGTGAGCAAAAATTCCATGCATGAGTCATTTTTCACATGCTCACTATGCAATAGAATAGAACACTCATCACAAGCATGTACATATAGAAAAACCACAGTTAGAGGAAGAGTAGTTAGAAAAATATGGGTTCCAAAGCATGTTATAAATGATGATGAATTGAATGTGAAATGGATCCTTAAGGGATCAAAAATTATTTGCATTAACCCCCATGGACCTAAGAATGTTTGGGTTCTAAAGCATGCTTGAATTTGTTTTAGTGTTAGGAGTGTTAGAGGATAGAGTTACAAAGAAACATTGAAGTTTGAATGCTTTAAACACCTCTGTGGAGTTTTCTTATGCCAATGAGAAAGATGAAAAGCTTGAGGATCCACGTTTGGCAATGTCACAACAATTCTTCAAAGGATAGCTCAAGGTGGACTTAACAAATCATGGCAAAGCACTCTCAAGTGAGTTTTGTAAGTTTAATCTTTATCTCCTTAAAACTCTTACTTGCTTTGATGAAATATTTAGTAGATAATCCTTGATGCATTGTGAATGTGTTGAATGATTGAATGAAAAGCATGTTGAATGATTTTGTGTTTAATTGGATTGTTGTGATTGAGCAAGTTTGCTATGTCTTAATATATATGGTTACTTGCATCATTTATGCCAAATATGTCAAAGTATACAAAATGACTTTTTTGAAAACCTTAATTAGAAAATATGCATATTGGATTATATGGTATAGTGTTCATATGCATGATTTTTTGCATAAATTCTATGTAACCATGATTCTTATACCTTACTTGAACACTCACATTCATTGGATTTGCCAAAATGATCATAATGCACAAAATGCCATGTTATAAGCACCAATGAGAAATATGCATATTAAAAATTATGACATAATGTTCACAACTATTATGAGTTGATGATATATGTGCTTGAAATTTATGTGAACATGTTTATTTTTCCTTAGATGTGATTTCAAACTTGTTTGTTTTAACAAAATGCATATAATTATTAAAATGACATCCCTTGAGACCCAAAATACATTTTATGGTGCTTAATTCTTCCGAAATTGAAAAATTTAAGCACGAATGATTTTTCATCCATGATTTTCATTTATACAAGTCCAAAATCATGATATACATGTGTTTAAACTTTTACTTGGACTTAAAATACACAAAAAAAGATTTTTGGCACCACAATAGTCAAAAATTTTTAGAATTTAAACAAAAGATCGCTCCCTCATACTTAAGGATCAATCCCTCTTGGCTAAATGCAGAAATCTAAGATTCTTTGTTTAGAGAATTGATCCCCCCCACCCCATGTAGGGATCAATTCCCTTTAGGCAAATGCCTATTTCTGGCCTTTAAAGCCAAATATGTGAAAGATTTTTCATTTTCTTAATACTTTCCTTCTTCTCAACCTAAAGTACATTATTTTAACTTATTTTTGATGATGTTTTTAACTTGTAAAATCATTTTTATTGATATCATGTTTCATTTTCAACAATTAGCATCATTTTCATTGAACTTACAAGTGCAAAATCATTTATTTTATTGAAAATATTCATGAAATGCATGAATCTTGAAATAACCTTGAAATGTCTTTTCATTATGTGGTTAAGCATAATTTTGAGAATTATTTCAATGATTTGTGTATGCAGTTGAGAATTTGATGAACGTGTACTTGATAAACATATTCCTTTCTTTGGTTCAACCTAGTCAAGCATGCTTATAGGATTATATCTTATAGCTTGCCTCATATATTCCACACTAGGCTTCATGATATATATGTTTTTAGTGAAATATGAGTAATTAAGGTCAATATGTATGCTTGATTGATATGATGATCAAAATTGACCTTAGCATTTAAATTCAAATATGACTTAGGTGAATATTATAAGTGAGATGCTTAAAACATTACCTAGAGTCATAATTGTCCTTAGCCTAAAATTTTTGATGATAAATGGATCTTAAATGTTCAAATGAATGAAATTTGTAATCCATGAACTTAGATTTATCTTATGACCAAATAGTTGAAGAACTTAAGCTTTAATGACAAAATGTTCAAGGATAAATGCAAACATGGACAAATGCACATTGGTTGATATCCTAGCATAAATTCTTGATTATTTTGATGTTGAGCTTGCATGATTTCTTCAGTTAAATCAATGATCATGCCTATGAGTTGAGAATATTTGTTTTCATAAAATTCTGACCTCACTTATAAATTGTGAACTTTAATAATAAATTATACTTTAGCTTGATGATATTGATTCACTTACGTAAAGACATTTTAGTTAAATAGCATATACCCTCTAAAACCTTAAATGATAAAACAATTAAGGATATGGCTATGAAATGATTAAGATGGTAATTTTGAACTATTCCTTGGTCATTAGTGGTAAAGCTCCTAAAATGAAAAATGAGCATAGGGTTCTTTGTGTTTATGATTATGGAAGAATATTGATGAGGTTTGAATTCTTAAATCTTCCATATGATTAAATTTATTCTTATGAATATAGATTAATACTTGATGATAGTATGCTTATACTTATATTAATCCATATGCATGTTTAATTGATGTGTTATTATGTTCTTATATGATTTACTTGACGACTCTCTTGGCATGAACATATCACACATAATAATTGAATTCATGCAAAATGTATAAGTCAACCATTGGTAATAATTGATATGAGCTTTAAATTGATAATTCTTCTCTCTTTCTTAAGATTGAAATGACAAATAGGGAAGAATTCTTTTAAGACACTTTTGCATGGGATACTTTTGTGTTAGAATATGTAGTTAACTGATATTTGATTTAATTCTATGCACATTCTTTCTTGAAAATGGTTTATGAGCTCAGTGCATAATCTTTCATCTAAGTGTAGCTCATAATCATTATGTATTATCATGCACCTTAGTTGTACTTTAAAGGACATTTGATATGTCTAGGCGCTTGATAAAATTGATTTAAGCAAGTTATTGAATTATTAGATAAAATTTCTTTTTAACTTGCTTCATTATGACCAGTTGACAATTCTTGAAATTATTTATGAACAATTCGTTTATAATGTCATGAACAATGTCCATTGCATGCACAAATACCTCATGATCTTTATATGGACATTGATTTATTTATTTGTGTTATAACTCCTATGTACTAATATATTTCTTGTTGGTTGGAGCAATTACTTTCAAAAGGAAAAAGAATTTATATACTTTTATATTCTCAAAAATTTTTAAGCCTTATTTTTAAAGGGAGAACAATTTTTATTTTTTATCTATCTTTTTACTATATTAAAAAGGGGGAGAGATATGGTTTGTAAATTGTTTTGAAAATCATGTTTATATTAAGGGGGAGCTTTTTCAAAGCATTTTCAAAGCAAATTTACCTTAAGTTTTGTCATATCAAAAAGAGGGAGATTGTTAGCTTTAAATTGATATATATATATATATATATTGAAATGACAAACACTTAAGTAAAATTATATGAATGATCAATATTGTAAATCTGCTTTATCAATTATGATTTTCACAAACCATATTAAGTGCTTTTATCAAATATAAAATGAAGATTTAATTAATTATCCTTATTGGTTTTAATCAATTTAGAAAACATTTTTAATTATTCGTTTAAAAAATTTTCTTATAGAATTATTGAATATATTTTAAGAAAATTACTTGATAAATTTTTTTGGGCTCAAATTCATGTTTTCAAAGTCATGTCATATTTAAAAATATTTAAAATTGGCTTAGGAATTTTTTAATACTTAAAAAACCTAGAAAAGTCAAAATGCTGACTGGGGGATAGATCCCTTGTTTGTAGAACACCCCTTGACAGTTCAAGTAAAGGGATCGATCCCTTTACCCAAAATATCCTCTAACAGCTAGTTTTTGTGACAACCAACAGAAAAATTAGTTTTGGTTCCTCCAAACTTCAAGAAACCATAAAAGGGAGTATAAATAGAAGTTTAGAAGTCCAAGATAGTCAAGAGACACAATTCCTCATCTTCTTCAAGCTTCAAAACCAAATTTTGTGCTAGAAATTCTTCAACTTCTATCATTCTCATCTTTCTTGTATAGTACAGCACAAAATCTTGTATTGGTTTCTCTTGTGCTCAATCTTGTAATCATTTACCTATCTAGATTTTTTTTATTACACATTCTCAAACCCATTCACAATTTGTAAAAAAGAGTGAACCCTTGAGTGCTTCTCATTGTAAGTGAGATTTGGGTAGAAAGATTTACTCCTTGAGCAATAAAAGGGAGTGGTTGTAAGGTTTGCTGATCCTGTAAAAAGTAGTGGCTGTAAAGTTTCCTCCTTGAGCCTGGAAAGATGAGTGTTGAATGTTACTTTTGAGCCTGAAAAAAGAGTGTAACAAATTCAAGTGAGTGAATTTGGGAAAAATCCTTGGGAGCATCTCAAGGTAAAGAACGTAGGCAAGGTTGCCGTATCTCTATAAATCACTTGCGTACAATTTTCTAACCCTTCATCCTTTACTTATTTTCAATTTAATTGTGTATATTGTATTTTGGTTGACTTGTATGGTAGAATAGCCTATAGTACTTAGAGAACTATAATATAGGTTAAAGAATTTAGAAAAACCAAAAATCGAACCTAAGGTCAGAGAAAAACCGATTCACCCCCTCTCGGTTAAGTAATTGAGCCAACACTCTTTTTTTTTTAATCTCATGACAAGTTACATTCTACAAAAAATATAGTTTTACAAAGGAAAAATTATATAACAAAATCCCTTCTCCACAGGCACTCTAACAAAAGCTGTGCTCCTCAGATACTTAAACAAAAGCCTTAGTCCACAGGCATTCTAACAAAAACCCTAGTCAACAGGCAATCTAACAAAAGCCCTGCTTACTTGGCACAAAGTCTTGCTCCTCAAGCATAAAAGCCCTATTTGCCAGGCATAAAGCCTTACTCGCCTAGGGACAAAGCCTTACTTATCGGGCACCAGAGCCCTATAGGTTGCAAGCACCTAAATGAAAGCCCTACACCATATAGGAACCTACACACAAGCCTTGCACCACAAAGGCATACAAAAGCCCTTACACTACAAATGCACCTACAAACAAACCCTTCAGCTAATAACTTTAAGAAAATGAGGTTATTTTAGTACTTTATTGATTAATTATTATTTAATTCCCACATGATTTTATTAATTATTCCTTTAATTTTTTTATTCTTCTCATATTTTGCAGATAAATAATTTCAGATGAATTTTAGTATTTTTGATAGAAAATAGATTGAAAATGGGCAAAGAAAGAGACTAGACCACTAAAAAACAAAGGAGCATGACTCATCATTTTCTCTCTCCTCTCTTGGCACCTAGCGTGCCACATGTCATCATTCTACTCACTCTTAGTGGATAAAAACAAAGGACACATGGCCAACGAATGGAAAACACATGCCATTGCCAATTTGTAAGCTTATGTGGACTACAGGACAAAAATGAAGGTGTTAGAAGGGGTGAGGTATCCATGGCTGATGCAAGCACTTAAATGACAAAAAAATATCTACTTTAAAGAGTCAATGACATGAAGACAAGTGGCAATTAATGTCAACTCATCTAGGATAGCAAATTACCTTTGTATCCTTAAGTTAAGTGACTATATAAGCTTATGAGACCTAACCTAGGGTGGGCTGCCTAGGGTTTAGTTTTATTATTTTATCAACACTTTTTTTTATGTCTTTAAAAGTTTAGAGCAACCACCATTTCATTTCTTTATTGTTCTTTACATTTTTGCAAGTTAAATACTCTGAAGATGTTTTCCTTTACTTTTCACTACTTTCTTGCATTTTTTCTTTGAGCTTTTTGGTTATTTAATTTTCCAGCAACTTTGATCATCTTATACTCTTTCTTTTTGTTTTATTTTGGTTCATGATTGAGTCCCATGATCATGGGAGTTTAAGAGGTTGAAAAACTACCTTCATAGCTCTTGTGAGGGAGCTTGATTCACAAATCCCTTGAGTAATTTTTATTTTTTGTTTTAAAACTTCCAAATGATTTTTTTTGTATTTTTTATCTACTTAGTTAGGAGTCTAGTTTAATGGGTTAAAACAATTTTTAATTATCTTTCCAAACAAAAATACAAAAACTGTTTAAAGTATGGTACGTGGGAAGTTGGTGTCATTTTGGATTAGTTTGGAGTAGGCATTTTTATTTTTTGTTTTCAAGCTTCTAAATGATTTTTTAGTATTTTTTAGGCTTAATAGCCAAATGTGTCATCCTCGTGTGTCACAAAATGGAATTAAGTCCTCAACATTTAAATGCATGGAAATCAGTCCTAAACGTTACAAAATAATTGAATTAAAGACATTTCCGTTAAATCCTTTAATTTCCGTTAACTTTTATTACTGGTAGGGGTAACGGAAATTAAAGGATTTAACGGAAATGTCCTTAATTCAATTATTTTGTAACGTTTAGGACTGATTTCCATGCATTTAAACATTGAGGACTTAATTCCATTTTGTGACAAACATGGAAGACACATTTGGCTATTAAGCCTAATTTTTATCTATTGTTTTAGGAGTATATTTTAATGTGTTAAATCAGTTTTTATATCTTGTAAAACAAAAATAAAAAGATAGTCAAAGTAGGGTATGTAGGGAGTTGGCGTCATTTTGGGCTATTATAGAGTAGGTTTCTTTGGTAATTTTTATTTTATGTTTTAAAGCTTCTAAATGTTTTTTTAGTATTTTTTATCTAATGTTTTAGGAATCTATTTTAATGTGTTAAAGCGTTTTTTAAATATCTTGTAAAACAAAATCAAAAAAATGTTTAAGTTAGGGTATGTTAGGGTTAGTCTTTAGGTCATTTACATTAACATTTATATGCATTAGCTTAGGTTTAAGATTTGAGTGGGCTGTTTTAGGTGCATTTCGCGACTGTTATAAAGGTTAAGTAAGTTTAGATTAGGTTTTAAATCATGCGTTAAGGTTTAGTTAAATTTAGGTTAAATTAGGTAGCATTTCAACTCATTCTTTAAAAATGTCAAAAATATGTTTTCTTACATTAATTAGTTAGAGTAGTTAGCATTAGGATTTCATGCATTTAATTAAATTAGGGTTGCATTAGATCAGGAATTAGTTTAGGGTTACCATTTGGGTCATTTTTTGGGTTAAGGTTATTAGGGTTTCCATTAGGTTAGCTATTTCATACATTATTTTCTAGTTTTAATTATATTTAATTTGAGTTTTACTTAGTTCATGCATTTTTATTTTTATTTTAGGATTTTCATGCATATTTTCATTATTTACATTTTAGACCAATATTTTTAATAAATTACATTTTACCCCTTTAGCTTACTAAATTGCATTTTTTTCCTTTCTTTTTCAGTTTTTTTTTATTTTCACCATTTTCACTGTAAGTATTTCTTATTTGCTTTTTAATTTCATTTACTTTTATTTTATTATTTCCATTTATTTTACTTTATTTTGTTAAGCCTTGTAGATCATACACCTAATAACTTCATAACTTGCTAGGATATACCTTAGATAATAGTACTCGGTATTTAGCGAGGTATAGCAACACTTAAGGCTTAAGAGAAACCTATCCCTTCTTTTTTTCGGGTTCAAGGAGTAAACCCTATCTTCCCAATTCTCACTTACAATATAGCACTTAAGGGTTCACTCCCCTTCACAAGATATGAATGGGTTTACAATGGGTGTAATCAAAGAAGACCTCTAGGTAGGCAAATGATTACAAAGGTTAAGCTCAAAGAAAAGCCTTATACAATATTTGTGCTAGTTTATACAAGGAAGATGAGAATGATAGAATATGAAGAATTTTAGCACTTGAAATGTTGTTAAGACTTGAGGAAAATGGAAAAGATGAAGAATATTGATGCTTAGCTATTCCTCTTGCTTTCTTAAGCATCCAAGCCTCTTTTTATAGTCCCTTGGAGGTGTTCTTGATGTTGGGTGGAGCCAAAACTAAAAGTTACCATTGTATCTCACAAAAACTAGCCGTTGAAGTGCTGTTTCGTGCTAGGGGATCGATCTTTTGCCTTGAGGGATCGATCCTGTGGCTCTTGCCATGCTTCATGGGCATTCTGCCATGAAGGGATCTCTTCCATGCTTCAATTTTGCCTCCTGGGAGCATTCTGCCATTAAGGGATCGATCCCTTGCACTATTCATCCATCCTGTTGGTTAGGGGATCCATCCCTTGCATTATTCATTTGCCTTTTCTAGATTTTTAGGCATTAAAAATATTTTAAAACCAATTTTGAGTATTTTTAAATATGACATGACTTTGAAAACATGAATTTGAGTCCAAAAATTTATCAAGTAATTTTCTTAAAATATATTCAATAATTCCATAAGAAAATTACTTCAACCAATAATTAAAAATGTTTTTTAAATTGATTAAAGCCAATAAAGATAATCAATTAAATCATGGTTTTATATTTGATAAAAGCACTTAATATGGTTTGTGAAAATCATAATTGATAAAGCAAATTTACAATATGAATCAAACATTTAAGATTACTTAAGTTTTTGTCATTTTAAAATATATATGTCAATTTAAAGCTAACACGATTATTAGGCCGGATTGACCCGATCCGGTTTCAAATTGGATCAGGCCAACCCAGCCCGATAACCACCTTTATCCACAGTGTACACTCATCAGGTGACATCTGGGACAGCTAATGATGTGATGAATGTCAATCAACAGTTCAGATAAGAGCAAGTGATACAAAAGTAGCTATAGACTTACTCAAGTCTAATAGTTGTTCATAGTTTAGATATAATACGACATGATTACCAAGAAGGCAACTATCGGGAGCCAGTTGTCTCAAAACTTTTACCTGATTTCCATAAAAACAATAAAACATACTTTATATTTTTAGAACATAACATAATAATACATTCAGAATATAAACTTTTGGGAACGAAGTTTCATTTCAAATCTATTGTATAGAAATCAAAACATTGCGTTCAAAATATTCAATCAAATCCAAAACTTTCAAGTCATTAACTTCAATTAGATAATCAATACTTTTAGTAAAATAGTGTTAGTCAATTTAGAACATTCAAAACATTTACTTTATTCGAATGGTTGAACTGTCAAAGATGCATTTCATAAACCAAAATGCATAAGCAGTAATGCATTTATCACTAGTAGACTATACGAGACTTTTCGATTTCAATTAGATACCATCAAATGAGGTCAATCTAAACTTCCAGTACGTTACGCAAACTTTCGATCATTTCATTCGAAATCAGTCGTATACTTTCAAATATCACTTATAATACAGATCAATTATGTCCTATATCTTTAATATTTCAAACTTATACTTTTTAGACGTATATTTTGGTCGTATAAATCAAGTCTGATACTTTCAAACATATCCTTAACATCAGTACTTTACTTATTATTTAAAACTTCTTCTGAAGATCATAACTCTTTTCAAAATTGTTACATTCGAAATTACTAAGATCCAACCTAACTTTTCTCAAAACAAATAATCTTGACTAAGGTCAGTTGATTGCCTTTTTTGGGTAGTCAGCTGCTCTGTACAGTGGTTAAATTTTAAATGCAAAGAACTAATTTTCGGGAGCATTATGTGTAAGAGGCAGTCGACTACTTCCTTGGGCAGTCAACTAGTTTTTTAGATAGAAGGTTAATGAGTTAGGGGCAGTCGACTGCTTCCTCAAGGCAGTCAACGTTTTTCAGATAGTAAGGTTCTAAGTTGAAGGCAGTCAACTGGTCCCTTAAGGTAGTCAACTGCTGATAAGTCAATGGTTAAAAAAAAACCCTTTTCTGTGTCTAGCAGTCAGCAACTTCCTGAGGTAGTCAACTCGTTCCAGACAAATCCAACTAAAAGTTTAAAACCATTTTCACCAAATTTCGTCAGAGTAACAGTACTAAATCAAAAACTTCTTGCATGTTCAAAAAAAAAATTTATACCAATCCAATTCTTTTTAATAAATTCACAAGCAATAAATGCTCTTTAAAATCATTAGTCAAATCATTTTCATTTTATTACCATATCGTAAAACTCAATTGGATCAAAACTTCTTTCCATCATCAAAACCATAAACCACTTGGAAACCAATGAAATCATGATATCCCCTACATCTTTTATATATATTCTTTACCATAAGAAACGAAATGCATAATTCAATCCCGATAGTACCAAAAGTGATAGGTAAGCATCTATTTGCCTATCTCTCCAAAAGTTGAGCAATTCACTTCGGAGCTATAGAATCCAGTTCAAACATATTTACATGCCATTACGTCTTTTACAAAGTATTTAGAGCAGACTCAGAGATCTTTCTAAGTTTATCCTACAACAGCATTTTTGGTTTACTTCATATTGGAAACAAAATTGTAACTAGTATAAAAACTTATCAGTTTTTAGATCTGACTTCACAACATGTTCCTTATCATTCAAAAATCAACATATATCAAATTGAATCAAAATTGAATTTTCTCTCTCTCCTTACCTTAATGACCAAAACTTTGGGCTTGGTTTTCAACATTCAAATGGCTTATCCAATGGTCCAATTTACAATGTTGTTAGCTTTATTGACAAATTTATATTTTGAAATGACAAAAACTTAAGTAGAATTAAATGCTTGATTTATGTGTAAATTTGCATAAAGTTTTCATATTCTTTCCATCATCAAAACCATAAACCATAAACAATCCTGACTAAGGTCAGTTGATTGCCCTTTTTGTGCGGTCAGCTGCTCTGTACAGTGGTTAAATTTTAAATGCAAAGAACTAATTTTCGGGAGCATTATGTGTAAGAGGCAGTCGACTGCTTCCTTGGGCAGTCAACTAGTTTTTTAGATAGAAGGTTAATGAGTTAGGGGCAGTCGACTGCTTCCTATGGGCAGTCAACGTTTTTCAGATAGTAAGGTTCTAAGTTGAAGGCAGTCAATTGGTCCCTTATGGTAGTCAACTGCTGATAAGTCAATGGTTAAAAACAAACCCGTTTCTGTGTCTGGCAGTCAACAACTTCCTGAGGTAGTCAACTTGTTCCAGACAAATCCAACTAAAAGTTTAAAACCATTTTCACCAAATTTCGTCAGAGTAACAGTACTAAATCAAAAACTTCTTGCATGTTCCAAAAAAAAACAAATTTATTCCAATCCAATTCTTTTTCATAAATTCACAAGTAATAAATGTTCTTTAAAATCATTAGTCAAATCATTTTCACTTTAATACCATATCGTAAAACTCAATTGGATCAAAACCTCTTTCCATCATCAAAACCATAAACCACTTGGAAACTAATGAAATCATGATATCCCCTACATCTTTTATATATTTTCTTTACCATAAGAAATGAAATGCATAATTCAATCCCGATAGTACCAAAAGTGATAGGTAAGCATCTATTTGCCTATCTCTCCAAAAGTTAAGCAATTCACTTCGGAGCTACAGAATCCAGTTCAAACATATTTAGATGCCATTACGTCTTTTACAAAGTATTTAGAGCAGACTCAGAGATCTTTCTAACTTTATCCTACAACAGCATTTTTGGTTTACTTCATATTGGAACCAAAATTGTAACTAGTATAAAAACTTATCAGTTTTTAGATCTGACTTCACAACATGTTCCTTATCATTCAAAAATCAACATATATCAAATTGAATCAAAATTGAATTTTCTCTCTCTCCTTACCTTAGTGACCAAAACTTTGGGCTTGGTTTTCAACATTCAAATGGCTTATCCATACATCTTTTATATATTTTCTTTACCATAAGAAATGAAATGCATAATTCAATCTCGATAGTACCAAAAGTGATAGGTAAGCTTCTATTTGCCTATCTCTCCAAAAGTTAAGCAATTCACTTCGGAGCTACAGAATCCAGTTCAAACATATTTAGATGCCATTACGTCTTTTACAAAGCATTTAGAGCAGACTCAGAGATCTTTCTAACTTTATCCTACAACAGCATTTTTGGTTTACTTCATATTGGAACCAAAATTGTAACTAGTATAAAAACTTATCAGTTTTTAGATCTGACTTCACAACATGTTCCTTATCATTCAAAAATCAACATATATCAAATTGAATCAAAATTGAATTTTCTCTCTCTCCTTACCTTAGTGACCAAAACTTTGGGCTTGGTTTTCAACATTCAAATGGCTTATCCAATGGTCCAATTTACAATGTTGTTAGCTTTATTGACAAATTTATATTTTGAAATGACAAAAACTTAAGCAGAATTAAATGCTTGATTTATGTGTAAATTTGCATAAAGTTTTCATATTCTTTCCATCATCAAAACCATAAACCATAAACAATCCTGACTAAGGTCAGTTGATTGCCCTTTTTGGGCAGTCAGCTGCTCTGTACAGTGGTTAAATTTTAAATGCAAAGAACTAATTTTCGGGAGCATTATGTGTAAGAGGCAGTCGACTGCTTCCTTGGGCAGTCAACTAGTTTTTTAGATAGAAGGTTAATAAGTTAGGGGCAGTCGACTGCTTCCTCAGGGCAGTCGACTGCTTCCTCAAGGCAGTCGACGTTTTTCAGATAGTAAGGTTCTAAGTTGAAGGCAGTCAACTGGTCCCTTATGATAGTCAACTGTTGATAAGTCAATGGTTAAAAACAAACCCGTTTCTGTGTCTGGCAGTCAACAACTTCCTGAGGTAGTCAACTCATTCCAGACAAATCTAACTAAAAGTTTAAAACCATTTTCACCAAATTTCGTCAGAGTAACAGTACTAAATCAAAAACTTCTTGCATGTTAAAAAAAAACAAATTTATTCCAATCCAATTCTTTTTCATAAATTCACAAGTAATAAATGTTCTTTAAAATCATTAGTCAAATCATTTTCACTTTAATACCATATCGTAAAACTCAATTGGATCAAAACTTCTTTCCATCATCAAAACCATAAACCACTTGGAAACCAATGAAATCATGATATCCCCTACATCTTTTATATATATTCTTTACCATAAGAAATGAAATGCATAATTCAATCCTGATAGTACCAAAAGTGATAGGTAAGTATCTATTTGCCTATCTCTCCAAAAGTTGAGCAATTCACTTCGGAGCTGCAGAATCCAGTTCAAACATATTTAGATGCCATTACGTCTTTTACAAAGTATTTAGAGCAGACTCAGAGATCTTTCTAACTTTATCCTACAACAGCATTTTTGGTTTACTTCATATTGGAACCAAAATTGTAACTAGTATAAAAACTTATCAGTTTTTAGATCTGACTTCACAACATGTTCCTTATCATTCAAAAATCAACATATATCAAATTGAATCAAAATTGAATTTTCTCTCTCTCCTTACCTTGGTGACCAAAACTTTGGGCTTGGTTTTCAACATTCAAATGGCTTATCCAACGGTCCAATTTACAATATTGTTAGCTTTATTGACAAATTTATATTTTGAAATGACAAAAACTTAAGCAGAGTTAAATGCTTGATTTATGTGTAAATTTGCATAAAGTTTTCATAATTTTTACAAACCATATCCAGTGCAAAACCATATTTCATTTGCATATTTTGAATTGGTCTCAATGCAATTAGAAAAATATTGTATTAAGTAATTTTTCATTAAACTCATTGAACATAATGTTTTGAAAATTACTTAATAAATATTTGGGCTAAGTCTTCATATGATTAAGTCAATGAACATTTAAATAAAGTTGGAAAATGACTTGGGATAATTTAAAACCAAAGATTACACATTTTCAACTTAAAACTACCCAAAAATTGCTGACTATGGAGATAATTGATCATCTATAGTAAAAGGATCCATCCCTTGTTGGCTGTTAAAGACATGAACAGCGCAAGGGATCAATCCTCAACAGTAAAGGGATCCATCCTTTGTTGGCAAAACACCCTTAAAAGTAGTATCAATTCAAGGGATCAATCCTCTCCTTAAGTGATCAATCCCCTATACCCAGAAAGCCTCTAATAACTAGTTTTTGTGAGGACCAATGGGAATATTTGTTTTAGGCTCCACCAATCTTCAATAATAAACCAAAGTATAAATATAAGCTTAGAAGTTCAAGACACTCAACACTACAAAAAATAGAGCATTAGAGACGGAATTTGTGACAAAATTTCCATCACAAATTTTCTAATTCAGTCACTGATAACAATTAGTGACAGATTTGAGACGGAATATTCCATCTCAAATTCCGTTTGCAAAATTGAAGTAGCCAAAAATCTTTCCGTCGGAAAGTTATTTTCTCTGTAACGAATCCGTTACAAATTTGAGACAGATATTTGCGACCAAAATCCGTCTCTGAAACCATTTTTTCCATCAGAAAAATATAATAAAACAAAAAACAAATTAGTTTTTCTACCAAAATATTTTGCTTTCTGCATCAGATTTTGTGATCGATTTTCTGTCGCAAATTTTTGCGACGAAAAATTGTGACGGAAATTCCGTCTTTAAAACTATTTTCCGTCACAAAAAAATAATTTGTTCAAATAAAAATTTTCAAATTTTTAATGTTTGTGACGAAATTTCAGTAGGAAATTCCGTCTCGAATAAGTTGAAAATGAAATTTGTAACTGAAAATTTCGTCTGTAAATCCATTTTTCCGTCACAACAAATATATTGTTAAAACAATATAAAAAATTAAAATTATATTTTGTGATGGAAAATCTATTACAAATTTCTACTTTCTGTTAAAAATTTTGTCACAATTTGTGACAAAAATTCCGTAACAAATTCCTTTACAAAGCTGTGACAAAAAAAAATCAACATTTAAATTGTTATTTCATAACTATTTAAATTGTTGAATTTCATTAAAAAAATGATTAATTTTGTAAGCTAAAATCTACTTTCCATCTAATTACACCTAAAATTGAATCCAATTAATTTACAATATAGTTTAACAAAAATCTATACATTTAATATATACATAATCAAACAAAAATCTTAAATATACATCTAATATCCACAGAATATGTACCAACATCCATAAACATTATGTTCAATTCGAAAATATATACTATGTTCAAATACAAAAGTATGAAGTTAAAGTTGTACAACATCATATTATTTCATAAAGACAGTCTTTGCTTCAAAAAGTGAACACCTAAAACAAAAGAATTTTTTTTGTTAAATACGATTTAACAAAAATCCATACAATTAATATATACTAGACAATACCCGCTCGTTGATGCAGGAAGGTCAATCAAAAGATTAAACATGAGAAGGTTAACATAGTTTTAACATTTAAAAAGTACAAAATGAGGAGTTCACCAACAGTTTATATGCCTAAGCACATAAAAAATAACACAAGCGAGAAAAAAAGAGATAGCATATGCATATTCATGTCAAAGAAATTTGCTATATTGCCTAATTTTCAGATTCCTTTTTAAAAAAGAAAACTACTCAATGATGTTGACAACTCCAAAATGGTGCAACTCCAAAAAACTGAATCATGTATACTTGATTCAAGTCAATCCTAGACTATAGATAACTAACATGATGTAAATTCCACACATGATTCGATAATTTAACATTGCCACTTTTGCAAAACTTCAGGGTAACATTTTTTGAAAATATGCTTGCAGTCCAAATTGCATGAGAGAAGCAAACAAATTGGTTATCATTCAAAACAAAAAGGATGCAGAAGAAACATGCATCCCAATCCATACTAAAAGTTTCTAAATAACTCAATCATGCAGCCAAGTTGAGAATACCAGCTTTTTATGAGTTTGTAGTTCTAGCAACATGATTCATAACTCCAAAAATACTCAATCATGTGCGAAAAAAAAAAAAACTCTCCTATTGATTCAGTTTTAAGAACTCATTAACGGTAATAATGAGCTTATAAAACATGCCCATTTTGGGATAAAATATTCAAAACCTCAATTACTATTCTAAAATCATATTAGCTTTGAATTCACCATAGTACAATAATTATAGAACAAAATTCAAACACAATATTTTAATGAAAGAAAATGACCTGCATTAAAAGGTCTTAGCATTAGAAAATCCCTCAACTTTCTGGTGACAGAAGCTGAATTTCAAAACTCATTTATCAGATTTTCAACATGAATCAATTGATGTTTGTTCTCACTGTTCATAAAGAGGAAAAATTAGAGTAAAATTGGGAAACTTTTATTTAAAAAACATGATTTTGAAAGAACAAACAGTTAGCTATATAGCAATAGGATTGAAATGTAAAAAATATTGATTTGAGGGGAAGCATATCTCACAAAATCATGTGAGTGAATCAAAAGGAGACCCAAATAAGAGTACAAAAGTGTGAGACCCTATTTTATTTCACTGTACACCATATTTGTAAATGATTGATAGTGGAAATAAATTCTTTTAGTGGAATTAAATAAATATTGAATATGAAATTCCACTTGATTTATGGAATTATTGGAACTATGAGTTATAATATAGTGTATATGAATTAAAATGAAAATTAAAAGATGAAACAAATATGGAATGATGAATTGAAGGTATAGAATAAACAAAGAAAGTAAATTTGGAATTTATACATGGAAGTTATAATTCCATATTATAATATGCAAATATATGATTCATAAGAAAGGGAAATTTTTATTTTGGACATATGTTAAATTGTCCTTAGTTGGAAAAAGAGAAGTGATGGAAACATAAGCTAAAACCATGTAGCAAACAAAGTGGCTTTCACGCCACCTACCTAGCTGCTGTTGTATGTAAAGGTGTCAAATGGGCTGGGCGGCTCATGGCACTACACGATTCGGCACGGTGTGGATTGTGCTTGGCACGATCCATACTTAAATGGGCGGGCTGGTCTAAGCACGATATACATTTGTGTGCCATGCTGGGCTAAAGGTTTTTAGGTACATGGATTGGCACGGACCATGAAGGGCCAGTGCTAGCACGTAACACGTGGGTTAGCACGGCACGGCACGGCACGTGAGCCCATGTGCTGTGCCATATTGGCCCATTTATATAAATAAAATTATATTTAACAAATCTAAGTATGAAGTATTTCAATTATTGATATATAAATTTATAATATTTCATTTTAAATATAAAATGTATGATATGTCACATATTTTGTACATAACTTTTTATTAAATACACTTCTAATAAAAACTCCTCAAAAAATAAATTATTAAAGATTATTTTATTCAAAGATTGGTTAAATGTAGAAGCTGGAGCACTAGATAAACCATATTATATAAGTAAATAATCATGTGAAGAGAATGAAAAATAAAATAATAATATTTTGTGTTTTATAGTCTTGTATTTGTGTATGTGTGTGTATGTCTGTGTTTTTTTTAAATATTAGGATTGTAAATTTCAAAAGGAGAAATTGGTACAAAGGTAAATATTGTTCCTTTGTGACTTGGAGATCACGACTTCAAGGCAAAATACTCTCTTTTAATGTAGAGGGAAGGTTGTATACAATGACCCTCCCTAGACATTACAAAGTGGAAGTCTTTTAGTTGTGTACAATGACCCCCGCAGACCCCACAGAGTAGAGCCTTTTTTATCGTGCTGCTCTTTTTTTTAGGATTGTAAATTTCAATATCTTTATTAAGTAAATTTTATTATGTTTTCTAATGAAGATAGGTATTTTGCCTTTTAGGATTGAAAATTCCAATAAAATTATTTAATATATATTATTATGTTTTCTTGTTGATATAGGCATTTTGTCAAAGTGAATTTTGTGTCTTTTTATTTTATTTTTATTTATCTTGCATGATATTTAAATTAATAAATAAAAACTTTAAAAATAATAAATATGTAAAAATTTATTAATGAGTCGTGCTTGGCATAATAAGGCACGAAAAATAATGTTGGGCTTGGCCTAGCACGACCCATTAGTGCTATGGCTTGGCCCAGCACGACTCATTAGTGCTATGGGCCATGTGCCATGCTGGGCCATGTCTTTAAATTTCATGAACCGTACCAGCACGATCCATTAAAAAATAGTTTCGCGCCAGCACGAATCCATTAACACATGGGCTAATATGTAAATGGGCCGCGCCGGCCCAGCACAGCCCATTTGACACCTCTAGTTGTATGTTACATGGCAGAATATATATATATATATATATAGGAAGTTAAAATGCAATATAAGAGAGACTTAAAAGAAGAAAAGGCTAATAAAGGATGAACTTTATTGGTTGAAAATTTCAACAAGACAAGGGAAGCAAGCAAAACTGTGTGGTAAAGGAACTACACGTCACTTTGCTGCCATACGGCTGGATGTAAGCTGAAAGGATATTTCTTCATGCTATAAAAACGGATAAATGATAATTAAATAAAGAAGATCTGCTGAATTGAGAGATGGTGGATTTTAATTGGCTGAAGTAGCCATCAAAAGTAGGCAAACCAAGTCAATAACGTGTAGGAAGAAAAGAGTTCCAGCTGATTTCTTTTGCTGCAATTTTCTTCATGAATTAATGCACTAAAAGACAAGGAAAATAATGAGAAGAGGAATTAAGGGAATATGTGGCAATGTTCTATTGGATAGCATGAATATATATAAGACCAAATGGAAACTAACTTCAGTAAATTTCTTCCTCTACCGATTCTACTCTGCAGCTCTTTGATTTTCTGTCTTAGCTGCACATTCATGCCTTATTTCTCCAGTTAGTTCCACGTTTACTTAGCAAGATTACACCCTCTTGTTATCTAATCATCTAACACTCCTCCATACACTTTTCTTTCACCCTCAAACCATCAAAGAACCAAGGAAAAGAGGGCTGAAATTGAAACAGGAAACTTGTTTTGTTTTAGAACATTACCATTCAGTCAAGGTGAGTTTTACAAGTTATGGTTTTCTTGATATTATATGAAGAATTTCTGTGTTTCTTGGCATGAGAATTATGATTTTAGACTAGTTTCTAGTTAAATTTTGATAGATCATGGAATTGGCACAAGTTGAGGGAAGGAAAGAAACAAAGTGCTAAGTGTAGATTGAAATTCTGCTGGAAGAAATGTTCCATCTGAGCCAAATTGAAAAATTCAGTTTGGGGGTTTTAGAAAGAAATAAATTCTGGAAAAATTATAACAGATAGCCTCATGAGTTAAGAAAAATTCAGTTTTGGAATTAACTAAATTGGAGTTGTATAGCCTGAGATATAGGCAGCTGAACACAGGGCACTTAGTTCAGTAGACGAGATGATCTGTGAAAACTTTGAAAAATTGTAGAAACTAGCTCAAATTGAATTTGGCTCCAAGCTTTATGTTTCTGGAAAGGTAAATTAGTCTAGAATAATATGGTTCTGAGTTTTTACAATTTGGACAAACCTATCTTGAGATATGGCGCAGTTTGTACATAAAGGTCAGTAGACAATCTGCCAAAATGCATCTGGAAACAGGGTAGCTTTGAGGAATTATTAAAAATAATTACGAAATGATAAAATCATGAAACTCACAATTCTGAATAGGAAATTGGATTATGATTCATATGGTCTTGGATTCATAATTTTTGGATATCTCTATAATCAGAAATATAATTTTTAATGCACAAAGGTCAGAAAACCATCTTGCCATATGGGTTAGAATTGGGCTGAACTTTGGAAAGTTGTGAGGAACAATATGGAATGAATTAGGAAATGGGCCTTATACTTCTGGATAGAAAAGTAAGTCAGATTACATATAAAATTGACGGTGCATTAATTGGAATTCAATATTTTCCGTTATAAATAGAAAGGCGTTGATACATCGAAAATTCTTGTAAAGAATAATTCTACCTTAATGAGTAAGAATGCTTAGTATATATGCATGATTCGGAATTGAACTTGTACGACTTATCTTTTGCAGCTCTGAAGCTAAATCCACGTAATGGGAAAGGAGACGAATAAGGACCTAGTCATTGGTTCAAGGTCACAAAGTGTACGGTTTGAATGAAATGACACTGTACAGGTAAGGGGGAGTGTGTGAGTTGTAGTGGTATAATGAATTGCATGTTTTCTTGAGCTAAATTTTATGAGAATATTGGATGCATGATTTGGTTTGAAAACATGCAAAATCTGTGGTTGAAAAGTTGGTTTATATACTGTGACTGTGTGCAGGATGTTAAGAATCCGCAGCTGTTATGCTGTCAAAAATTTTTCAAAAATATTCTAAAATATTCCAAAATATTTTAGAAGCATTAAATGATTCAAATGGAAAATTTTGAATATAATTTCCACCAATTTTCCATAAATTGAAAATTTTGAGAAAGTTATGAGAAATTAAATATTCATGTTTTATATTTTTATTAAAGTGAGAAATTGATTTGTTTTATATGATATTAAATATTCAAATTGAATATTTCTTTACTTTCTTACTTGATACATGAATATTTACTGATGGATTTACTGTATGTGAAAATGGGGAATAAAATACCTTTTTGGAAAATAATTCTTTAAATAAATGATTTAATTCATTTGATTTCCTTAAAGGTATTTTTATGAGAAAATGAATCATTTTATACCTTTATGGAATTAAGTGATGATTTTATTTATTTTATAAATTTCATAAAGGTGATGATATATGAAAATGTGAGAGCCTTATGGATAAATATGAAATATTTCAAATTATTTTGAATAAGACCCATAAAGGCTGTGGTACGGTTTTTATATTGTTTTGAGACTTAGGCCCCGAGTTTCATGCATCATACTATTACTATTATTGTTACTGTCACATGGCTGATTAACCCGCCAGTCATCAGTGTCCTGGATATCACCTGGCAAGTGTACACCGAGGACACCCTATAGATCATGGCCATAGATCTCCCTGTATATTGTTACTTTGTCCCTTCGAAGATGATTACTGTGTCTCTTAGTGGACAATGATAGCATGATTTAATTGTAGGGTGATGCCTAGTCTCAACTTACTGATTACTGTTTACTGAAGGGATTTATTGAATCCTGTTTTACTGTACTGCACTGTGAATTACTGTTTACTAAACTGAACCGTACCAAAATATTGTTTTACTGAACTGTACTGAACTAGTAGCTATTGATTTTTGTTTACTGAACTGAAAGCTACTGATTATTGTTTACTGAACTAGTAGCTACTGATTACTGTTTACTGAACTAGTAGCTACTGATTTCGGTTTACTGAATTGAAATCTTCTGATTACTGTTTACTGAACTGAATTATAAATACTGTTTACTGAACTGAAAGGAAATTTACTGTTATCGAGAAAGAATACTTTGAAAATTATTTGTAAAATAGAAATAATTACTGAACTGTTATCCAGTGATTTGGATATTTATAAGGTACTGTATTGAAAAGACTGTTTACCATAACTATTGTTTTACCACTGCACTGTCACGTGTTTTGAACTGTTACTGAAGTGGTGGAAATTTAAGGATTTATTCCATTTAGATTTATGGAAAAATAAATATTTTCCAGCATATAGATTTCATTTTATCAAGCAGCATACGACTCCTTTACTGAGCATGTGGTTCGCTCATCCCTTACTTTCAAACTTTCTAGATTGATCACGAGGATTATTTGATGGCTTCCTCGAATAAATATAGTTGTGAGTAGCCCACTGGGACAGAGCATTGAAATTTAAAGGTACAGTCACTTCTCTTATATATTCAGACACTTGTATACAGTACTACATCATTGTAAAATAGAAACAAGGGATGTAAAGTATAAGGAATATTGTAAAATTACATATTCCGAATTTTATCAATAAATAAATGTCCATTATTTATTATTGTTACTGTTGAAGTGTAAAGGCATCACAGACAGCCCAACCGGTAAAAATGTGTAAAATACTAGTAAATATTGTATAAAAATGTACACTCAAACTGTTACAAAAAGCTTGATCTATTATAGTTTTATTTAGATAATGGAAGATAAGGTGTAGATGAGTAGTAATTAAGTTTGGCTAAGAGAGGAATTGGATGAGTTAGGAGAGACCAAGAATAATTAGTCTGACATAAATTAAAAATAGTACTATTAGAGAAAATGCAAAGAAGATAATGACAATGGTTTAAAGATAGAGAAAGAGGGAAGAGAAACATGTGAATTACTATGATTTTGTTGGAAATATTTGTCAAAGCCCAAAGGTTTCCCCTATAGTAAAAGGATCATAGCATAAGTAATTCCAATAATTTGTGTGTGTTTGTTTGTTCAACTCAACCTAGCTCAAGCACAACTTAATTCCATCAATGGCATCAAGCTCATCCACAAAGAGGATGTGAAATCCCCCAATTCCATGTAATTTTTCACCTTTGTAAAGCAATTCAGCTTAAATGAAGTAAATATATATATATATATGTGAAAATCTGATGTATAAATGTTATATGTGATATAGATGGAATAAAACTAATGAATGGTCGAATGGCCAAAAGGGTCAATGGATGGTCAAGGGCTGAGATGATTATGGGATTAGAATGCATTAAATGCATTAAATGAAGTTTAATGAGTCACCATCTTCTCTATCAAAGTCGGCCGCCCCATATCAGCCCTTTCCTCTCGTTCCTCTTCCATTTTCCTAAGTTTCCATTTCCAATCACCTCGACAAACCACTACCTCCTGTCACCAAATAGTTAAGCTCCCTTGACGAAAAATGACCCTTGTCACTAGCTCTAGCTAGGTGTGTAATATGAAGAGCTGAATCTAAGTATTTGGAGAGATCGGAAATTCAATTAATTTGGGAATTGTAAAGGTAAGAGATGAAGTGGTTTTGTTTAATTCTATTGATGGTTTGGAGTCATATTGAGTTGGTATAGCATGTTTATAGAGGTCACTTAAAGGTTTGGAATTTTTATGGTTTTTGTCCAACTTAAGGAAGTGAAGGCTAAGGATTGAATTTCAACCATGCTATTGGATTTTAGCTAATTGAGGTAAGGAATTTATGTAACGGACGTAGGGTGACTATGTCCGTATGTTTTATTGTGTTTTAAATGCCTTAGGATGAAGTAGAAGTTGGTTTTTATGCAGGAAATGGTAAATTTTGGATTTTACTCCTAGTTACCAAAATGCTAGGAGCAACCGACTGCCTTGAGTAGTAGCTGATTGCCTAGAGACAACCAAAGCGTAAAAATTTTCGAAACCGACTCAAACCAGTCGACTACTATGTAAGCCAGTCGACTGCTAATTTCCCAGAAAACATTCTGTTTCAAACCAGTCGACAGCTAGGGATGCTAGTCAACTATTTTTCTTCCAGAAGCATTCTTTTTCAAAAACAGTCGACTGCCTAGGGAGCCAGTCGACTACTTTTTCTCAGGAAGCATTCTGTTTCAAAACCAGTTGACTGCTATATGGGACCAGTCGACTGCCCTATGTGTTTTTCGAAAAATAAAATATTTGAATTTCAAAAGGAAAAAAAATTCAATAAAGCAAAATATGGTGTAACAGCCGACTGCCCTAAAGACCAGTCGACTGCCCATTTGAAAAGGAGGTTTTGAAAACCTATTTCAAGAAAGTATATTTGTATTTGCCAAGAGTTATATGAATAATGTTTTGGAGACTATGAATACTTTAATGATCATGCACATTATTTGTATTTGTGCTTGGCTGAGGAGCCTTAGTCGGGTTCTCAGACCCACAGTAAGGCACCAGACTAGTGAGCACTGTGGGCTATAGGCAATGGTCATACGTCTTTTATTTGTATTCGGCTTTGGGGAGGATCCTTGTGTAACGACCCATTACCACATTTTTAACCTTATTGTACACAACTTAACCGGCTAGGCTGTCTGTGATACTTCACTTGTACTAACTGTTAAACAATTTTACATAACATTGTTTATATTATACACATCCCCTATCTTAATTAATTAGATAAGTAGTACTGTAGACATGTCCAAATACAGAAAATAAATGATCGTACCTCAAATAAATCAGTCGGTCTGTCACATTGTCCTTTGCGTATATCCGTGATCCCTAATCAACTAATCTCACAATCATCAAAAACTTGAAATGTTTAAAATTAAGGGGTGAGCAAAACTACGGCTCAGTAAGGGAATTATATGCCTCACTTGATACCCAGCTATCTATATGCTGAAAAACTTTTTCAATTACTTTTAAATCTTCCTAGCTGGCTCTAAGCTCACATGTAGGAAGGATACTATAGTCGGCTAGGGATCTGAATGGAGTAAGGCAGGTATTTTGAAATGCCTGTCTTGTCCCGTAACCTAGAAGCAACTGTAGGGAGTAATAAATTCTTTTGAAATTTAAATCATTTTCCTTTTTATTCCATATCATTTCCATATTCTTTCCAAAATAATGCTTTTATGAAATAAAGCATTTAAATAAAATAACTAGTATTCATATTTTCTTTGAAAAGAATATTAGTTAAATCATCATCATTTTCCTTTAAAACTCATTTCATGTTTTACTGCACAATCATAATTAGTACAGTACTTTAAATAGCAAAGTAAGCTATTAAAATCTATTCCACTTGTCACATTAGCAAAGCAGCAAGCACTTTGGTAGATTAGTCACTATACACGTCGATAAATCAGTTACTATGCAAGATTATAAATCAATCCATTCACAAAACGAAAATCAATAAACTTCAAGCATATAGCTTAACTCACTGAAAACAGTTCAAAACAACCGATCACTTAATCACTTTAGGCGTAAGCCCCAGTTCTCTGATTCAGTTACGACATCCATCCTAACTAGCAATGGAGTTAAGTGTCGTATCAAGAAACTCGTGTAGCACTTAGTTCTCAAAGGATTCTAGAGGTGGCTCACATGGTACAAAGATCAAGTCTTTACTCGGGTTGGCCTTTAGGCCATATACTTTCCACTATCTCATCAGAACTCGTGTAGCACTTAGTGCTCAAAGGATTGTAGAGGTGGCTTCCCATAGTTCACGAAGAATCTAAGTAGCACTTAGGTCCCTTGAGTCTTCTAGAGGTGGCTCACACGGTACAAAGATCGAGTCTTTACTCAGGTTGGCCTTTAGGCCATATACTTTCCACTATCTCATCAGAACTCGTGTAGCACTTAGTGCTCAAAGGATTCTAGAGGTGGCTCCTCATAGTTCACGAAAAATCTATGTAGCAGTTAGGTCCCTTGAGTCTTCTAGAGGTGGCTCACACGTTACAAAGATCCTTCTAGCACGTATAATCTAATATTCCATTTAAAATCATGGTAAGAATATTAGATTTATCAATTCTTCCTTTTTGAAAACATATTACATGTCCGTATCACATGTCTTATGAAAATCATCTCACAGTACTATAATCAGTACCGTAATGAGCATTCTGTAAAAATGCTATAAATCAATTGATTTTCTTCTCATATCATATAAAACATATTCTTTTCACATGTCATGCATCATATAAAGAGTCTAAGACAATCATCAATCATATCATGCTATAGACCCCGGAGGGTAAAGAAATAAACATGTCAAATCTATGACCATAATCTACATTGTCCTCAGTGGATCACTGATTAGGTGTCGACCGGGACTAAACAGATCACATATCACACATCAGCATGATAGGATGCCTACTAGTCTCAAAATAGTATTTTTCATCATCAATAAACCTTTATGGAATTTATAAAAATATAAATTTCATAATTTAAAACCATAAAGGTTATAAAACCATCTAGTGAATATTTAAGAAATATATATATATATTCACTTTATTTCTTTTCATTTTTTATCTTGTATTACGTGTAATTTACATATCAAGAGAATTTTCGGTGATTTCATTATCACCATTCTCAAAGAGAATTTTCGGTGATATCGTTATCACCATGTTCGAAAACATGAATATTTTAAAATCACTTTCATTTTATTCATGTTTCTATGAAAATATTCATTTCCTCAATTTTCATGGTTGAAAATCATTTCTCGTGACATAAAATCATTTATTATGATTTTCAGTAATTTTTGAGAATTTTTCGATATTTTTTTGGCAGTATAACGGCTGCCGATTGGCTAGCCTCCTGCACAGAAAATACAGTTTATAATTTCCAGCTAGTACTTCATTCCAAATTTCCAACCAATCATTCATCATAATAATTTCATAAAATATTTCCATAAAATATTTCGGAATTAAAACATGCAGACTGAATATCCTTACAGTGCTGCACATGCATCTCTTACTTGTCTCAGGTCGGCGGCTGACTCTCGAAGGTTGCGCCCGTGTTCGCCTCGCCCGATTTTATCGTCTCGATCATCGCGGGAATTTTCTGAAATTTAAATTCTAAAAATTAGAATTTTTTCATAATTATTTAAATAAATAAATTATTTAAATAATTTAACATTTTCTGGGATTTCTTAACGATTCCCGTAATTCTCAAGATTTCCCATCATTTTCGAATTCTCGGGAATTTTTCGAATTCCCGAAATTCCTTTTCTCTTTCTCTTTCTTCTTTTTCTGCCTTCTTTTTCTCTTTTCTTTTCTTTTCTTTTTCTTTTTCCTTTTTTCCCTCTTTCCGTCCAGATCAGTTTGCCTCCTTCCTCGCCGGTTCCTCGCCGGCGATCGGTTCTTTAACGGTTCAGTGGTTCCTCAGCTGGCCGACACCACGGCGAAGCTGGATCTAGCCTCCGTTCATCCCGAATCGACGACACGGCGGCGGATCGACTCAATTTAGGTCGACCTCCTTCTACCTCTTCGTCGGCCCTCCTCCGCCGTTCTTCGCCTGATCGGTGGCCTCCCACATCTTCCTCTTCCTTTGGCGATGGTATGGCTGCAATGGCGGTGGCCAATTTGGCCGGCACCGTCGGTTCCTATTTTTCTTCTTTTCTCGATTTTCTGTCAGATTTCTCTTTTCCGTTTTCGTTTCTCCTTTCTTCTACCGTCGGCAGCTTTTTTCCTTTCTCTGGCCGGTGGCGTCTCGCCCTTCTCCTTCCTCCCTTGCCGGTAGTGGCAGCTTCACCGCCGTCAGCCCTTTGGCTAGGAAAGATCGAGTCCTTCCTCGATTTTCCTTTCCTTCTGTTTTCTGTTTTCTTTCCTCTTTTGTTTTTTGTCTTATTTCCATATTTAGTATATAATACACTATATATTATACACTATAAAATATATTTTATACATATAATATATACCATATATTATACATATATTATTTCATATATAATGTAATACAATATATATTATATATAAATTATATATTGTATATTACAAAATATATATCTAGTATATATATGTATATTTATATACTTTAAAATAAATAACATTTATATATACAATTATATAAATGTTATAATACAATATATATACATATAAATGTTGTGCGTCTAAGACCTATACCGCAAGTGCACGGGTCGCGACAAGTAATAAAGAGTGAGTAGAGTATCGTTCCCACGAGTTGTATAGGTTATTTAGCTAAGTAATAAAATTAGTCACCCCAGATTTATTCAGGCAAATGATCATTTTTTTTTTGGAAGTCAATTAACTACTAAAAGCATTAAAATAAAACCTAAACTAATATTTGAAATTAAATTAAAGCGCATCAAAACTAAATAGCAAGTTAAGAGCATTAAAAAAAATAAAACTAAAACTAAAAATAAAAATTCAAACTAAATTAAAGCAAAACAAAATTAAAATACAAATACTTTTAAAGAACTTGAAAATTAAAAAGATAAAAAAAAACTAAAGTTAAATTGCAAGTTAAAATTATATCTAAACAAAGAGCAATAAAAACATGCAGCTTAATTAAAGTTATCATGCATTACCTAAACTAACAGTTATCATTAAATGAATAAAGAAATAACTCTTGAATTTAAAGCAAACTAAAAGACTTGAAAGAACCCAACAACAACAACCTACACGCCTCTTGCATAGTACCAGCAAACACATGCACAAAACCACGCTTTGCCACCTTATGCAACAGCACATAGCCACGCACATGTCTCCTGCTAACCACGCCAACCAAGAAACGTCCACAGCCCTTGCCACGCCTCAGCATCTGTCCAGCAAAAAGCTAGCCATGTCCAGCTTGTGTGGCACCAGTAAGCTTCAGTCTTGAGCTGCTTGTTTGCGGCAACCACGTGAAGCAGCCTCTAGCATCAGTTTTGTTCACGTAACTAACAGCAGGGGAGAGAAAACTTCCAACAGAGTAAAGAACAAAAGATAAAAATTAAAATAAACGAGAACAAAACCAAAAGAAGAAAAATAAGCGAGACTGATCCAGAAAACCGAATATGCTGTATGAACAAGAAAAGAACAGGTTAAACAAAGAACAATGTATGATGCAAAAATAAGATAACGTGAATGCAAAAAAAGAAATACACGATGCAAAGGAATAGATTTAAACTAAAACATGAATATTAAATAGAATTTGCAAAGAAACTAAATCTAGAACTAAAAAAAAATATTAAAAAGAAGATTGTTGAAAGAAAGAACTAGAAGATGGAATTTCCTGAAATCCAAATTCAGAAAGAAGTCTTTACTGTTTTAAAATTAAACTAAAATCTTAAACAAGAGCTAATTAAGGAGATTGAGCACAGTGAAGAACGGTTGTTGTCACCTAGCCTCCTCCATGCCCCTCTTCTCTCAACCTACGGCAGCTTCTTTTCTTTTATCTAGGTTAGGGCTTCTTCCATCCTTTCCTTGGCAGCACTTGTGTCTTGGGCTGGACTCTTTGACATGTCCATGGGTTGGATATCTCCAACAAATAAAGATGATGGCTTATACTTGTGGGTTGGATTTAGAGTGGTTTGTTTTAACATATGAATTTTGGGGATTTAAGGTGGGCTAGGTAAATTTGGGCTTTATGTGAGAATGGGTTAAGCTTTAAGTGAGTTATGTTTGGAGTATGGTCAAAGGCTTTAAGGGTGATAGTGATTATAGGGTTTAGAATAGGGCTTTGAGAAAAAAAGGGTTTAATTTTTTCTAAGGTTTGAAGAGGTTTAGGGTAAAAAATATATATTTTTAAGGTTAGTGTTTAGGATTCAAACACCAATTCTCGATTTCCTTGCCATTTTCTCGATTTCTTCATTATTCTCGAATTTCCTACACATGAAGATAATTTAATTAAAATGGGAGGAAATTATATTAAAATTCTAAAATTCAAGCAAAATTGATGTAATAAAATACTCTAAAAAGTGTATATTTTAGAGACTTATCACACCCCCAAACTTAATTTTTAGCTTGTCCTCAAGCAAAACGATCTCAAAATATGTGAAAAGATAACATATACTTGATAGATTCATTCCCCACAAACACCTCATAGAAAGAATGCTGATCTAATCTAAGGAAAGTCAAAATTATTAATTCACATAGAGTTTCCTCCAATCACATGCGTAAGTCCTAATTAGATTCTCCGTGTGTGTGTGTGAAGTGTCCATCACATATCAGAGCATACATATCCGGATGAGATTATGAAAACATGAAAAGCAAAGTCTCTAAAGAATGAACAATCCCATAGGTTTGCTTTTCACTCCTCTCTCCACTAATGTAGCCATACTTAATCAAGAATCAATAGGACTTCATTAAGCTTATAATGTAAGGGTAGGGTAAATGTATGATAAAAGTCAATTTAGGCTCAACAACCCCTAATCATGCATTACACTCTAGGATCTTTATGTTTCGAGCTTCAGTTAACTCCCTAAACTTAGTTTCTTCATACTTTGTTATACACTTTATTCTATTTTTGTATTTTTCTCATTTTTTTCATTCATTTTCTTCTTTTTTTTTTGAATTTTCTATTTTTCCTATTTTTTTCTCTTTTTTTTCATTTTCATTTTTTTAATCCTATCTATCTACCCAAATTTGTACATAGCTCATGATATATCCTAGTAAAACACATGCTTTGAGGGTAAGGGATAGGGAAGTATATTTATTTGGCTAAAGGAAATTAACTTGTAGGTGTATAAGCAAAAATAGGCTAGTTTGGCATAGAGGGGTGACTAAGGGCAAGTATGTACAAGGTTAGCTTGAAAAGCTCAAACGATCCAAGGATAGAGTAAATCATTTTCCTAACTAAGCATGGGCTATAAATTTCGCCTCGAGAGGAGATCATACAAATTCTAAAATATGCTCACAACTTCAAAGACAAATGCAATCCTATATTCACATAATCCTTCTCTAAACATGCATACCAATCCATGATCAAGACATAGTGCATAAAGTTGGAAAAATCATAATCAGAACAAGACAAGTTCAAGAATTCAACTCATGCTTCTCAATAATCATGCTTTTCCAAAGATCAGAATCAATCTCAATCATAAACTCAATCATGGGGACATGGGAAATAACCAAATCAAGCACAATATATCTCAAGGCAAAACATTTAAAGCTAAAAAAGTTTGCAAATTTTTAGAGTTTTTTTGGAAAAAATTTAGCTCAAATTTCCTTCCCCCCAAACTTGAAGTGCACATTGTCCTCAATGTGTAAGTGATTCAAAAATTAAAAAAAAGATAGAAGGAAACTCCCCTGGATTTTTCGTTGAAGCACTGCATGCCCAAAAAGTTTGCTATACTGCTCCCCTAAACTTAGACTCATACCTACAAAATAGAAAGAAAAAGAAAATCAAAGCTATGAAATATTAACACTAAAGCTAATAAAAGAAAGAAACTAATAAAAAGTTGGGGTTGCCTCCCCAGAAGCGCTTGATTTATTGTCATCAGCTTGACTATCTCTGTCCTCCTTCACGGTGGTTTGAATGGTCTGAAGATGGATGGATGCACATAATGCACCACCATGGAAGGTGACTCCATCAGATATTTTTCTTCAAAGAACTTCACTCCACAGTCCTCTAAGATATAACATTGTTCGTCCTCAAGTGGAAAGTTCCATGAAGAAACAATGAAGGATGCCTCTAGATGTTTCTTGTCAACCTCTGGAACTTGGACTTCAATCTTAAATCCTTCCTCTTGGACTTCTTCCTCACCCTTACTATTCTCCATTTCTTTTCCATCATCCACACTTTTAATTTCAATAAGCTTAGGTGGTGGAGGCTTTTCAATTTCTTCACTCAACACCTCTTGATGTAGTGCTTGCAGAGGAGCTTGAGGAGAAAGGTCACATGTCTCCATAAGCTCCGAAGAAGGTGATGAAAGCTTCTCATAGTTGCTCGAGGAACAGCTTGGATGACTCACCCAACTCAGATTGATAGGACAATTCTCAGTAGCATGACTCCCTTCACATATCTCACAGGAAATAAAAGGACTCATGTAAACTTTTCTAGGCAAGGTGGTTTCTGGAGAAGACATGGTCTCAATAAGAACAAGCTCTTGTTTGTGGATGATCTTTCTCGATATATCTCTTATATACTTCCATTGGGAGTCATTGGAAGCGATTACATCTATCAATTCATAGGCTTCCTCAACAGATTTCCCCATAGTAGCTCCACCCGCTGCCGCATCAATCACAACTCTCGATGGATCACCCAACTCATTATAGAAACTTTGAATTTGTAACCACATGGGTAATCCATGAGAAGGACATCTCTGAATCAAGCCCTTAAATCTTTCCCATGCTTCACAAAAAGGCTCGGAGTCATATTGCTCAAAGGATAAAATTTGATTCCTTATTTTCGCCATATACTCAAGTGAAATGAATCTGGCTAAAAACTTATGTGCCAAATCATCCCATGTACAAATAGATTGATGAGGAAGTGACCGCAGCCAATCCTTTGCCCGATCCCGGAGTGAGAATGAGAAGAGTCAATCGAATGGCGTCATCAGAAACACCCTCGTACTTGCGTTGCTCACATATCTCCAAGAAGTTGATAAGATGAGCATATGGATCTTCACTAGGCAAACCTCCAAATTGAACTGAATTAAGATCATTAGGATGAAGTCCGGCTCGATCTCAAAGTTGTCAACTTCGATTTCGGGCTTCCTAATGCTTGAATGTATCACAGGCACACGAGGCATAACGTAGTTTCCCACAGTTCTGGGCTCTGCCAGATTCGCCATAGTACCTCACAAAGTAACAGAATTAAGATACCTCACAAAGTAACAGAATTAAGATATTATGAAGGATAAATATTTACAAAAATAAGAAAAAGAAAAGGCTTGAACTAAACCTAGGCATGATTGGTTTAAATATTAACTAAAGACAACCTAAACTAATCCTCGGCAACGGCGCCAAAAACTTGTTTCGCGTCTAAGACCTATACCGCAAGTGCATGGGTCGCGACAAGTAATAAAGAGTGAGTAGAGTATTGTTCCCACGAGGATTGTATAGGTTATTTAGCTAAGTAATAAAATTGGTCACCCTAGATTTACTCAAGCAAATGAACATTTTTTTTTGAAGTCAATTAACTACTAAAAGCATTAAAATAAAACCTAAACTAATATTTGAAATTAAATTACAGCGCATCAAAACTAAATAGCAAGTTAAGAGCAATAAAAAAAATAAAAATAAAAATTCAAACTAAATTAAAGCAAAACAAAATTAAAATACAAATACTTTTAAAGAACTTGAAAATTAAAAAGATAAAAAAAAAACTAAAGTTAAATTGCAAGTTAAAATTATATCTAAATAAAGAGCAATAAAAACATGCAGCTTAATTAAAATTATCATACATTACCTAAACTAACAGTTATCATTAAATGAATAAAGAAATAACTCTTGAATTTAAAGCAAACTAAAAGACTTAAAAGAACCTAACAACAACAACCTACACGCCTCTTGCACAGTACCAGCAAACACATGCACAAAACCACGCTCTGCCACCTTATGCAGCAGCACATAGCCACGCACATGTCTCCTGCTAGCCACGCCAACCAAGAAACGTCCACAGCCCTTGCCATGCCTCAGCATCTGTCCAGCAAAAAGCTAGCCATGTCCAGCCCTTGTCGCACCAGTAAGCTTCAGTCCTGAGCTGCTCCTTTGCGGCAACCACGTGAAGCAGCCTCTAGCATCAGTTTTGTTCACGTAACTAACAGCAGAGGAGAGGAAACTTCCAACAGAGTAATAAACAAAAGATAAAAATTAAAATAAACAAGAACAAAACCAAAAGAAGAAAAATAAGTGAGACTGATCCAGAAAACCGAAACTGCTGTATGAACAAGAAAAGAACCGGTTAAACAAAGAACAATGTATGATGCAAAAATAAGATAACGTGAATCCAAAAAAAGAAATACACGATGCAAAGGAATAGATTTAAACTAAAACATGAATATTAAATAGAATTTGCAAAGAAACTAAATCCAGAACTAAAAAAAAATATTAAAAAGAAGAGTGTTGAAAGAAAGAACTAAAAGATGGAATTTCCTGAAATCCAAATTCAGAAAGAAGTCTTTACTGTTTTAAAATTAAACTAAAATCTTAAACAAGAGCTAATTAAGGAGCTTGAGCACTGTGAAGAACGACTGTTGTCACCCAGCCTCCTCCATGCCCCTCTTCTCTCAACCTACGACAGCTTCTTTTCTTTTATCTAGGTTAGGGCTTCTTCCATCCTTTCCTTGGCAGCACTTGTGTCTTGGGCTGGACTCTTTGACATGTCCATGGGTTGGACATCTCCAACAAATAAAGATGATGGCTTATACTTGTGGGTTGGATTCAGAGTGGTTTATTTTAACATATGAATTTTGGGGATTTAAGGTGGGCTAGGTAAATTTGGGCTTTATGTGAGAATGGGTTAAGCTTTAAGTGAGTTATGTTTGGAGTATGGTTAAAGGCTTTAAGGGTTATAGTGATTATAGGGTTTAGAATAGGGATTTGAGAAAAAGGGTTTAATTTTTTCTAAGGTTTGAAGAGGTTTAGGGTAAAAAATATATATTTTTAGGGTTAGTGTTTAAGATTCAAACACCAAATCCAACCATTTTCCTTGATTTCCTTGCCATTTTCTCGATTTCTTCATTATTCTCGAATTTCCTACACATGAAGATAATTTAATTAAAATGGGAGGAAATTATATTAAAATTCCAAAATTCAAGCAAAATTGATGTAATAAAATACTCTAAAAAGTGTATATTTTAGAGACTTATCAATAAACTTTAATATAAAATCACATTTACCTTTCTTCTATATGTATATATATAATTATATATACACATAAAATATTATGTTTATATACATATGTATCATTTAAATTTATGAAATAGTATATATTTCCATATATATACCAACATATATTAAAATATACTATATAGTATTTTAAATACATATGTATTTGTATAAAATACATTTATGAAATTTGTAATTATATAAACATATTTTATTTTCATTTCTCATTTTCCTTATTTAATTTGGATTTTAATTGATCCAAATTAATTTTCCTCTCTCCATTATTTTTATTTTCACTTCCAATTTAATTTCCTTACATGAATTTCCCGATTCTTTCACTTCCTCAATTCTCGGGATTTTCACCAATATCTCGTTCTCACAATTTTATTTATTTCCTCTTATTTATTTTCTCCAATATTTATTTCCAATATTTATAATTTCCAATAAATGGAAAATTTACAGTTATCACATCCTCCCCACCTTAAGAAATTCGGTCCTCCGAATTTAACTTAAGTCCAAAGGTGGTACATGTCGTATACTTACGACTTTTGACCTCTAGTTCATCCTCCAAGTAATACTGCCAATACACTTTCAACATCAAGAGTACTTTAGACCACTACATGTTATCTTTCATCATATATGGCTATACTCCCGTAAGTTCATTTCTCAAATCGGGAGTTATTAACTTTTACTCTTTTCATATAAGAGTCCATGCACAGTATTTTTCATGTCACAGCTGCTCTATGCTGTTCATCATCCATTTTTCTCACTTAGTGCCAAGTCGATATAGTTTAAAACTATCAATTACACATGTCAATCAGTTATATGTAATTGTCCTAGTAGCTTATACATCTCATGCACACGCTCTCTCAACATCATGGAGCGTTTACATCTCACGCTCATATATGTATACATCAGTATGGAGCGGTGCTATCAGTACACTTGGGATCTCAAAGCCTTTTGCTATTTCTCATTAAGCGTATGGCATCTCAGAGACTCCCATCATATGTAATGCTTACTGAAACTGTATACATACTTTCACTGTTTCATACTCATACTCCAACTATGGCACTAGAGAATCTAGGATTCTAATAATGAAAAGTGATTCTATTTAGATCTTTAATCTTTAATCACTTCCATATCATCATTTCTCTTTTGGACTCTTTATTGTCCACAATAATCATTTTCACACTTATTCCACCAAGGCTGCATCTCATGTAGACTTTTCTATAGATCATCTCTTACATCATAATTCATGAGACTATTATGTTTTCTTCATGTAGTATGGTCTTTAAATCTCTTTTCATAATTTAGATTCTACAATTGAATCCTCCAATCATCCATTTAGTCATCACATTATCTATACAGTTCCATTATTTCTATCATGTCAAGGTGGTTATATGTACAAACTTTTCCCATTTATATACTGGCAGTAAACATATCAATTATCTTACTCCTTTGAGTATCATTAATTTCGCTTATCAAATTTGGCTTGATTTTTACATCTTGCCACAATTATGTGATAACCAACACAAATCACTTTCAGTCTTACCTTCGGGAACTGTTTCATATTGATGTTCTCTTCTCATCATGTAACTTATTTCCTTATTCCACTTTCATTTTTGTTTTCATATTTCCACTTTTATCTCTTCATATTTTTTACTCTCATCCTTTTTTGTCGGTTTTCTCAATTGGTATGATACTATACTGCTAAGATCTTTTAAAATCTTGCATACCATCTTTTCTTTACACTTATCCCTCTACCGACTTTAATTTCTTTAATTAGGTCTCATCTATGGAGCAGCTAGTCTCATCACTCTTTTATATACTGACAGTAATATCTAGCTAGACTCATTACTTTCGTATCTCAATCATTATCTCTATATCATGGACAGGTTCACTGTCATCCTGTCGTCTCAAGATCATATATCTCAGGAGGAGATATTGTCTAGCCAAATCTCTTAGTTGCCAATCTTAGCACAATTACACAGTCTTTAAGAGTTTAAGGGTCATACGACAATGCTGCTCATGTTCCATTTATACTTTAGACTATATTAGTATTTCATCAATTTACTCATGTATGGATGCCTCATTCTTTAGGCTTATATACTTCACAAGGCAAATTATTAACCTTGTAACCTCAATAAGAACTCGTAAAATTCACTTCGAGTTTTAATCATCATCTTATGGACACTAATCTCAAATCTTTTATCTAAGGACACTTTATACTGAGGCTAGTCTTATTAACTCCTCACCTATCTCTAATCAGATCAATAAAGCGTCTATTTCCATGTAGATGAATATTTGTTCTTCATAAGAACTTTATTAGATAGTAAACATTTACTATATCACTTTCATTCATCTACATATCGAGGTCATCTATATTTCTCTCATTTACACTTATACAGATAACTTCATTATCATCAAATTTATGTTATCTGTATTTTCATCAATCATACCTTTACACGTGAATTTCATTATTCACTTGATTTTCAGAGTTATTTTCTTAAGCTTTTCGGATTCTTTCTATATTCTTCAATATAAGCTTGGATTTAAATTTCATATCATTAACCGAATCAATGTTAGTTTGATTTCTCCAATCTATATAACTCTGGAAGAATTTATCGGGAATCACCTCCGATACTTTCTTTAATCACACATCTCTTATAATCTTGGACATTTCATCCTCATGTCCTGTCATTTACACTGTGTATTCTCAAGGCAAAGACATTCGATATTCAAATCATTTTGATACATACTCTACCTTGATTTTATTGTTTACTCATACTATACAGCCTTACAAATCTCATTCCAGTAAGCTGTAGTAAGTACAACAGTTATCAACACATGTTACAGCTAACCAATTTATTACCACTGTAATTTACTTTGGAATCAAGTTCATTTAATAAATTAAGGTTTAACCCCTTGAGCATATTATTCACGAGGTTTGAATCCTAGTACCCATACGTACCTAGTTCCTTACACTCGTATTACCATTAAAATAATTGTAAGAGTCCCGCCCGTTTCGTATCGACCGTCGGCGAGCATCCCCTAGGCGATCCTTTCGCCCCAGGTTTACCCTTATTAGTGAATCGGCGATAACATAGTTCACCCGCATCTCACAACACATGATCCACTACGGGTCGCCCATCATTAGGTCGCCCATCATTGGGTCGCCCATCACAGTTCTGTCTCAAGGGTCCTGAAGAACTTGGGTTAGCTGTCATCTTTTTTTTTTCACTTTACTGTTCTTATATATATTCACCAATTCACAGTACTCCACACAATACCTCATTCTGTAGCACATATTTCAAGATATTTCGATTCTATATAAGATTATCTGTTTGATACCTCAAAGTAGTAAAAATGTATAGAACCATAAGTAACCACACCAGTATGTATTTCATTATCTGTACTATCTACTTTCTCAATCAATTTCTGTATTCATTTCACTTTCCACAATATTCAACGATCTCGTAACAATATCCATTTCAATACACTCGTAATTCAGGCCCTTACAATAAATAACTGGGCCAATCATCATGTAACATCCCACTACACTCTTATCGGATTGCATCATATAAGGCCTCAGCCCGTCCGCCATCCGCCTTTACACATGTGTACTATTCTCTTTGAGAATGCCCAGTTCGTTCACTGGGTCACCTCTCAAGGTTTTATCGTGAGGCCTATCCCGTTCACTAGGTCACTCGTAATTTGCGTCCATAATCGAAGTGTAAGTGGAAATCAATACTAGGAATCGTTATATTCATATTACATCCTCTATGCCATTTATAACTCCATTTCCACAAATGGATTCAAGATCGACTTGATTTTATCACTATTCAGCACATCGCCCAACATAGGGGCATTTTCGTCATTTTAAAATTTATTTCTTTCTCCTCAGTATACATCTAAATCAAGGATCTCATTATCTATGCGCTGATATTATCCTTTCTGATACCAATATCAGCCGTTAAGATCTTGTTCAATTTCAATAGAAAAGTCCACAAAAATCCACAATTTGGATTATTTTGCTTGTAATTCAGCTTTACTTCACCAATTTCTCTCTCGATTCCAACTTCTGTTGGTCTATTCTAACTGCCGGTAAAATTTTGGACGCAGGGGTATTTTGGTCATTTTTGGCCAAAAATTTTCTCTCTCTTCAAATTACCTTCAATCGGTGATCTTAAAGTCTGTTTAATGATGATATTTCATTCAGTCCTTTATATAATCACTTTCATGTCTCAGTTCGATTCGGACAGAAAGTACTAGTGGGGCCCTCACCAAGTCCTTTCGGTTCCTTATCGAACAGGCCTTCATTTAGATTATAAGAATCAGCAATTTTTCGGTAATTTCTGAGCCTATTATTTCTCTTTAATATTCTCAATTTATGCTTTCTCACTCCCTTTAAATCATTTTCCTTAATTTATAATCATTTATTTTCTCTATGTATTCAGACGACACAGTACTACCGGGGATGTTTAACACTTTTCCTTCCAAAAGTATCCACAGACATCAAGCCAACCATGCTCTGATACCATTAAATCTGTAACGACCCGTTACCACATTTTTAACCTTATTGTACACAACTTAACCGGCTGGGCTGTCTGTGATACTTCACTTGTACTAACTGTTAAACAATTTTACATAACATTATTTATATTATACACATCCCCTATCTTAATTAATTAGATAAGTAGTACTGTAGACATGTCCAAATACAGAAAATAAAGGATCGTACCTCAAATAAATCAGTCGGTCTGTCACATTGTCCTTTGCGTACAGCCGTGATCCCCAATCAACTGATCTCACAATCATCAAAAACCTGAAATATCTAACATTAAGGGGTGAGCAAAACCACGGCTCAGTAAGGGAATTATATGCCTCACTTGATACTCAGCTATCTATATGCTGAAAAACTTTTTCAATTACTTTTAAATCTTCCTAGCTGGCTCTAAGCTCACATGTAGGAAGGATACTACAGTCGGCTAGGGATCCGGATGGAGTAAGGCAGGTATTTTTGAAATGCCTGTCTTGTCCCGTAACCTACAAGCAACTGTAGGGAGTAATAAATTTCTTTTGAAATTTAAATCATTTTCCTTTTTATTCCATATCATTTCCATATTCTTTCTAAAATAATGCTTTTATGAAATAAAGCATTTAAATAAAATAACTAGTATTCATATTTTCTTTGAAAAGAATATTAGTTAAATCATCATCATTTTCTTTTAAAGCTCATTTCATGTTTTACTGCACAATCATAATTAGTACAGTACTTTAAATAGCAAAGTAAGCTATTAAAATCTATTCCACTTATCACATTAGCAAAGCAGCAAGCACTTCGGTAGATTAGTCACTATACATGTCGATAAATCGGTTACTATGCAAGATTATAAATCAATCCATTCACAAAACGAAAATCAATAAACTTCAAGCATATAGCTTAACTCGCTGAAAACAGTTCAAAACAACCGATCACTTAATCACTTTAGGCATAAGCCCCAGTTCTCTGATTCAGTTACGATATCCATCCTAACTAGCAATGGAGTTAAGTGTCGTATCGAGAAACTCGTGTAGCACTTAGTTCTCAAAGGATTCTAGAGGTGGCTCACACGGTACAAAGATCGAGTCTTTACTCGGGTTGGCCTTTAGGCCATATACTTTCCACTATCTCATCAGAACTCGTGAAGCACTTAGTGCTCAAAGGATTCTAGAGGTGGCTCCCCATAGTTCACGAAGAATCTATATAGCACTTAGGTCCCTTGAGTCTTCTAGAGGTGGCTCACACGGTACAAAGATCGAGTCTTTACTCAGGTTGGCCTTTAGGCCATATACTTTCCACTATCTCATCAAAACTCGTGTAGCACTTAGTGCTTAAAGGATTCTAGAGGTGGCTCCCCATAGTTCACGAAGAATCTATGTAGCACTTAGGTCCCTTGAGTCTTCTAGAGGTGGCTCACACGGTACAAAGATCCTTCTAGCACGTATAATCTAATATTCCATTTAAAATCATGGTAAGAATATTAGATTTATCAATTCTTCCTTTTTGAAAATATATTACATGTCCGTATCACATGTCTTATGAAAATCATCTCACAGTACTATAATCAGTATCGTAATGAGCATTCTGTAAAAATGCTATAAATCAATTGATTTTCTTCTCATATCATATAAAACATATTCTTTTCACATGTCATGCATCATATAAAGAGTCTAAGACAATCATCAATCATATCATGCTATAGACCCCGGAGGGTAAAGAAATAAACATGTCAAATCTATGACCATAATCTACATTGTCCTCAGTGGATCACTGATCAGGTGTCGACCGGGACTAAACATATCACATATCACACATCAGCATGATAAGATGCCTACTAGTCTCAAAACAGTATTTTTCATCATCAATAAACCTTTATGGAATTTATAAAAATATAAATTTCATAATTTAAAACCATAAAGGTTATAAAACTATCTAGTGAATATTTAAGAAATATATATAAAAATATTCCACTTTATTTCTTTTCATTTTTTATCTCGTATTACGTGTAATTTACATATTAAGAGAATTTTCGGTGATTTCATTATCATCATTCTCAAAGAGAATTTTCGGTGATTTCATTATCATCATGTTCGAAAACATGAATATTTTAAAATCACTTTCATTTTATTCTTGTTTCTATGAAAATATTCATTTCCTCAATTTTCATGGTTGAACATCATTTCTCATGACATAAAATCATTTATTATGATTTTCAATAATTTTCGAGAATTTTTTGACAGTATAACGGCTGCCGATTGGCTAGCCTCCTGCACAGAAAATACAGTTTATAATTTCCAGCCAGTACTTCATTCCAAATTTCCAACCAATCATTCATCATAATAATTTCATAAAATATTTCCATAAAATATTTCAAAATTAAAACATGCAGACTGAATATCCTTACAGTGCTGCACATGCATCTCTTACCTGTCTCGAGTCGGCGACTGACTCTCGAAGGTCACACGGGAATTTTCTGAAATTTAAATTCTAAAAATTAGAATTTTTCCATAATTATTTAAATAAATAAATTATTTAAATAATTTAACATTTTTCGGGATTTCTTACCGATTCCCGTAATTCTCGAGATTTCTCGTCATTTTCGAATTCTCGGGAATTTTCCAAATTCCCAAAATTCCTTTTCTCTTTCTCTTTCTTCTTTTTCTTCCTTCTTTTTCTCTTTTCTTTTCTTTTTCTTTTTCCTTTTTTCCCTTTTTTCGTCCAGACCGGTCTGCCTCCTTCCTCGTCGGTTCCTCGCCGGCGATCGGTTCTCTGGCGATTCGGTGGTTCCTCAGCTGGCCGACATCACGGTGAAGCCGGATCTGGCCTCCATTTATCCCTAATTGGCTGCACGGCGGCGGATCGACTCGATTTAGGTCGGCCTCCTTTTGCCTCTTCACCGGCCCTCCTCCACCGTTCTTCGATTGATCGGTGCCCTCCCAAGTCTTCCTCTTGCTCTGGCGGTGGTATGGCTGCAGTGGCGATGACCAATTTGGCTGGCACCGTCGGTTCCTATTTTTCTTCTTTTCTTGGTTTTTCGTCGGATTTCTCTTCTCCGTTTTCGTTTCTCCTTTCTTCTGCCGCCGACAGCTTCTTTCCTTTCTCTGGCCAGTGGCGTCTCGCCTTTCTCCTTCCTCCCTTGCTGGCGGTGGCAGCTCCGCTGCCGTCGGCCCTTTGGCTGGGAAGGATCGGGTCCTTCCTCGATTTTCCTTTCCTTCTGTTTTCTGTTTTCTTTCCTCTTTTGTTTTTTGTCTTATTTCCATATTTAGTATATAATACACTATATACTATACATTATAAAATATATTTTATGCATATAATATATACCATATATTATACATATATTATTTCATATATAATGTAATACAATATATATTATATATAAATTATATATTGTATATTACAAAATATATATCTAGTATATATATATAATGTATATTTATATACTTTAAAATAAATAACATTTATATATACAATTATATAAATGTTATAATACAATATATATACCTATAAACTTTAATATAAAATCACATTTACCTTTCTTCTATATGTATATATATAATTATATATACACATAAAATATTATGTTTATATATATATGTATTATTTAAATTTATGAAATAGTATATATTTCCATATATATACCAACATATATTAAAATATACTATATAGTATTTTAAATACATATGTATTTGTATAAAATACATTTATGAAATTTGTAATTATATAAACATATTTTATTTTCATTTCTTATTTTCCTTATTTAATTTGGATTTTAATTGATCCAAATTAATTTTCCTCTCTCCATTATTTTTATTTTCACTTCCAATTTAATTTCCTTACACGAATTTCCCGATTCTTTCACTTCCTCAATTCTCAGGATTTTCACCAATATCCCGTTCTCACAATTTTATTTATTTCCTCTGATTTATTTTATCCAATATTTATTTCCAATATTTATAATTTCCAATAAATAGAAAATTTACGGTTATCACACCCTGGCCCATGTGTGGGTACGCCATTTATTCGACATCTCTCGGGATTATCTTTTACGAATATATTTGTGGTATCCCTTGTGAGATCTCTCATGGATTATCCCTTACGGGATATATTTGCTCTATCCTTGTGAGAATTATTTGGTGCTTGACTTTATTGGAAATTAATTGTCTCCCATCTATTTGAAAGTATTTGAAAGCATGTGAAAGTATTGAAAGTTATTTGTATTTGAACTATTTTGTACTGGTATTTGATATTTTTGGGAAAATTATATGGTATATGCTTTATAATGATTTTACATGACATTATAGAGCCAAGCAGGAAAACTGCATATAATGACCTAGTACGCTCTTTTACATATATTTCTTACTGAGCGTAAACTCACTCCTTTACAAACATTTTTCATAAGATTACTTGAAGTAATTCCCGCTCCGGATAGAGGAGCACATTTAGGGATCTTTTGATGTACCTTCGAGACATGCTTCCCACTTATTCTTTAAAGGTATAATCAGTTGGCCATGTACTTCGGCTATTGTACAGTACAATATTACATTTGTGTATGTTTTGGGGGAAATAGGATATGTAAGTATTTGAGATCCTGGTATATGTGGCGCATATATATTTATATATATATATATATATATATGAAAATTTCATTTATGAGAAATATAATATCGTGCTATAAGTAATAAAGCATAAATTATGAGAAGAAAAGAGAATGACATTGACAAACGAATCTAAGTAAAGTGTATGTGAAAGGAAAAAGTTAGTTGGTATTTGGATAGTTACGAGGACGTCACAGATTGGTATCAGAGCAGTTTAGATTGATGTTTGTCAGTGTTATTAGGTTAGAAATAGTGGATATCCCCAATGTACTGTACTTGTCTGAATACATATACGTAGTATAACTATTTAAAGTTATACTAAATCATATTATTTGATCACGATCTTGATAGAATGAGTACTCGAAGAAAGGGTACTAATAGAGGTAGAGGACGAGGAAGGGGTAAAGAAGAGACCCCAGTACAGACTCCTCATCCATCTGCACCGCATAGCCCGAACACTAGGTTAGCGAAAATAAAGAAGCACATGGAGAATATGGCCGCGATGTTCACACAATTTATGACAAACTTCCCGAATATGGCCACTAGTGTAGCAATAGCTCCACCTACTATTCCTCCTACTCCTATAGTACAGCCCCCACCAGTGCCAACTACTGAGAGACGAGATCCTACAGCTTATTGTAGCGTTGCCTTGATTAAGGAATTTAATAAGTTGGATTCGCCTAAGTTTAAGGGTGACAGCGATCCATTGGCCGCGGAGAATTGGATGAGGGCAATCACTAAATCATTCGGGTACATGACTTGTACCGAGAGAGAAAAGATGGGATTGGCTACCTATTTACTAGTGGATGAGGCAGAACCTTGGTGGTAGGCCACTCAAACAGTATTAGAGGCTCGACATTCCGAGGTAACGTGTGATATATTTGTAGAAGCATTCAATGAACAATACATCTCGCGCACTGCTTAGAGAAGGTTGCAGGTTGAATTCTTGAACTTGACTCAAGGGAATATGATGGTTAGCCAATACGAGTCAAAGTTCACTACCTTGAGCAGGTTTGATCTGAGAGTGTTGAGAAGAGAAGATCATAAGACCTACAGGTTTATGGAGGGATTGAGACCTTCCATCGGTCCAAATTATATCCCATGGATATCACTACATATGGAGAGGCAGTCTGTAAGGCTCAACTGTGTGAGCAGGATTATGAATTTCATCAGGCTGACTTTTGATCTAAGAGTAAAGGTAAGGAGCCGATGAAACGGAAGTCGGATGAGAGAGCCTCGAGTAATAGATATCTATCTAGGAAAAGTAGGCCTTATGACAGAGCTTCGATAGGTAAGCAAATAAAGTATAATAAAATAACTTTGCTTTAATTAAATGCTTATATGGGAATATACTGAGATTTTGGGAGTTGTGATGATTTTGGCACAGGGACTCCTAGGCCCACTAGGATCAAGATAAATGATGAGAAATCCCGACATCTAGCTGGTAGCACCACTAGCTCACCGAGGAGTACAATGCCAAGGTGTGAGCATTGCGAAAAATTTCATAGGACACAGCCCTGTCGGCTTGCGAATGGGGCTTGTTATTGGTGTGGTGAGCAGGGACATCATATTAAGGAGTGTCCCATGATAAATCAGAGGGTGTCTGAGGAATCAGAGAAGACCCCTCAACCACGCCTAAGGTCACCCAGCCCCAACAGCAGAGAAAGGAAAGGCACCTGTGACTAGGGTTGAGTGTTTGCCATTGATAAGGAGTCCGCTGATGCTTCACCTAAGATGATTCAAGGTAAGATTTACCTTAATGATACATATGTCCTTGCATTATTTGATCCAAGCTCTACGCACTCTTTTGTGTCCCTAAAATTGCTATGAGATTACTTGTTGAGCCTGAACCTTTAGGACAATTGCTACAAATAAGTACTCTATTTAAGGAATCTCAAATGACGGACATAATGTATTGTAGTTGTAAGCTACGGGTAGGAGAGAGAGAATCGATAGCTGACCTAATCCTACTAAATATGTATAGATTTGATGTTATTTTGGGTATGGATTGGTTAGCTAAGAATCATGTGATAATAGATTGTCAAGCTAAGAGTGTGATCTTCTCTTCTCCCGTTAGCTATGCTGTAAATTTTGCAAATACTTAATATAAAAGTATGTTTACGGAATGAATTATTTGAAATTGAAGTAATAAAATATATTTGTTATGTGTAGGATTTATAGTATATGTTGAAGACGTAATTCAGAAATGTCCCGAACTTCATGAGATTTTGGTGGTCAAGGATTTTCCCGAAGTGTTTTCGGACGATCTTCCAGGACTTCCTCTGGATAGGGAAGTAGAGTTTACGATCGATTTGGTGTCAGGGACTGAGCCCATTTCAAGATCACCCTATCAGATGGCTCCAGTGGAATTGGAGGAATTAAAGAAGCAACTTCAAGAGTTATTAGATAAAGGGTTCATGCAACCCAGTGTGTCTCCTTGGGGTGCTCCTGTGCTTTTTGTCTGGAAGAAGGATGGCAGCATGAGGTTATGTATTGACTACCGATGGTTGAATAAAGTGACAATCAAAAACAAGTATCCTCTGCCCAGGATTGATGATCTGTTTGATCAGCTTAAGGGTGCACAAGTCTTTTCCAAGATAGACTTGAGGTCGGGATATCATCAATTGAAAATTCGGAGTGAAGATATCCCTAAGACTGCATTCAGGACACAGTATGGCCATTATGAATTTTTGGTGATGCCGTTTGGTTTAACCAATGCACCTGCGGCTTTTATGAACTTGATGAATGATGTGTTCAAGTCGTACTTGGACCAATTTGTCATTGTCTTCATCGATGACATTTTGTTGTATTCGAAGTCTTGGGAAGAGCATGAGCAGCATTTGAGGATAGTTCTGCAAACCCTCAGAGATAGAGGATTGTATGCCAAGCTAAGTAAGTGTGATTTCTGGCTAGATCATATCTCCTTTTTGGGTCATCTAATTAGTAAAGATGGAGTTTCGGTCGATCCATCGAAGATTGAAGCGGTGGTTCAATGGGAGAGACCGAAAACGGTGACAGAGATTAGGAGTTTCTTGGGTCTAGCTAGCTATTACCAAAGATTTGTGGAGGGTTTCTCGAGGTTAGCTGCTCCATTAACGCACTTGATGCGCAAAGAAGTGAAGTTTGAATGGAATGATTCCTGTGAACGAAGTTTGCAAGAGTTGAAGCACAGGCTGACGACTACACCTATCCTCACCATTCCTAATGGTTTTGGAGGATTTTTGGTGTATAGTGATGCCTCAGGACAAGGTTTGGGATGTGTGCTAATGCAGCATGGTAAGGTAGTTGCATATGGTTCTCGACAATTAAAGTACCATGGGAAGAACTACCCAACGCATGACTTGGAGTTAGCTGCAGTAGTATTTGCTTTGAAAATTTGGAGGCATTACTTGTATGGTAAGAAATTTCAGATTTTTACGGATCACAAAAGTCTGAAATACTTATTCTCTCAAAGAGAATTGAATATGAGGCAAAGAAGATGGCTCGAGCTTCTGAAAGATTATGATTGTGAGATCCTATACCACCTGGGAAAGGCGAATGTGGTGGCGGATGCTCTGAGCCGTAAGCATGTGGGAATAGTAGCTTACATGATGATATGAGAATATGAGTTGATTGAACAGTTTGCAAGCCTCAATTTAAATGTTATGCCTTATGAGCAATTTGGAATGATAGCAAGTTTGAGGATTGAGCCGGAATTGATAGATAGAATTCAGATATCTCAAAGAGAAGATGATCAGTGCATAGAGGCAATGAATGGAATCCAATCAGGTATAATCTCAGAATTCGACATTGGTAGTGATGGAATTTTGAGGTTTAATAACTGTATATGCGTTCCTAATGAAAAAGAGTTGAGGAAGTTGATTCTGACAGAAGCACATGCCACTAGATACACGTTACATCTGGGAAATATGACGATGTATCACAATCTTCGCAAGGTGTATTGGTGGACTGGCATGAAGAAAGACATAGCAGAATTTGTGACGAAGTGTCTCACATGTCAGCAGGTTAAGGTAGAGCACCAAAGACCAGCAGGTTCGCTACATCTTCTGCCTATACTTATGTGGAAGTGGGAGCACATTACGATAGATTTCGTTATGGGACTACCACGGACCAAGAGGAATCATGATGGTGTCTGGGTAGTTGTAGATCTGTTAACTAAGTCAGCTCACTTCCTACTTATGAAGTCTACGGATACACTTAGTACTTTTGCAGACTTGTATGTGAGAGAAGTTGTTAAACTACATGGAATTCCAGTGAGCATAACATCTGATAGAGATTCCAGGTTTACTTCTCATTTTTGGGAACATTTTCAGGAAGCCCTGGGATCTAAGTTGATTTTTAGCACAGCTTTTCATTCGCAAATTGATGGTCTGTCCGAGCGCACTATTCAGACGCTCGAGGATATGTTGAGAGCTTATGCTTTGGATTTTAAAGGCTCATGGGACGACCATCTGCCATTGGCTGAGTTTGCTTTTAATAATAGTTATCATGCAAGTATCGAGATGGCACCATTTGAAGCTTTGTATGGTAGAAGGTGTCGATCGCCGATTGGGTGGGAAGAAGTGGACGAGCGCAAGTTGTTGGCTCCAGCTTTGGTTGAGCAAGCCTCTGAAGATGTTAGGCTGATATGTCAAAGGCTTAAGACAGCTCAGCGTAGACAAAAGAGTTATGCGGATGCTCGACGGAGACCATTTGAATTTTTGGTTAGAGATTTTGTGTTTTTGAAAGTTTCTCCATCCAAAGGGATTATGAGATTTGGCAAAAAGGTAAGCTTAGTCCTCACTACATCGAGCCATTTGAGGTCTTAAACCGTGCAGGAGATGTTGCCTACAGATTGGCACTATCTTCGGAACTATCGGGAGTGCACAAGGTTTTTCATGTGTCGATGCTTCGGAAGTATAATCCGGATCCATCTCACGTCATAGAATATGAACCATTAGAGGTTCGAGAAGACATGAGTTATGTAGAGAAGCCGATTCAGATTTTGGATAGAAAAAAGAAGGTGTTAAGGTCTAAGATGATCCTACTAGTTAAAGTTCTTTGGCAACACTACACTATAAAAGAAGCCACATGGGAGCTAGAGAGCTTAATGAAGGAAAGATACCCTGAATTGTTTGAGCACTAAGCCAATTCAAATTTGGAGGACCAAATTTCTAAAGGTGAGGAGAATGTGAAATCCCCCAATTCCATGTAATTTTTCACCTTTGTAAAGCAATTCAGCTTAAATGAAGTAAATATATATATATATATATATATGAAAATCTAATGTATAAATGTTATATGGGATATAGATGGAATAAAACTAATGAATGGTCAAATAGTCAAATGCTCAAAAGGGTCAATGGATGGTCAATGGCTGAGATGATTATGGGATTAGAATGCATTAAATGCATTAAATGAAGTTTAATGAGTCACCATCTTCTCTATCAAAGTCGGCAACCCCATATCAGCCCTTTCCTCTCGTTCCTCTTCCATTTTCCTAAGTTTCCATTTCCAATCACCTTGACAAACCACTACCTCCTGTCACCAAATAGTTAAGCTCCCTTGACGAAAAATGACCCTTGTCACTAGCTCTAGCTAGGTCTGTAATATGAAGAGCTGAATTTAAGTATTTGGAGAGATCAAAAATTCAATTAATTGGGGAATTGTAAAGGTAAGAGATGAAGTGGTTTTGTTTAATTCTATTGATGGTTTGGAGTCATATTGAGTTGGTATAGCATGTTTATAGAGGTCACTTAAAGGTTTGGAATTGTTATGGTTTTTGTGCAGCTTAAGGAAGTGAAGGCTAAGGATTGAATTTCAACCAAGCTATTGGATTTTAGCTAATTGAGGTAAGGAATTTATGTAACAGACGTAGGGTGACTATGTCTGCATGTTTTATTGTGTTTTAAATGCCTTGGGATGAAGTACAAGTTGGTTTTTATACAGGAAATGGTAAATTTCGGATTTTACTCCTAGTTACCAAAATGCTAGGAGCAGCCGACTGCCTAGAGACAACCAAAGCGTAAAAATTTTCGAAACTGACTTAAACCAGTCGACTGCTATGTAAGCCAATCGACTGCTAATTTCCCAAAACATTCTGTTTCAAACCAGTCGACTGCTAGGGATGCCAGTCGACTGCTTTTCTTCCGGAAGCATTCTGTTTCAAAAATGGTAGACTGTCCAGGGAGCCAGTCGACTACTTTTTCTCGGGAAGCATTCTATTTCAAAACCAGTCGACTGCTATATGGGACTAGTCGACTGCCCTATGTGTTTTTCGAAAAATAAAATATTTGAATTTCAAAAGGAAAAGAAATTCAATAAAGCAAAATATGGTGTAGCAACCGACTGCCCTAAAGACCAGTCGACTGCCTATTTGAAAAGGAGGTTTTGAAAACCTATTTCAAAAAAGTATATTTGTATTTGCCAAGAGTTATATGAATAATGTTTTGGAGACTATGAATACCTTTAATGATCATGCACATTATTTGTATTTGTGCTTGGCTGAGGAGCCTTAGTCCAGTCCTCAGACCCACAATAAGGCACCTAACTAGTGAGCACTGTGGGCTATAGACAATGACCATACGTCTTTTATTTGTATTCGGCTTTAGGGAGGATCCCTGCCCCATGCGTGGGTACAACATTTATTCGACATCTCTCGGGATTATCTTTTACGGATATATTTGTGGTATCCCTTGTGGGATCTCTCATGGATTATCCCTTATGGGATATATTTGCTGTATCCTTGTGAGAATTATTTGGTGCATGATTCTATTGGAAATTAATTGTCTCCCATCTATTTGAAAGTATTTGAAAGCATGTGAAAGTATTGGAAGTTATTTGTATTTGAACTATTTGTACTGGTATTTGATATTTTTGGGAAAATTATATGGTATATGCTTTATAATAATTTTACATGACATTATAGAGCCAAGCAGGAAAACTGCATATAATGACATAGTACGCTCTTTTACATATATTTCTTACTGAGCATAAACTCACTTCTTTACAAACATTTTTCATACAGATTACTTGAAGTAATTCTCGCTCCGGATAGAGGAGCACATTTTGAGATCTTTTGATATACCTTCGAGACATGCTTCCCACTTATTCTTTGAAGGTATAGTCAGTTGGCCATGTACTTCGGCTATTGTACAGTACAATATTACATTTGTGTATGTTTTGGGGAAAATAGGATATGTAAGTATTTGAGATCCTGGTATATGTGGCGCATATATATATATATATATATATGAAAATTTCATTTATGAGAAACATAATATCGTGCTATAAGTAATAAAGCATAAATTATGAGAAGAAAAGAAAATGACGTTGACAAACGAATCTAAGTAAAGTGTATGTGAAAGAAAAAAGTTAGTTGGTATTTGGATAGTGACGAGGACGTCACAGAGGATGCAAGCCAAAAAAAATAAACAAATATAAGAATGATATCAATAGTTATTAAAAAAAAATCAAAAGAATAGACAAATAAATTACCCCATTGAAATGTCAAAGTAAGTTGATGAGAGACAAACCTCTAAGGCCTTGAGTACATGCTCAAATGTTATAGTTTGTTTCTCCTCTCTATTACAAACTTCATTGGACTTATGAAATAAAATTAAAGATAAAAGTTTTATAATAAACATGAAGTTAAGAGAATCAATTAAATTATAGTTGGAAAAAGTAAAAATCAAACACATTTATTCTTATACAAGCTAGATTTGTAGTTCACATGTTTAGATAAACTAAGATGAAGCAAATTCAATTTATCACAAACCTTCTCCTTATACCAGATAGATTCATAGTTCGTTCATAACTTATACCAACTTAAACAATAAAGATATGACAAAGAAAAAATGACTACCATCACATAGGAAAGAAAATGAAGCCAAAGATCTTGAGCATATCACACCATTCTTTCATTTAAGGCTATATCAAAATTGGTTAGACTTTTGGAAGATGCACCCTACACAGAAAGGATTTAGACTACAACATAAAGATTTGGAGCACTTTTAAAGGGTTCTCTATGAACCCCACAAAGACCCTTTAGTAGAATTTTAGGTGCCTCAATATAGCATAAATTTCAAAGTACAACAATCGAATCTTTCTTCAGTAATCTTGATAGATGGTAAATTTCTAAAACAGGAAAAAAAAGATTTTATATGTGACCTTTTTACGTATGCCTCTATATATCCACATACCTAAACATAAGTAAACAAACTTAAAACCATCAGAACTTTTTCAAAATTGACATAGGTTGGAAAAAGATATTCAAAAAGTAACATTTGTTTAAGCTATTAACATTTGAAAAAGAACTTTTAGTTGCACTAAACAATATCCAATATCAATCTAGTAACAAAATGGTACTATACATAAATTTTATCATATAAAATTGGCAAAATTCATTTAGCTTTGTGTTGCATCTAAAATTTATGAATTCAAAATAAAAATTGATATTTATGATTACACGTACTTGATGTTGAAGAAGAGAAGATATGGTATCAACTATAGGTGATTTGAATGTCAATGACAATGCAAGTCATTTGATCAATCCTTACCAGAAACATATCATGATGTGTAAACAACTGTAAAGGCTGTAATAGGAAGCTGGGTAAACAGTATGCGTAACAGTAATTCAAGCTTGGAAGAGAACATTAAGACATTAAGCTATTGTTGAACACTACAATATTTTTTCTTGTGATCCAAAGATTTCTATAGTAGTTGTGTTGGCTCTATAGGCTATACCGAGAGGGGGATGAATCGGTTTTTAGCTAACCTTATGCCCGTTGTATCTCACAAAACTAGCCGTTACAAACTATTTTCGGGCAAAGGAATCGATCCCTTTCCATAGGGGATCGATCCCTTCATTCCAGAATGCTTTATTCTGGGCTGAGGGACCTTTTCTTCCGCTAAAATGCCTACTGCCAAAAAGGGATCCCTTCCCTTAAGGGATCGATCCCATGCCTCCAGAGAGCTATTTTCCTGCACTTTTGGGTTAGAAATGATATGACCTTTGATCCTAATCCAACCCAAAACATTTTGACATTTTTGTGGAAGTTTTTCTTGACTTTCTCTGATGAAAACATGGTCCAAAAATTCATTAAGTGATTTTCTAAAATATTCAAAACATTTACAAAGTATTAAGACCAATAAGAGTATGCATCATTAAATCATGGTCTTAATGTTTGATATGATCACTTGAAATGTATTGAGAAAATCATGTGTGATAAGGCAAATTTACAATATGAATTAAAACATTAAAGCTTACTTAAGTTTTTGTCATTTCAAAATATATATATGGCAATTTAAAGCTAACAATCTCCCCCTTTTTGATATAACAAAACTTAATGTAAATTTGCTTTGAAAATTCTTTGATAAAATACTCCCCCTCAAATAAAGCAGGATTTTACAAAGCTCCCCCTTAATATAAGCATGGGTTTTTACAAAGCTCCCCCTTAATATAAGCATGAGTTTTGAAAATGAATTTTCAAACTATTTCTCCCCCATTTTCTCTCCCCCTTAATGTCTCTCCCTTTTAATATCTATCTCTCCCCCTTTTTGTCATAGTAAAAAGAAGGAAAAATAATAAAAAATATGCTCTCCCTAAAATCATATCTATGTGAGAAGAGATAAAAGAATATGCTCCATCCAACAAGAAACATGTTAGTACATAGGACTCATAGCACAAATAAATAAGTCAATATCCATAAAAAGTATGAAATATTCATGCAAAGAATATGACTTATGATCCTATACCAATTGTTTATAAATAATTTCGCAAGAAGTTTCCAATTGGTAAATAATGAAGCAGGCACCTAAGTATATCAATTGATCTTTAAGGTCCAACTAAGGTGCATGGCAATACATCATGATTATGAGCTAACATTAGATGACATATGAATACATGAGCTCATAAATCATTTTCAAGAAAGAATGTGCTTAGAATTAAATCATATATCAATTAATCACAAATTCTAGCACAAAAGTGTTTCATGCAAAAGTGTCTTATATGAATTCTTCTCTATTTGTCATTTCAATCTAAGGAGCATGAGAAGAATTGTCAATTTAAAGCTCATACCAATTGGCAATTTAGCTTTGGCTTACCAATTGTTGAAAATATGGTTGCCAATGATACTAATTGCTATTTCAATCTAAATACCAATTGTTACTAATGGTTGACTTAGTCATTTTGCATGAATCCAATATTTATATGTAGTGTGTTCATGTCAAGAAAATAATCATTCTAAAAATGCAAGAACACAATCACACACCATCAAATATGCATATGGATTAATTTAACATTAGCATACTATCATAAAGTATTAATCAATATTCATATTCATAAAGTTATACCATATGGAAGATTCAAACAATAAAGGTATTCAAGCAAACACATTTTCTTCCATGGTTTCAAGTACAAAAATCCTATGCTTATTTTTCAATTCAAGTCCTTAACCAATTATGAGCAAAGAAAGATTCATTAAAGCCCAAGTTCTTTAATAATTTGACCATAAGAAAAATTTAAGTACATGTATGATAAAGTTTCATGCATTTGAACATTTAGGATCCATTTACCATCATAAATTATAGGCCTATGACCATTACCAATTGTTGAATTTACATTTGGAATCAATCCACTAGATGTATAATTATCATGAAACCTAGTGTGGAATGATAAGTCAAGCTAAGAGACATAATCCTATAAGCATGCTTGACTAAGATGAACAAAAAGGAATAAAGAAGATTCATTATGCACTAGTTCATCAATTTCTCAAATATATCCATAAATTCTTGAAATATTTCTCAAAATTATGTTTAAGCATTCATTGAAAGTATATTTCAAGATTATTTCAAGATTCATGAATGTTTTCAACAAGAAAAATGATTTTGCACTTGTGAGCTCAAGAAAAATGATATTAATTGTTGAAAATGATACCATTTGTTGGAAATAACACAAGTTGATGGAGTTGAGGGATGATATCAATGAAAAATGATTTTTCATAATCTAAATATCATCAAAAGGAAGTTAAAATATTGAATTTTAAGTTGAGAAGAAAGAAGATATCAAGAGAATTAAGAAAACTTCTCAACTAAGGCTTAAAAATGCAGAAAAGGGCATAAATTGCCTAGAGGGATCGATCCCTAAACTCCAGAATCTAGTTTCCTGCATGTTTTTCCAAAGGGATCGATCCTTTATGTAGAGGGATCGATCCCTTATCCTGGTTCTGCAAATTTTTGACAGAAAATCCAACTTGTGAGGTGCCAAAACTTCGTTTTTGAGTATTTTAAGTCCAAGTAAGGGTTTAAACATTTGTAAAACATGATTTCGGACTTGTATGAATGAAAAACATGAATGAAAAACCATTTTACAAAAGATTTTGCAATTTTGGAAGAATTTTCACAATAAAATGCATTTTTAGCCTCAAAGGAGGTCATTTTGAGAGTTATACATATTTTGACAAAACCAATGCATTGAATTACATACATATGTCAAAACAAACTTGTTCACATAGGTTTTAAGCACATATATCATTAAAGCATACATCTTGTGAATGATTTCCAACATACAAATTCTTCATTAATGCACATGACAAGGCATTTTGCATAAATGACATAATGGCAATTTGAGGCAAGTAAGTACATTATCAACACATAGAAAACTTGCTCAAAATGCAGAAATCCAATAATCATTTCAAAATAACTAAACATGCTTTTCATCCAATAATCCAATGCCTCAAGAACTATCCATTAACCAATCAAAAATCATTCAACATGCCTTTTCTTTATTCATTCAACTCACAATGCACCAAGGATCATTAACAAACCATATCATCAAAGCATAAACAATAAAGAGTTTAAGAAGTAAGGAATTAAGCTTACAATACTCCTTTGCTAAAGAATGCTTTGCCTTGAATTGTTGTGATCTTGCCAAGTATGGATTCTTAAGCACTTTCTCTTTCTCATTGGTATAAGCAAACTCCATGAGGATGCGTTGAGCATTTAAACTCCATTGTTCCATTGTAACTCCATGCTCTAACACTCCTACAACAAACAAATTCAAACATGCTTTGGTACCCAAATTTTCTTGGGTCCATGAGAGTTAGTGCAAACAATTTTTGATCCTTTGGGGATTGATTTCAAACTCAAATCATCATTATTTATTGCATGCTTTGGCACCCACATTTTTCTAACTACTCTTCCTCTAAATATGGTTTTTCTATTTGTGCATGCTTGTGAGGAATGGCCTATCCTATTGCATAGTGAGCATGTAAGAGATAAATCATGCATAGTATTTTTACTCACTAGGAAATTCTTAAGATGAGTTTCTTTTTGTTTAGCATTATAGCCTAACCCATCTTTGTCAAAGAAAGCTCTTTGGGTCTCTAACATATGATCTAGCTTTTGTTGACCCATATAAAACCTAGTAAATGAGTTATGTAAATTTGTATTCTTTTCATTCAACTCATTTATTTCTAAGTTAGCCTCTTCTAATTTCTTTTCAAATTCTAGCTTAGCATTTGTCAAGGCTTCATTTTCTATTTTTAATTTAGCAATGATTTTCTTATATTTGGAGTTCATGCATTGAAATTCATTTGCTAAATCATTAAAGGCATTTTGTAACTCATCAAATGTAAAGTCATTATTTTCACTAGAGCTACTACTAGCCTCATCGTCACTAATAGCCATAAAGCATGAGTAGGCTACCTCATTATCTATGTTTTCCTCATCGGAGCTATCACTATCGCTCCATGCAGCCACAAATGCTTTCTTCCTAGGTTTCCTATCCTTTTCTTTCCTAAGTAAGGGGCAATCTAACTTAGTATGACCCGGTTCATTACACTCATAACACACTAAAGGGTCCTTTTCTCTTCTACTTGACTCCCCTCTTTGATGTCTCCTATTATTTTCTTTTTCTTTCATTCTCATGAACCTATTAAATCTTTTGGCAAGCATTGCCATTTCCTTCTCTTCCTCATTTCCACTCTCATCACTATCATCTTCAAGGACCTCATGAGTGGAAGACTTAAGTGCTACCCCTACTTTCTTTGAAGGCACTTCATTTCTTTTCATTTTCATTTCATATGTAAGTAGGGAGCCCGTAAGCTCATCTAGAGACAAGGTATTTGGATCCTTAGACTCTTCTATTGCGGTTACCTTTGCCTCCCATGACTTAGGCAAGCTATTCAAAATTTTCTTTACTATTTCAACATTGGAATAAGCCTTGCCTAGAGCCTTAAGTCCATTAATTATATCATTAAATTTAGTGAACATTTTGCTAATGGACTCATTTTCTTTCATCCTAAATAACTCATAATCATGTATAAGCATTCCTACTTTGGTCTCTCTAACTTGATTTGTCCCTTCATGTGTGATGGCTAGTTTATCCCATATTTGTTTAGCATTCTCACATAAGGATACTCTATTATACTCATTGGGACCTAAAGCATAAAAGAGGGTGTGCATAGCCTTGGCATTCAATTGTGCCAATCTCATGTCATTGGTGTCCCACTCATCTTCACTTTTAGGGACATCTTTTCCATCTACTTTCTTTATTGGGATTCTAGGGCCATTAACAATTACTCTCCACACTTTATAGTCATTGGATTGCATAAATAGCATCATCCTAATTTTTCAATAGGAGTAATTCTCACCATTGAAGAGTAGAGGTCTAACTAATGAGTGTCCCTCTTCTCCTAAGGGTATGCCTACATTCAAGTGAGCCATTTAAGATCGTTTTGCTTGATAGATGTTAGTCTAAATCAATCTCGAGCCCAAGCTCTGATACCAATTGTTGGCTCTATAGGCTATACCGAGAGGGGGGTGAATCGGTTCTTAACTAACCTTATGCCCGTTGTATCTCACAAAACTAGCCGTTACAGGCTATTTTCGGGCAAAGGGATCGATCCCTTTCCATAGGGGATCGATCCCTTCATTCCAGAATGCTTTATTCTGGGCTAAGGGACCTTTTCTTCCGCCAAAATGCCTACTGCCAAAAAGGGATCGATCCCTTCCCTTAGGGGATCGATCCCATGCCTCCAGAGAGCTATTTTCCTGCACTTTTGGGTTAGAAATGATATGACCTTTGATCCTAAACCAACCCAAAACATTTTGACATTTTTGTGAAAGTTTTTCTTGACTTTCTCTGATGAAAACATGATCCAAAAATTCATTAAGTGATTTTCTAAAATATTCAAAACATTTACAAAGCATTAAGACCAATAAGAGTATGCATCATTAAATCATGGTCTTAATGTTTGATATGATCACTTGAAATGTATTGAGAAAATCATGTGTGATAAGGCAAATTTACAATATGAATTAAAACATTAAAGTTTACTTAAGTTTTTGTCATTTCAAAATATATATGGCAATTTAAAGTTAACAAGTTGTTTCTTGGCTAATAAACTCCTCCTTTACTGATTACACCAGACACAAGTTGCCTACAAATTCACTTAATTTTGCTTCTAGAATTTAAAGTTACAACTCTAGCAACAGCAAGGAACTCATTAGGAAACAAAGTATCTACAATGTTAATTCTTAATAGATGATAAAAGAAAATGAATGTATTAGGAATTTTAGCACCAAAAAAAAATGTATTAGGAATTTTCGCACAAAAAAAAAGAATGTATTAGGAATTTGAATACTATATATCTAAGCAACCATTGGACAACAAACATTTTTCAGTACTCTTTTAACATGGCAAACATTAGACGACAAACATTTTTTTAGTATTCTTTTAACATGGTTCAATATAATGAAAATAAAATTCCTTTTAAAACAATAGATATTAAAATACATTTACTATAATCAAATATGTCTTGCAAGGACAATACTCTTTCAAACAACATTAAATTGCTGCATCTATTGCTAATTTTAACTGATATCAGTATAATGTGCCTAATTGGTTAAAATTGAACAATTTGATACTTCTAACCATATATAAGCTGCAGCAACAACAACAATGAAACACTGACCTACAAACGCAAAGCCTTCCATATATATTTCCAAATGCAGTTGCAACTTTCTGTTAGATTTCATGCTACCAATATCGATTTACAACAGATGAATTAAAGAAAGGAAAAGCTTTTCAACAAATGAGGTCTAATTATCTAACTCACTCTAGCACAAAATTCTAATGCTTGTTACCGGAAGATAACATATGAATGTACCTATTAAAGTGCAAATTGATTAAAACTTGATAACATGAATCATCACACAAATTAAAATTAGAAGTAACTCCATGCAAAGAGTAAAAGTGGAATGTAATGATACCAAGAGCCTCTCCTAAAGTATTGAAAGGATTTGACTTTTATAGTAAGTATGGAAGGTTCACAATTTTGCCTAACACATAGGAGGTAGCATAAGAAGTATATTAGTTCCAAAACAATCAAGCATCCATATTACATCATTCCAATTAGCTACTACTATAGAAAATTACTAAGAACATTGCCCTAACACAGAAAAAGAAGCAAATCAAGTTGGGTGTCAATTATCGAGAAATGTCAATTATCGAGAAAGACCAAAAACCTCTAACTTCTTTAACTTACTTATTAGAGTTTCACTCAATTTGGGCCTATTGTCATAGAGTTTCACTCAATGTGGACCAAAAACCTCCAACTTCTTTAACTTACTTATTAAATCTATTGCCACCTTTCATTCCATCTTTCATTTGGTTAATCTCTCTATTCCTGTGAAGAGCAAAAAACGTAGGTATATATAAACGAAATAGGCAACTTTTCTAGGTCATGCGCCAAAATAGAATAGTCATAGAAGCCCGCTGTTTAAGTTCTCATTGTTAAAACCATGTACCTGACATAAGCAGCAAAAGCCCACCTAATAGCAAGAGTTAAGCATATCAAACATCCCTGCACCATATATATATATAATATTCATATTGGTAACCTTTTTAAATTTTAAATAGGCAAAGAGACTGAGAGAAAGAGGCAATTGATTTAAGACAATCAAAGTGACAATACTGCTTTGATAAAGTATATAATTTAAGTGATCGCAAAGTGATAAAAGAAGGAAGTCATTAATCAAAAGCAGAAAAATATCAGCTAATAGAGCAGATAACACGTTTTAGCAAGCACTGCAGTTCCTCAAAAAATGTAATTGGTAATTAATGTAAAAAAGCAAGGATGTTTCAATAGCTCTTCTTTCGGATAAACCATTAGTTGGAAGCTGAATTCCTCTGCCATCTAATGAGACGACCTTTGTTACATTAATTCCATGCCAGACTCAAACAAATCAATAAAATAAAGTTCCCATTGTATAGAAAATTGGTATTTTAGGATAAGAAGCTTTCTACTCCATTTGTTTTCAATGCTACAACAAAAAAAGGCTCAACTCAAAGTTTAACAAAGCCCCTTTTACCGTCTTCATACCTACCAATTACATGATCAATGCAAAATTAAGTAATTTACATCTACAAACTTTGTAATCACTACAAATAAGATACATTGCTAACTATATCAATAATAGCCACCTCTCTGACCAAATTTCAAACATTTCATCTCTATTATGTCACCAGTTGTAACGGTCCACAATACGGTAAATAACATATTTTACACACAATTTTACGATTGGGCTGTCTGTGATGCTTTTAACACTTGTACAATACAGTAATAAATTATAAAAATTTATTTATTTAATTAATTCGAAATATAAAATTTTTACAATATTCCGTACACTTTACATCCCATGTTTCTATTTTGTCATAAAGTAGTACTGTATACATGTGTTTGAATATATAAGAGAATTGATTGTACCTTTAAATTTCAACGCTCTTTGCCTCAATGTGCTATTCGCAACTATATTTATCCGAAACAGTCATCAAGATAATCCTTGCGACTAAATTTGGAAAGTTGAAAGATAAGGGGGTGAGCGAATCACGTGCTCAGTAAAGGAGTCGTATGATGCTTGATACAATGAAATCTATATGCTGGAAAATATTTATTTTTCCATAAATCTAAATGGAATAAATCATTTAATTTCCACCACGTTAGTAACAGTTCAAAACACGTGACAGTTTCAGTGATCAAACAGCACAGTGAACTGTAGATATAAAACTGTAGAAACAATAATCAGTCACTTTCCGTACAGTAGTTTGTAAATATCCAAAATCGTTGGATAAACAGTTCAGTAATTATTTCTATATTAGAAATAATTTTCATAATATCCTTTTCCAATAAACAGTGCCTGTCAGTGCAGTTCAGTAAACAGTAATCAGTACGATACAGTTCAGTAAACAATATTTCTCAGTACGGTGCAGTTCAGTAAAAAGTATTTCCCAGTGCAGTACAGTTCAGTAAAACAGTATTTCGGTACGGTTCAGTTCAGTAAATAGTATTCATTATGGTCCAGTTCAGTAAACAGTATTCAGTATGGTCTAGTTCAGTAAACAGTATTCACACTGCAGTACAGTAAAACAGGATTCAGTAAATCCCTTCAGTAAACAGAAATCGCTAAGTTGATACTAGGCATCACCCTACATCATATCATGCTATCATCGTCCACTAAGGGACACAGTAACAGTATACATTGAGATCTATAGCCATGATCTATAGAGGTCCTTGGTGTACACTTGCCAGGTGACATTCGAGACCGCTGATGACTGGCGGGTCATTCATCCACGTGACAGTAATAGTAACAGTAACAGTAACAATAGTAAGCATGAATCTTGGGGCCTAAGTCTTAGAACAGTATAAAAATCGTACCACAGCCTTTCTGGATTTTATTCAAAATAATTTGAAATATTTCATCTTTATCCATAAGGCTTTCACATTTTCATATATCATCAGCTTTATGGAATTTATAAAATAAATAAGATCAGTATTTAGGTTCCATAAAGGTATAAAATCATTTCTTTTCCCATAAAAATACCTTTAAGGAAATCCCATGAATTAAATCATTTATTTAAGTAATTATTTCTAAAAAGGTATTTATTTCTCATTTCCACATACCGTAAATCAGTCGGTAAATATTCATGTATTAAGTGAAAACACAATAAATATTCATTTTGAATACTTAATATCATATAAAACATAATTAATTTCTCACTCTAATGAAAATATAAAACATGAATATTTAATTTTATAACTTTCTCATAATTTCCAATTTATGGAAAATTGGTGGAAATTATATTCAAAATTTCCCATTTAAATCATTTTTATGCATCTAAAATATTTTATAATATTTTAGAATATTTTTGGAAATTTTCCGATAGCATAACAGTTGCGGATTCCTAATCTCCTGCACACAATTCACAGTATATAAACCAACTTATCAACCACAATTTTATGTTTTCAAACCAAATCATGCTTCCAATATTCTCATAAAATTTAGATCAAGAAAACATGTAATTCATTATATCACTACAAATCACACACTTCCCCCTTACCTGTCTTACGAAGTCGAGCTTCCTGGTTACGTTTATCGAAACTTGTAACTCCCGGCTGCAAAATAATTTTATCAAAAATTATTAATATTTTTCTTCTTATTTTTAAACCACTAGTATTCATAAAATGCAGCCACTAATGTCATAATATAAGCACAATCAGTATAATTTATACTGGTGCTAAAACTCAACTTTCGCATTTTAACTTCTTTTTCTGTTCTATTTTCACCAATCTTTCTCTTTTAATTGGAATAATAGCCAAATAAGCCCTCGACCTTGAGCCCAAAATGGAATTAAGCCCTCAACGTTTTATTTCATGGCAATCAGTTCATAAACTTTTATTTCAGTGGAAATAAACCCTCAACCTTCTAAAATTATGCAATTAAGTCCAAATCTGTTAAATGACAATAACTGCCGTTAGTGAAAGCTGACGTGGATAGCTTACTTGGTTGCCACGTGGCATGCCACGTGTGCAATACTAACGACAGTTAGTGTCATTTAACAGATTTGGACTTAATTGCATAATTTTAGAAGGTTGAAGGTTTATTTCCACTGAAATAAAAATTTATGGACTGATTTCCACGAAATAAAAGGTTGAAGGCTTAATTCCATTTTGAGCTTAAGGTCGAGGGCTTATTTGGCTATTTTGCCCTTTTAATTTCTATAGTCATTTTCTACCATTAACCCAAAAATTCAGCATATTTTCATGCTTAAATAAGGTCATGGCCGAATCCCTCTTTATGGCCACTTTCATGATTTTCAATCTTTTTCCTCAATTTCCTGTTTTCAATTGGCCAATGCTTGTCCACGTGAGCCTTTCCCTCTTATTTTCCTGCATGAACCATAGCTTTTCCTTATTCTTTCATGCCAAACCGAACCTTCCTCTTCCATGACCAAATTTTGGTTCTTTCACAATCTCAACTTTCCAAGCTTTCTATTCATTTTTTTTATATTCTATTAATCATTTCTCATCATGCTCATACAATTTCCAGCCAAGATTTCATGCTTGTTCACATATATATAAAGATCTAAATTTGTTCTAATTCCATCTTCAAATAGGATTTAAGTAAAAAAAAAATCCTATAACCATATTTATTGTGTTATAAAACATAAAAATATACCATTGAACATCAAGAAAACCATAAGAATTTAATTTGCTTACCTTGACCGAATGATCTCTCTCAAAACAGAATGTGTTTTGCCTTAAGTCAGCCTCTTTGCTTGTTTCTTTGATGATTTAAATAATGGAGAAAGGGTTGATGGTGAGGGTTAAGTGATTACCTATCAAAGGTATGAAAATTTGTTGAATTTTCCTTGAATAATCTGGATGCAAAACAGAGCACAAAATGAAGCCAAAACAGACTTCTCGTAGAACAGTAGAAACTCGGTGATAAGGATCAAATTTTGCTGAAGTTTTGTTTCTTTTATTCTCCTATTTATTCAAGATGACCAATAGGAAGTTGCCACCTTTCTTACTTATCTATTTTCTCATCATTTTTATGTCTTATAAACATTAAATTGGTGAAGAAAAACTGCAGCAAAGAAATGCCTGGGAGGGTCCTTAGCTGTTTGGTTTGACCATGTTTTGCTTCTCCTTTTTGAAGACTTTAACGAATGATAATTTACCTCATGTTCATCTTTAATTTCTCTTTTCTTTTGTATTTTTTTATATTGTATTTTATACTATAAAAATATGGTTACAATTTCTTTGAATTCCCAACTGGAAAAATTGGTACTATGGCAGTAATGGGTGACGTGTAGTCCATCTTTTCTTGGCTACATGTTTTCTTGGTCCATTTTACCTCTTTTGCTATATAAAGTTATCCAATAATATTCCACCATATTTCCAATTAATAAATCCTCTTCACTAATATTATTTATATCATTTTTCCCTCATAATTTGTCTCACAAAACTGCTTCCAGCCATGTATACTGGCAGCAAAAATTTAATGCACGGTTTGCATTATACTCCTCATCTCTTTTGTATATTCCTCAAATCAAAATAAATCACATGTACAATAAATAATTTTTTCTCTTATAAATTTATTTGTTGATATTTTATGCCATGAAAATAACACTTCCATTCTAAATTTTCTGATTTCTTTTCTTCCTTCGTTCCATACCATACTTTCTATTCATCATTCAATATTTGTCTCATCTCTTATACACCATTCTATACTTTATAATTTATAATTCCAATAATTCCAAATTGAGATTGGAAATTCATTCTGTCTTTATTTAATTCCACCATCAATAATTTACAAAGTATAGTGTACAGTGTTATAAAATCGGGTCTCACACCAGCAGTATTCTTTTTTTTTTTCCAAGTTATAAACGTAGCTATCTAGATCCAAACCTAATGAAAAACCTACACTAGCCGCCATAAGAAGGAAATTATAAATTCTTTAAACAGTAGATCTTTAAGGATACATATTAAGGAGAATTAAAGCAAATTAAGCTAATTATAAATAAGATAAAAAGCTAAGAAACTAACAAAATTTTCATTTAATGTGTGAGAAAAACGTAAATTAAGGTTTAAAAAAGTTCGAGGCTTAGATTAAAAAATGTTAAATGAGAAGAAGAAACAATTCAGCTTATTTGCAAATTCTAAATCTATCCAAACACCGAAAAGTCGATATTAAGGTTAATTATGAACTTTATGCAGAAGTAAAGAAAGAAAGTGGATCTGAAAGATAAAAGAACAAACCTGGATTTGAACAAATCGGGGGCAGCAGCTTAGTTCGACATTGGAGAGGCGTAGTGGAGAGGCGCAGAAGGGAGAGGCAGATCTGATCTGGAGAAGCGATGGGGAGGTGCACGTAGGGGAGATTGAGGCAATGGTGAGGTGTCCGCAGGAGAGAGGAGAGGCACACGCAAGGGATAGGTGAGGTGAGGCGAGGGGCGCTCAAGGGAGAGGAGAGGAGAAGAGAGGTGAGGTGCACAGGGCGGCTGGGCTAGACGTCGCGTCGGATTTGGGTAGGTGAGGCCGGCGGGAGGAGTCTGGGTGAAGGAGAGGCGGGTGAGGATTAGCCAAATTTCCTTAGTGTTTTTTTTAAGCTAATTAAGTAAAAGGTGAATTGGGCAGTAAAATAAATTTTTTGGGGTGGGAATTGATGAATAATTTTGAGACGAATTTGTGGTAGCAAAATCCGTCTCAAAATTTTCATATATTTTTTATATAAATTTAATAATGTTAATTCATTTAATTGCAAAAATTTTACTATATTTTTTTTATATTTAATTGATATTATTTATAATTTATATATTCTAAAAATTATTATACAACATTAAACTAATGAAAAAAAAAATTTTACAACATTAAACAAAAAAAATATTATGATATTATAGTTTATATTAGTATATTAGTTTATATTTTGTCTCTAAATTTTGAGACGGATTTTGCAACAAAAATTTCGTCTCTAAATTTAGAGACGGAACTTTTGGATTTTTTTTTATTTATCTAGAAGATTTTGAGATAGAATTTCCATTGCAAAATCCATTTCTAAATTTTGAGACGGAATTTGCAACAGAAATTTCGTCTCAAAACCCAAAGATTTATTTTTTTATTTCTTGGGAGATTTTGAAACGGAATTTCCGTTGCAAAATTCCGTCTCAAAATTTTAAGACGAAATTTGCAACGAAAATTCTGTCTCAAAACCCATAGATTTTTTTTTATTTCTTGGGAGATTTTGAGACGGAATTTTTTGTTGCAAATTCCGTCTCAAAACCATTAGATATTTTTTTTTTAGAGATTTTGAGATGGAATTTCCGTTACAAATTCCGTCTCAAAATCTCCCAAGAAATAAAAAAAAAAGAAATCTATGGGGTTTTGAGATGAAATTTGCAACGAAATTCCGTCTCAAAATCTCCCAATAAATAGAAAAACAAATCTTTTGGGTTTTGAGACAGAATTTTCGTTGCAAATTTCGTCTCAAAATTTCGAGACGGAATTTGCAACTTAAATTCCGTCTCAAAATCTCTCAAGAAAATAAAAAGTGAAATCAAAGGGTTTTGAGACGGAATTTGTAACGAAAATTCCGTCTCAAAATCTCCAAAAAAAAAAGAAATTTATGGGTTTTGAGACAAAATCTCCATTACAAAATCCGTCTCAACTTTAGAGACAGAATTTGCAACGGAAATTCCGTCTCAAAATCTCCTAATAAATAAAAAACAAAACTTTGGGTTTTGAGACAGAATTTCCGTTGCAAATTTCATCTCAAAATTTCCCAATAAATAAAAAAACAAATCTTTGGGTTTTGAGACGGAATTTCCGTCTCAAAATTTCGAGACAAAATTTGCAACGGAAATTCCATCTCAAAATCTCCCAATAAATAAAAAACAAATCTTTGGGTTTTGAGACAGAATTTTCGTTGCAAATTCCGTCTCAAAATTTCCCAATAAATAAGAAAACAAATCTTTGGGTTTTGAGACGGAATTTCTGTCTTAAAATTTCGAGACAAAATTTGCATCGAAAATTCCGTCTCAAAATCTCCCAATAAATAAAAAAACAAATCTTTGGGTTTTGAGACGGAATTTTCGTTGCAAATTTCGTCTCGAAATTCTCAAAATCTGTCAAGAAAATAAAAAGTGAAATCAAAGGGTTTTGAGACAGAATTTGTAAAGGAAATTCTGTCTCAAAATCTTCAAAAAAAAAAAAGAAGAAATTTATGGTTTTTGGGACGGAATTTCCGTTGCAAAATCCGTCTCAACTTTAGAAACGGAATTTGCTCCCAATAAATAAAAAAACAAATCTTTGGGTTTTAAGACGGAATTTCTGTTGCAAATTCCGTCTCAAAATCTCTCAAGAAATAAAAAGTGAAATCAAAGGATTTTGAGAAGAAATTTTTAACAGAAATTTTGTCTCAAAATCTCAAAAAAAAAAAGAAATTTATGGGTTTTGAAACAGAATTTCCGTTGCAAAATCCATCTCAACTTTAGAGACAGAATTTGCAACGGAAATTCCGCCCCAAAACCATTAGATTTTTTTTTTGGAGATTTTGCGACGGAATATCCGTTGCAAAATTCGTCTCAAAATTTAGAGACGGATTTTGCAACAAAAATTCCGTCGGAAATTTTGGCGGGGATATACACTGTTTGCACGCGCCTCTTTAGCTTTGGAATTTGTGACAAAATTTATTCTGTTGCAAATTTGCGACGAATTTCTGTAGAAAATCTGTGGCTAAATTTGTTGCTAAAATTTTTTTTGTTCCGTCACAAATCCGTTGCAAAACCATAAAAATTAATGAAGGAAATTTCTGTCTCAAAATTTTCATCACTGAAAGTACAATTTCTTATAGTGCAAGAGACATATTTCTTCATCTTCTTCAAGCTTCAAAATCAAATCAAGTGCTAGAAATTCAAAATCTTCTATCATTCTCATCTTCCTTATATAGCTTAGTACAAAACATTATATAGATTTCTCTAAAGCTCAAATTTATGTAATCATCCACCTACTTAGAGGTTATCCCTGATTACGAAACTTGTAAACCCAGTCAAAGAATGTAAAAGGGAGTGAACCCTTGAGTGCTTCATTACAAGTGAGGTTTGGGTAGAAAGGTTTACTCCTTAAGCCATAAAAGGGAGTGGTTGTAAGGTTTGATACTTGATCCTATAAAAGGTAGTGGTTATAAGGTCTCTTCCTTAAGCCCAGAAAAAGGAGCATTGAAGGTTACTCTTGAGCCTACGAAAAAGAGTGTAACAAATTCAAGATAGTAAATTTGGGAAAAATCCTTAGGAGCAATTCAAGGTAGAAGATGTAGATAAGGTTGCCAAACTTCTATAAATCATTGTGTATAATTCTTTAACTCTACACTCTTTACTTTATTGCAATTTACTTATACTTATTGTACTGAACTAGAATTGCATGCTAAGACAGGATAAAATAGTGTAGAGAATTTAGAGAACTAAAAACGAACCTAAGGTTAGAGAAAAACCAATTCATCCCCCTCTCTGTTAGGTAATTGAGCCAACAAGTATGTTATGGAGTTTATCGAGAGAACAACTTTTCTTTAGGGTGTTTTTCGGTTTGAGGCTTGTAGGCTAGGGTTCTCTTAGCTTCTCTCTAAAACCATAAAAACTTAAGATTTCTCTCTCCTCACTTATCATGGATGGCAAAAAGATGATGAAGATGAGATTTTTAAGCTTTTAAAATATATATTTATTTATATAAATATCTTATATGGCAATTTAACATTTTACCCTTTAAATTCTTTTAATTACCTAAGGCTTTGTTTGGTTAGTAACTAAATTTTCTAAGATATTAATTCATTAATTTTTAATTATCCATACATGAAAGACTTAAACCTTTGACTTCCCATGGGTGGTGGCCGATCAAATGTAGTGAAAGTACCAAAATACCGTTAAACGAAGGCTTTTGGCTCATTTACATTGTTTTAAACTTTCTCGAGTGAATCTGTTAATCAGGTTGGAATAGGATTAGGTATTCTTCACTTGAGGATTTTACTATATCAATCTATGGGTCAAAATTCAAACCACATTGAGCAATATATGAAAATGTTTATTTTGGCTATGGACAAAATCGTTATTTTTGAATTTATTGGTATTTATTCCTAGATATGCCTAATTGAACTTTGATTGAGCTGAAATTCGAGCCATATTTAATTTAGACTCTAGAGATCATTAATTTGTCCTCCTGGGGTCATTCTATCAAATCCCATGGGACCCCCGTTTAGTTATCCTCTGGCATTACTTCTTTTTTGGAAATCTTAGCGATTAACTCTTGCTTTTCGATTTTCACAACCTTTGGTTTACGGAATTCTTTAGGAAAATGTGATCCTTACATTAGCCTTATACATGAATATATTCGAGAATTGATCACTAGTGAGTTTTAACCATAATATATGTAAAGTCTGCAAGCAATCTAATTAATCTTCTCACAAAAGCATTATCAAGAGATCTGTTAAAAATAATGTAAATAGGAATGAGATTTAAATCCATTAATTAGGCATCAGTAATAGGAACTCAACTTTAGGTTAGTAACCTCCAAACTTTAAGTTTAATGGGTAATAACAAGTTACTGCATATGATTACTTAGTGCTTGATTCCAATTTCTAAATTGTTTATTCAAGTGTTGTTTGATGTGTGAGTTGTAGAATAAGTTTTACTCTTAATGGAGTTACAACAAAATGTCAATAATAACAATGACATAAAAAAACTTCACTTAAGTGATCGTAAAAGTGGTGTCACTTCAAACAAGAAATTAATGGATTTTCTGGTAAAATGATCTCAATTACCAAGACAAGCACATGGCCATGATAGTATTGCAAAGGTAATAAACCTCTTAAATCAAGTGAAAAAAGTGTTATGTTTGTCATATTATTAAATCTAACAGTAAAAATTGTGGTTTAATCCGAAGACACTATTAATTTCGTTAGATATTAAGATATGAACACTAATTAAAGGTTCAAATTGAGATATACTTTCTTTAGGCATATTATTTGTCATGTGAAATAGTGAATTAAGCAACCATTTCAAACTAGTGGGGGAATATTAAGTAGTATGAAATGTGACTTTGAAAATTAAGTTTAAATTGCTAAAAAGTTATGTCTAATATATATTGAATAGACATAATTGGTCAGAAGGTTATGTCTAATAGATATAATTAGTCTTAATAAACATAATATGTCCAAAAGTGATGTCTAAAAGGCATAAATTACTAGAAGAGTTATCTTTTGGGTAAGACATGTCTATTCAAAGCGTTTATTGGTCATTATAAATATTTAGATTTATGTACTTAATTTTCAATATGAAGTTTCATTCATGTATTTGAGAGAGTTTGAAAAATTCTGTTATATATTGGGAAATTTTTTCTTAAAAAAAGTGATTAAAATTTGTGTCTCAGAATTATTTATTATTCTTGCTTATTTCTATTTGACCAACAGAGAGTGTCCTGGAATTATTTTATGAAGTAATCTTGAATTATTTGCAGTCTATTAGATATGTTGTTTGATGATATCTAATAGACACTAACCTGGAATTGTTAACTCACACCCTAAAGCTTATTGTTGCATTGTTTGTTAATTGTTGTTTTGGTATGTTATGGTCCTTATAGATATATTTTTCAATTTTAAATATATTATAGAAAATGGATTGAGAATATTATTATTTTATTACATTTGTAAATTATTAATTTATATGTGAATTATAAAGTTATGATTTTATTTTTAGTTATGTTAAATTATATTATTTATTAAAAATATTTTTATTTAAATAGGTCATAAATAAGTCACTTGGAGGTTGGAATATATATAGCTTGTAATAAGCTATTATTTTATATTGTTTCGGCTTCAAAGTTTCATTAATTTTACATTTTTCTTTAGTATAGACTTTTTTTGCGGGGATTGATATTTTCGTCCACAAGCACCATCTACTTTTATTCATGTTAGTCGTGTGTAGTCATGTTAAATGGATTAATTATAAATGTGTTAATACTATTGTGTTGCTTGTAACACAATAAATTTATCGTGTTCGTGTTCAAAAAACATTTATTAATTTATATTATGACTATGTTTTAACAAATTATGTCGTGTCTAGCACAAGACACAATATAAATATAAAAATTATTGAATCTAAATACAGAATTTCATTGGTACCGTACATATATTATTCATTAACCCTAGTTTACTTGTTAGTATAGAATCCAAATAGCGGAAAGGGTCAATAATTTCGTTGCTTATAATTTAGGTGGGTTCACATAAATCTTAATTTTATGCTACCACTCTAGCCACCCTCAAAGCCATACCAGATATTTAGTGATAGAGAAAGTCAAAGTTCACCATTTGGTCGGAAATGGGTGCAAAGAAGCCTTATTTCGTCGCCTTTCTAATACAAGTAACATATGCTGGCATGGTCTTGCTTTCCAAGGCTGCATTTAATACCGGCATGAGCACTTCCGTGTTCGTCTTCTACAGACAATTTGCAGGAACTCTTTTCTTAGTCCCTTTCGCCATAATTCTTGAGCGGTATTATATTTCTATAAATTTCTAGTAATTCGATTTCCTTCTCTTTTTTCATGATGATAAACTCACAAATAACTTCATGCCAATTTTCTGATTGTTCCTCTTATTCAATGTTCAGGAAAAATCCGCATCCGCTTTCCTTGGCAATCTTCTGCAAGATTTTTATGCTGGCTTTGTTGGGGTACGTTTGGCGGTTGAGTTTCTCCATTTGTAGATGGTGGAAGGAGTTTTATCTTGAATCTTCGTAGCGGAAAGCATCATATTGTTCGATAAAAAAGTGGAAGATTTTAATTTGATGTATAAAAAAATTTTGTTTCAGGATAACTTTGTCCCTGAACATTTATGGTCTCGGCCTCCTTTACACTTCTGCAAATCTGGGTGCTACAACAATTAATTGTCTTCCTGTCACAACTTTTGCCTTCGCAGTTTTGCTCGGGTAGATTTTCTCAACATTTTTTTGTTTTTAACTCTTTAATTTGCAGTGCTGATTTTATGCCTCAAAGAAGAAAAGAAGGAAAATCTGTTATAAAAAAAAAAGAAAATTAATAAATCTGAAATTGTTTTTTTTCTTTTCTCATTGAGAAAATTTCAGAGGACATGCAGTTTGTTCGATTAGAAGTAAGAGGATACTTGAGGGAAGTACTTGTCATCTTAGTTTATGTGGCAAATTATGCTTGGGGCTGCTAAATCAGTCACTTAAATCAACAAATGTATGATTCCTTTGTAGGATGGAAAAGGTGAAAATCAGGACAGCTCCAGGGACTGCAAAGGTCGCAGGTATAGTAGTGTGCATGGCTGGCGTTGCTGTTCTTGCTTTCTACAATGGGCCCTCTTTGAAGCCTTTAGTCCATCATGATTGGGAATTTGGTCACGGCGAACATAATCATCGCCATCAGGTTTCTTCTGGCAAACGGATCCTGGGTTGTTTCCTCCTGTTAATTTCTTCCATGTGTTGGGGCCTATGGATCGTACTCCAGGTAGCCTCTATCATGCACAATTTTTATATATATATATATATATATATATATATTCTCTCTCTTAATCATTTGAATGATGATCAAGTTTTTTTTAATTAAAGCGAAATTATTTGAATTTTAATTTAAATTTTATAATATTTTACGATTTTTCTTTAACCATTTGAGTGAAAAAAATTGTTGTCAATAATTATATCCGCTTTTAAGTGTCGTAAAAAATAAAAAAAATCAGCTTTTAAGATTTTTAATGCATCGCTAAAAACATAAATTAGGGGCATCAACAATTAAATATGTAAATTAATTATTTTCATAAGAGAACCTAAAAAATTCACGTTAATCACAGCGTAATTTAAGAAACCTATCACGGATGGATCAATGAATAGGAAAAATGTTGCAAGTAAAATTGAACTAATGCAATAAATGAAGGAGAAGAAATTATAAAAAAAAAAAAAAAGTAAGATACTTTTAGGAAGCTTTCTTTAAAATAATAGTTTTCTTATGGTGTAAATAGACTTTTGGAGACATTATTCCCGAGATACAATACTCAAATGAAAAGAATCAAATCTCATTTTAAAATCTCTTGAACAGAGACCATAAACTAGAAAATGAGAACCAGAGAATAATTTGATACTTGAGATATTGAATGTAGAAGTTTCTTGAAATTAAAGATTATGGATGTATTTATACGTCTTAATAGAAGTTTGAAACACCTCTCTATTAATATACATAGCTTGAATGAAAAATTATCACTTTCTGTTTGAAACACCTTTCAATGAACATATATGACTTTGATGAAAAATCACTATTTTTGGAATGAAGCAACATGTCCAACAAAACATTTTTTGAATTAACAAACAAGAAAACTATTAATCAACTTCCAAACATCATTCTTCTAACCCATACATATTTCATGAATGCTGAAGTTTGAATAATCTTATTAAAAAAAAACTTAAAATTTATACTTTAGAAAGCAAACATTAGTGATCAAACAATAGACAGCGCATACTATATTGAGTTTTAAATGATTATCCAATCTCAAATCAATTGATAATAGGTATGAATAACTCTTGCTTATTTATGTTTTCAAAATGCTCTTAATATAACTTATTCTTCGATTTTGGAATCTCTTGAAGGCCAATGTTTTAGTGGAATTTGTGTTAAAGGTGGAGTTTATTAGATTTTGATTTAAATTCTATCTAGGGAGGAAGTTTTGATTCTATGAAATTTTATTGGTTAGAAAATTAGTTAATGATTACGTTTATTTAAAAATAAATATTTTTAAATAATAAGGCTTCTTAGTGAATATAATTTTTTATGATCAATTAACAAGCTTTATAATTATGGAGTGAGTTTTAACTTTTAAAATGGACGAGAGAGATGTTCTTTTTACGTAATATTTGATATGAGATGAGTTTGTAAGAGTTAAAAAAAGTATTGGCTTACACGCAAGAGATCATATACCATAGTTTAAGAAGACTAGGTTTTCTCTTATTCGGTTTGTGATTAGTGTTTATTATAAAGCGTTCAGTACCGTTTATTTTCTTCACTTTCTTTTCTTGATAACTCTACACTTGTACGACTTTATCAGCGCTTTTTTTTTTTGGTTAAATCAGTGCTTTTTTTTTTATCTGAACTTTATCACTACTTTAATGCGGAAAGATTCTTTGTTTCCTCGATTAGTGGACCTAGTCACCCACTTTGTTTTCAAGGGATAATAAATGATGATTAGTGGACATACATAGATTTTCCAACATTTAATGGATAAGGTATCTTTTAGTTCTTTTATAGCACTAGCACTTTGGGAATTCTTGAAATGAGCCATCTATAAATTGCTTATTTACTTTATTGTCTTTGCACTTTTGGTCTCTACAATTGTTCTTACGAACTCATCTGGAAGACTCACGCAGCTTTAATTCTGGTGTCAGCGTATTTCGTATTGATGATTTTTCTTTTGGCCAAACACTGATAACAATTGACAACTGATGTAACTTTTCATAATTTTATTACTAAATATACTGTTTCTGATTGAAGGCCCAAATCTTGAAAATCTACCCATCGAAGCTTGCCTTTACAAGTCTCCAGTGCCTGTCAAGCACGATTCAGTCATTTCTTATAGCTATAGCCTTCAATAGGGAGCTTCAGGACTGGAAGCTGGCATGGAATGTTAAGCTGCTCTCCGTATTATACTGCGTAAGTAAACAGGCTGCTTTTTCACCGAAAAATTAGTTAAGTGTTCAATAAAAGTTCAGATTCTTCGTAGTACATATAAAGAATAACCCTTAAATGCAAATGCTTTTTGGTATTCTTCTCAATCAATACTGTAAAGTATCCAAGGCGGAATAGTCAAAAGAAAGTGAACACTATTCATAGTGAGGGGAATGCTAGCAGCACTCTTACATACACATTTTAATACTTTTCATTTTATCAGATCATGTCACTTTATAATTTTACATAAAGTTCGATTACCTACTATTACAAGTTAAAAGTATTTTTTAGTATCTACATAGATTAACTTTTTAACTCCTCACATGGGCAACCCATCTTTACATAAAATAAAAAGTGAAGTGACCCAATTGTTAGATCAAAATTGCTACTTAACGTGTTTCTAAATATATATGAAACATGTTAATAGCCTGTATGTGAAAAAACATAGTAAGAATAGAACTAACTTCCATCCATTGCTCTGTTATGTGTCTGCTGTTGATCTAGTTTCTAGAATCGACAAGCTTCCTTAAATTGCTTCCAAGCCTTCCAAGAACTTAAAGCCTCACTAAATGGTGTTTTTTTAGAATGGGATTATGGTGCTTGGGTACAGGAAGAAGCTCTCCTTTTATTCTAATGAGAGCCTGTTGACTATGGCAAGAAAATCACAGTTCCAACAAATCATGGAATTGTGTCCAAAATAGCCATAAAAATAAGTTGAAAATCATGTGAAATTATGGACCAAATCTGGTCAAGATACATAGGCTACGAATATGGTAATGAACTAGATTCTGCCAATCAACCAAAAAATCTGGGATCTGTAATCCCAGAATATACCAATATTCTCCTACTTGGTCCATAAATTTCACTCATAGAAGAAACAAATCAGATGAATCATGGCAATAGTTCCTCTAATAGCGAGTATTATCTTCCATGTATTACTATGTAAAATGTTTCTAAATCAACCTATATTTACTTAATGAATAAACCCTATATTTATCTTCGATCCAAACAACAGGGATATCTCTCAAATAAAACAATAGTGCACAAATATCAAATGAGAAATGTCATATCATTAATAAGAGTCTCATTTACAAATCACAATGTGGGACCAAGTCTCATTCGCTCTATATGATCCTTAAATTTAAACGGTGGCATGCTCTTAGTCAAAGGATCAACTAACATAAATTTAGCGCTGACGTGTTCAATGACCACTTTTTTTGTTTCTAATTGTTCTCTTATGCTATGTTACTTCGACCACCACTCTTATTATTCTTAGCCATGAATATGGTAGCTGAATTGTCACAATACATCTTCAATGGCTTAGATATGGAATCAATAATTTTCAGCCCAGCAATGAAACGCTTAAGCCATACACCATGTGAGGTAGCCTCAAAATAGGAAACGAACTCGGCCTCCACAGTGGAACTGGTAGTCAGTGTCTACTTAGCTCTTTTCTAAGAAACAGCTCTACCAACAAACATGAAGATATAATCGGATGTTGATTTTCGAGAATCAACACAACCAGCAAAGTCTGAATCTGAGTAGCCAATCACCTCCAACTCATTAGTCTGCCTATATATAAGCATGTAGTTCTTGGTGCCCTGCATATATCTAAGCACCTTCTTTGCAACTCTTCAATGGTACATCCTCGAGTTACTTTGATATCTACCCAACATTCCTACAGCAAAAGCAATGTCAGGTCTGGTACAGACCTGTGCATACATAATGCTTCCAACGGTTGAGGCATATGCAATGTTTCTCATCTATTCCTGCTCAAAATCATTCTTTGAGCATTGGTTTAAATTGAACCTGTCACCCTTCACAATGGAGCTGTGCTTGGTGAACAATCTTTTATTCTAAACCTTTCTAAGATTTTATTAATATAGGCTTTCTGTGATAGACTTAATATACCTCTATGTCTGTCTTTATGGATCTTTATATCAATGACATAAGATGCCTCACCCATATCCTTCATATCAAAGTTCTCAAAAAGAAATTGTTTCACCTCACGTAGCATCCTCTTATCATTGGCTGCAAGCAGTATATCATCCACATACAGCACAAGGGAACAAATCTCGCTCCCACTAACCGTTTGGTATATACACTGATCTATAATGTTCTCAACAAAACCAAACAAAGAGATAACTTCATGAAATTTTAGATACCATTGGTGGGAAGCTTGTTTCAATCCATATATAGACTTTTTAACGTATAGATCAAATGTTCACTATTACTAGAGGAAAAACTTTAGGTTGTCTCATGTAAACCTCTTCCTCTAGTTTACCATTAAGGAAAGCCGTTTTCACATCCATTTGTTGCAATTCTAAGTCAAAATGTGCAACTAGCACCATTATGATATGGAGAGAATCTTTCTTCGATACATGAGAGAAAGTCTCCTTGTAATCGATTCCTTACTTTTGAGTGAATCCTTTGGCTACAAGTCTTCCTTATAATACTCAACATTGCCTAACAAGTTAGTCTTGGTCTTAAAGACCCATTTACAACCTATAGCCTTGGCCCCATTAGGCAACTCGATAAGATCCCATACTCCATTAGATGTCATCGAATCCATCTCATCCTTCATAGCATCAAACTATAGTTTTGATTCTTTGCTATTCATGGCTTGTGAAAATGTCTCTAGATCATTAATGGCCCGAACATTGAAATCCGACTCTTGTAGATACGCAATATAATCACTAGGAATGGCTGACTTCCTTTCCCTAGTAGACATTCTTAATGTTGGTTCAATATTCTCTAAAGGATCATGTTGTTCAACTAGTTGCTCATTCAATTTTGGCATATCTAAAGGAGCTTCATCTACTGGTAAGTTATCAGCTACTTGTGGATCTCCAATGATTAGTTGTTCAATATCTAGTTGCATAGAAGGGATATTGTTCATGATAACCAACCTTTGACTTGAAGCAAATGGTTGATCTCTCGCAAGAACTAGGTCTTGAGATTGATCACTCCTACTAATCAAGTTATTTTCAAGAAACTTGGCTTTCCTCGATTCCATAATTCTAGTGCTGTGAGATGGAAAATAAAATCTGTAACCTTTAGACTATTCAACATATCCAACGAAATACCCACTTATGGTCATAAGGTCCAGTTTCTTTTTTTTTGTGGGTTGTAAACTCTTATTTTAGAAGGGCATCCCCAAATGTGCATATGATGCAAACTCAATTTCCAACCTTTGAATAATTCAAAAGGTGTCTTTGGAACAGCCTTGGTTGGAACCTGGTTTAATATATACGCTACCATTTTAAGCGCTTCAATTCACAAGGATTTAGGCAGTTCAGGCTGCTAAGCATACTACGCACCATTTCCATAAAAGTTCGATTCCTTCTTTCTGCGACACCATTTTGATCTGGCGAGCTAGGCATGGTATATTAGGCAACAATCTCATTTTCTTGAAGTAACTTCGTAAATGGTCTAGGTGCCTATCTATCTTCAGTGTATCTACCATAATACTCCCTACCTCTATCACTTCTTACTATCTTTATAGGTTTTCCATATTATTTCTCTATTTTAGCTTTAAAGAATTTGAAGGTGTCTGATGCTTCGTTCTTGTTATGAAACATGTAGAGATACATAAACCTCAAGTAATCGTCAATAAAGGTGATGAAGCACTTCTAACCATGTGCGTTCATATCTGTACAGCATATGTCAGAATGTATGATTTCCAATATGGTTGAACTCCTATTGGCACCCTTTTTAGACTTGTTGGCTTGCTTACCCGTAATGCAATCCACACAAGTGTCAAAATCAGTAAAATATAGAGTACTTAGGATTTCATCATTTACTAATCTCTTAATTCTATCTACAGAGATGTGACCTAGTCTTCAGTGCCATAAAACGGAAGAATTGTCATTCATAACATATTTTTTAGTGCCAGTTTGAGCATAAGCATTATGAGTAGTGTCACTTTGCAAATCGACTGAGAAAAGACCATCACATTAAGTACCATTCCCAATAATATTAGATTTGAAATATATCAATAATCATTTATTTAAAAATTAAAACGAATATCCATAAGGTACCATGTTAGACACAGAGATTAAATTTCTCAAGAAACAAAGACTATAAAAGGTTTTCTCTAATTGCAAAACAAAACCACTCTTAAGAACCAGAGTACAGGTTCCAATGCCTTCAATATGTAAGTGCATCTTGTTTCCAGAATAGATGCTCTCTTCATTTCCCACTACCTTCCTTATGTCTGTCATACCCTGCAAGGAAGTCAAAATGTGAATCCAGAATCAATCCACCATGTGTTATGACTAACTTCAACCACATTTGATTCAAAATAAATGCAAGAGAGCGGATTATCTTTCTTAACGAGATATTACGGAAACTTAGCGCAGTCCTTCTTTTTGTGTCCCTTTGTTTTACAAAAGAAACACTTGGACTCTTTCTTCTTAATGTCAGCTTGGGCAGGGATTTTGGCTTTTCCCTTGTCCTTCGCTCAATCCTTTTTCTTTCCATGGTTTGTTAGAAAGGCAGTCTCACCTAATTCCATCAGTAGTCTTCCCTCCACCGGTACACACATGGTCATCAATTCATTGATGGTTCATTTGTCTTTATATGTGTTGTAGGATATCTTGAATGGCTCGTACTACTTTGGAAAAGTGTTCCTCCAACTTCTTGAGTTGGGCTACTATATCCTTCATCCCCATTATGTGCTCGTGCACTCCTATCACACTGGTGAGTCTCATTGATGAGAACTTCATGATTAGAGTGCTCGCCAACGCCTTGTTTGAAGTGACAAATTGATCATCTAAAACCTTTAGCAAGGTCCTAACATTGGTATGCTGTTTGATAGAACCACGTATTCCAGTAGATATTTTCGTCTTAATATACATGATGCTGAGGCGATTGGATCACTCCCAACGTTCATGCAAAGCCAATTGGGTTGGAGTGCTTGTTTCAGTTAGTATGGATTCCTCTTTCCTTATAGCATAGTCTATGCCCATACACCCTAATTGGAGGAAAATTCTCTCCTTCCAAATCTTATAGTTCTCTCCATCTAATTTGGTAACTTCTAGGTTAATACTAGCTGGAGGAAACACTGCATAGAGGAAAACAACATACTTATGTATCTAAAGTTTCTAAGGCAAAACTTTATCATGTTTACCAATGCAAACATGTTTTATTAATTAATTATGAATCTCAGACATAAAACTTGCCTGTAGGCTAAAGTTCTAAGTCCAGTAGATTCATACTATTATGATACAACGATCAAATTATGTCATTTCCTAATCCCTATGGGTAAATTAAGAAACTAATTGGATATTTTATCCTAATTAGTTATAGAATTATACTAAAAATTCTTGTGGGATAAAATTTATTATAATTTCGTATCTAATTATAATTTATGTCTAATACAGTTATGGGATCTCATCAAAATATAATTTTATTAAATTAAGGTTACTGTGGCTAAGCACTTATTAAACAAATTATAGATCACTTAGACATATATTGGCAAAATTTTATGTTTTGTTCATATTTTTAAAATTCCAATAAACATAGGGCAATTTTAATTCTAAATAATATGAATAAACTTAGCTATATGTGCTTGAAGTCAACCATAGTATGAGATGACACAAAAATTATACTCATTCATAATGAGCACGCATAATATTCAAAATTAAATTCTCATAATTTTGACAAATTAGCCATAAATTTTCATGATTATTTCCACAATTCATTTATGAATTATTTGTAAGGTTCAAAATTATACAAAAAACAAAATCATAAATTCCAAATTTATGAACATGAAAATTTTTAAATATTATGAGATCGCAAAAATTTTGCCAAAAAATTAATTTAATACTAAATAGATAATTAGAATGACTAAATAAATAAATACCCATAATACAACAAAATTATTTTTGCCCAAATTAATTAAATCCTTAAGGCTCAAAATAAATGGTTAGTACATACATAGAAAGTTTTTTTTTGTCTCTCTAGCAGTTACCATGAAAATAACCGTTTTCTTGTTCTAACTGTTTCTATGGGAGTTCTGTCTTGTTTGAATGCAAGTCTTGTTTTCACTTTGATCGTTTGTTTTCGTTTGTGTTACAATTGATGAGTTATGGAGGAAGGTTTGGTGGATATATGGGGAAAGCTTTCCTTGACAGAAGCAGAACAACGTCCTCTACAGATTGATAAGGATTAGGTTGAAACTTCTCTTCAGCAAGTGCAACATTGCCTTATTGGCAAGGTGTTCTCTAAAAGAACTGTCAATCTGGAGGCGATGAAATCGGTTTTTACCAATATTTGGAGGCTTTCTGAAGGTTTGTTGATTCGGGAAGTGGGTCAAAGGCTGTTTCTTTTCCAATTTGGTAATATGCTGGAAAAAGATAAGGTTCTCCTGTCACAGCCATGGTCTTTCAATAAGTCTCTGGTTTTGTTGAAAGAATTTGATGGCATGACTTGTCTAGAGCAAGTTCGGATGACTACTTGTCCATTTTGGGTGCAATTTCATGGCTTGCCCATTGGAATGATGACTTATAATGTGGGAGTTGCTCTAGGAGAGACATTGGGAGAGGTTATTGAAGTGGATCTGCAGGATGGGGATGTGGCATGGGGTCGGTGGTTAAGGGTCCGTGTTGCTATAGATATCGATAAACCACTCAGAAGGGGAATGAACGTTTTGTTACCAGGTAATGGTGGGTCCAAGTTAATTTCTTTATTGTACGAATGGCTTCTAGAAATCTGCTTCGTGTGTGGGTGCCTAGATCATCAGGAATCTGAATGTGCCATTGGGATTAAACAGAAGAAAGAAAAGGGGGTTGTTACTCGGGAATATGGTGTCTGGCTGAGGGCTGGAACTCCTAACAACTTCCATGCTTTCTTAGGATCTGACATTACTCCATACCACCGAATCTGTCCTAAGTAGGATAAGGCATGTCTGACAGTTAAAGTGGGTGAAGGGGTTAACACATCCATACAATGCATGGATCATGACACGGGGAAGAACAAAGGTTTGATGGCAAGTTCTGAAACTGGTGGTGCATTGGAAGTGGCGTCCTCATCTGTGTTTCCTGTTCCTATTACTTTTATGCAAGGAGTGTCTACAACATGTGTTACTGCAAAGATAAGGAATACGAAAGGAAGGGTTCCCAATCTTCTCAAAAGATCTCCTATGGGAGTTAGTCATGGTACAAAGAAGCGGGGACTCCTAGACAATTTGGAAGGTGACACGGCTATGACTAAAAAGGTGCGGGATGGACATGAAGTGACTGGGGAGAAGGTTTCGACTGTGGTTCTGGCAGAGAACACCAACCCTGCCACTCGCCATGAGGCTATTAGTATGGAACTGTCGAGGGCTGGGGTCCCCTCGCTCAGTTCATGAACTAACCCGAGTGGTTAGACAATACAGACCCGATTTCTCTTCCTAAGTGAAACTAAAAGGAAGGGATCTGAAATGGATTGGCTTCGGTATACATGGGGCTATAGCCACATTTTTTCTGTGGATTGTATTAGAAGGGCTGGAGGGTTATCATTGTTATGGGAGGATGAGGTAGAGGTTACCATCCAAACGTATTCTCAATCCCATATTGACTGCATGGTTCAGGAGCAAGGATTGCAGCGGTGTTGGCGGTTCACTGGTTTTATGGTAACCCAGTAACGCATTTACGTGGAGAATCTTGGGCGTTGTTACGTCGACTGCATCAGACTGGTTCAGCACCTTGGCTTTGTGCTGGTGACTATAATGAACTGCTTACCGCATCTGAAAAAAGGGAGGACCTAGTCGGCCACAAAGTCAAATGCAAGCTTTTCGGGATGTCATAGATGAATGCGAATTTATGGAGTTTCCAATAATTGGTTCGTGGTACACATGGAGCAGAGGGATTGAGGACTTACGAGTAGAGGAGCGTCTTGATAGGGGTTTTGGCACTACGTTGTGGTAGGATTTGTTTCCACATGCCACTGAGCATCACATCTTCTCCTCTACCTCTGATCATTACATGTTATTATTTGATTTGGAAGGGAGGCAGCACTTGCGCCAAAGGCAAAAGGTGTTTCGTTTTGAGAACATGTGGATCAAGAATCCAGCATGTGAGGATGTAATTAAAGATGTGTGGCAACAGAGTCCTGCTTTGTCCATCCAAGACCTGGTGGAGAAGATTTCGTTGTGCGGTAAACGACTGGTAGATTGGAATCGGGATGAGTATGGACATTTAGCCACTGAAATTGGTCGCGTATCTAGAGAGCTTGAAAAAGAAGTGAGTTCATGTGCCAGTTTGGATCAAATGGAGTATTTAAAACAGAAACAAACACGACTGGTTGAGTTGCTTCATGCTGAAGAACTCTTGTGGCGTCAGAGGTCTAAGGCATTATGGTTACAAGTTGGAGACAAGAATACTAGATTCTTCCATTCAGTGGCTTCCAGACGTCGTAGGACTAACCGAATCGCACGGATGAGGGATGATCAGGGTCGTTTTGTTGACAACACTGTAGATATCCATCGGGTGGTGACGGCTTATTTTGAAGACATCTTTCGCTCATCATCATCGCCAAATAGACATTATCATTGTGCTGGTGTCCAAAGACGTTTGACAGGAGATGATCTTGCAGTATTGGAAGCAGAATTCACAATAGAAGAAGTTGTCACAGCACTGAAACAGATGGATCCAGGGAAATCGCCAGGGCCAGATGGGATGACTACTTGTTTTTACCAATCTTACTGGCATATTGTTGGCTCGAAGATATCTGACCTAGTGTTACTCTGTTTACGTGGTCAATTAGATGTGGGACTGCTTAATGAGACTACTATAGTTCTTATCCCTAAAATTAAGGCGCCTGAGGACGTTAAAGACTACAGACCGATAAGTTTGTGTAACGTTATCTACAAGATAATCTCGAAGGTTCTGGTGAATAGATTAAAGTTGGTGTTGCCTAGAATCATTGGCGAGGAGCAGGGAGCATTTGTGCCGGGTCGTCAAATCTTTGATAATGTCATGGCAGCATATGAGACTTTCCACCACATGAAGCTGAAGACTGATAGGAAGGTTGGAGAGGTGGCTCTGAAGTTGGACATGAGTAAAGCATACGATAGAGTAGAATGGGATTACCTTGATGCTATGTTGAGGGCAATGGGGTTTCCGGATACTTGGTTGACCTTGATTCAGAAGTGTGTCCGTACTGTTGTTTATTCAGTTATGATCAATGGTTGCCTAAGCAGAAGAATCCATCCTACACGTGGATTGCGGCAGGGAGACCCTTTGTCCCCTTATCTGTTCTTGATATGTGTTGAAGGCCTGTCCTACTTAATACATCGAGCGGTGTTGGAGAATGGTTTGAAAGGAATTCGAGTTGCTAGGTTTGCACCTTTCCTTACACATCTACTTTTTGCTGATGACAGCTTGATATTCTTTACAGCCACCACACGCCATTGTGATCTGGTGCTCAGTATCTTAAAGCTCTATGAAGAAGAATCAGGGCAACAGGTAAATCTGACCAAGTCTTCAATTTTCTTCAGTTCAAATGTTGGGGAGGATCATAGAACATCTTTGCAACATAGACTCGGGGTAAACCGTCGGTTTGTCCATGATCTTTATTTGGGGTTACCATTGCTGCTTGGGCGTTCCAAGGGAAGGGCTTTTAAATCGATCAGGGACAGAGTTTGGCAAAAGTTGCAAGGGTGGCGTGGCAAACTATTATCCTATGCAGGAAGATGTGTTCTTCTCAAATCTGTGGCAATGACTATCCCTCAATATTGCATGAACTGTTTTAAACTTTCGGATCAGCTTTTGAAGCAATTACAGAGTCTCTTTGCTAGGTTCTGGTGGGGTGGTGCTAGTGACAAGAAGAAAATTCACTGGATGAGTTTTGACTCTTTGTGCGTTTCAAAACTGGATGGTGGACTAGGGTTGAAAGACTTAGAGTCGTTTAATTTGGCGTTACTTGCCAAACAATGGTGGCGTCTTATGTCTAATGAGCACTCTTTGATCTACAAAATCTTACAAGGAAGATATTTCCCACATTCAAATATCTTACAGGCTCATGCTAGTCGTAGACCGTCTTTCTTATGGCAAAGTTTACGCTTTGGCAAGAAAATTGTGGATGAAGGGGCGATATGGAGAGTGGGGAATGGCTGTCGAATAGACATCTGGTCTGACAAATGGCTGCCCAAACCACCAAACTACCAACCATGTAGACCTCTCTCTGGTGAGCCAACATGCATGAAGGTAAGCGTGGTGATAGATGAGCAAAGTTTCACTTGGAGGAGGGACTTGCTGGATGAGATTTTCCAGCCGGAAGACATTCCTCTCATTCAAAGTATTCCACTGAGTAGGCAACTAGGGCATGATATTTTGAGTTGGCAGCATACACAGAATGGGAACTTTACGGTTAGGACAGCTTACATTGTGGCAAGACGGTGGCTTGGTAAACCAGTGCCTATAGTCGATCAACGAAGTAGTGTTTGGAGAATAATTTGGGAATTACCAACTGTTCCAAAAATAAAATATATGGTCTGGAGGATGGTCCACAGACTTTTGCCAACTAATGCGGCTTTGCACCGAAAAGGAATTCCAGTGGTGAATGTATGTCCGGTTTGTGGCGAGGACGAGGAGACTTGGTTTCACTGTCTTTTCCAATGCAGGCATAGTGCTGAATTTTGGAATCTATCGAAGTCATGGGTGTTTCTGTTTTTACAAAATGTGACTGGACTAGTTCATTTCTGGGAAAATTTCCTGGGGGCTGCAACTCAACACGGTGACTTGATGTGGGTGGTAACAGGTTGCTGGGTTTTATGGTATAATAGAAACCAATGTGTGCATGCTCTTAAGTGTCTAACAACAACTTCTATAAAGCAAAGAGTTGAGAGTCGTCTGAATGCTTTCGCCTCATTAACAGACAATACCACATCTTCCCCGAGAACGGTGCATCCAAGAAATGCTCGTTGGTGTGCACCTGCAGATGGACAACTTAAAGTCAATGTGGATGCATCCTTTACCAACAACATCGCAGTGCTGGGCATAGTTGTGCGTGACCACAGAGGTTCAGTGCTACATTCTGCGGTGACAGGCTTGGCGATGGTAGCAGATGCTCTTCATTCAGAAGTTATGGCAATCAGATTTGGTTTACAACGAGCTGTTGCTTATGGCCTGCGCAATATTATTGTTGAATCGGATTGTCTACTGGCTGTACATGAATGTTCACTCCCAACAGTGTCTAATTGGATAGGAGGGGGCATTGTGGTAGAAATCCATGCTCTGAAGCCAAAGTTTGAATCGCTATTTATTAATCATGTATATAGGGATCTAAATAAATTTGCACATTTACTATCCCATGTGCAATGTGATGTAGGTGAAACTCAGGAATGGAAGGGACAACCTCCTTTTCCTTTCACCAATCCAGACTTTGGTTACCCAATTGAATAAATTCTGATACATTTCCATCAAAAAAAAAAATAAATAAAGCAAGAGCTCATAGGCCAAAAAAGCCTAAATGGAATATCCTAAACAAAAGGGGCCTAATAGGTTTTTTTTTTTGGGCGGGTGTGTGAAATCCCAAATTTCTCCATTTTTCCTATACTTATTAAAAGTGCTAAATTAAAATATTGAGTAGAGTTATGGAAATTAATTTTCCTATGTGTTGTGTTTATCAAAAATAAATGAAATAAATAAAGTAAGTTAACTATTGAAATTAACAATCAATATATATATATATATATATATATAAATCTGAAATTTTAAAGATTGAGATATTTAAATGGTAAAAGTGTAAATATGGGACTATTGAGGGGGAATTTTAAATAGTAAATTATCAAACCATGTGTTAACTTTTGAGTGGATGAAACATTAATAAAAGAGACAAAGTAGAGCCTTCTTCAACCTTCTGGCAGCCGGCCAGAAAACTGCAGTTCGGCACCCCTATTTTTGCTCTGCGTTTCTGTCATTTTCCTAGAGAAAACTTTGCTTTTCTTACACCAAATCCTCTCAAGTTCTTCATAGAAATCATTCTTCATCTTAAGAGCTAGCAAACTACCTCCTTTGTTCGGCCAAAAACCATCAGACGTAGACTTTCTTGCTGCTTGCAGTGTGCGTGTTGTTCAGGTAAGCAAGGAGATGATGATATTATGCAATCATGCCTAATGTTTATGCTTATATTAGATGCATAGATGTTGTTGAGACCTTAATTTGAAGTAAAAACCTGATAGGGAGTTTATGGGTATGTTCGGTTATGGATGGAAATTGAGGGAATTATTGTGGTTTTACTGTATGAATAATAGGGAATTAATAGAAATGATAACTACAATCTGTTGGAAGCTTGAATTGAATAATAATCTTGCAAAAATAAAGAAGTGGTATGATGGATGGTGATATTCGGCCAAGACAGAGTAGTACGAGGGTGATGGTGCTTTGATGTTTTGAACATGTTTGATGTAATTTCTAAATGAGTATGAGATGGTTACAAGATAGGATTGAAGGAAGAATGAAAAAGTAAGAAGATAAAACCCTGTAAAACTTTTCGGTCAAGGTAGGATGTGGACAATGATGATGAATTTTGATGAATATAGAAGGCTAAATAGAAGAATTTAGGGAAATGGGAATGTTAATATGTAGGTTTAAAATGAAATGCAAAGAAAACATAGCCATAAGAAGCATTCGGCTGGAATAAGAAAAGAAAAATATGAAGTTGCTGCCGGCCATAACAAGGAAACCAGAAAAGAAAGAAAAGAAAAATAGAAGCTGGACAGGATATAAAAATTCCCATAAAACATTCCAAGTGTTGATGATTAAAATAGTAAATGGAATGAGGATAGGAAATAAATACAAGTTAAGCATGAAATTAAAATGAAAGGAAAAATAATGCTTATTGTTAAAGGCCATGTCTGATCAAATGGGAATTCATAGGAATTCCATGTAAATTCCTAAGTGTAAACGAATAAAATAGAAGATGAGGAGAAGTAAAAGAATAAGTCTAATTATTTTAATTATCATCTTTGCAGCTCGTAATTGGGAGGATTAAGGACTCGGTATTGCGACTAGATTTATTTTCCTACACGGTAAATAAGGTAAGGAATTGTATATGGAAGTAGTGTAGGAACTACCGTGTATGCATGTGGGAAAAAGTGGGTGATTTAGAAATTATAAATCGAAATTTATGAAAGGGGTTAGGATAGAAATTTACCGAAAGGTTACCGAAAAGTACAGAAAATTTTCCTTAATTCTTTACACGCTCAGTATCTTAAATAAATAGTATTTTTATATAGTTTGAATATATGAATACGTGAAATGATGATAATATGTTTTATGAGTTTTATAAGATTTATTTAGAATATATAAAGTGTTGATTTGTTTACATGAATAGAAATCGATTGAAATAGTTTACATCAAAATTGATTTACTGTGATTTTAAGATATATGAAACTGATTTTATAAGAGCGTTAGCTCCTTGTGAATTCATGCATACAGATTGATGATTAGGGCTGGGAGACCGTAGCTAAGTCCCCAGTACCTTCCCCTTTATCCGATCACAGTTGTCATTGACGAGTGTACACTGTAGATCTTCGACAATGGCCATTGTTACAGGTAGGAACGGCTTAGGGCTGGATGCCTGGCCCCACGTGGGTACGCCTAATCCTATACAGGTCCCTGTAGGGATACAGTTCGTGCATGAGTTTCTTGGATGTTAACTTCTATAGTGATTTCAACAGTATGTGATATGATTGATTTTACAGACAGATGATAAATTGATTTCGAATGATACAGTATACGAGATAATCGATTTACTGACAGACAACGGACCGTTTTAAAGGATTATAAAAAGTGAAAAAGTATATGAATCGTATATGTTTTAAACGAGGTTTCAATATATGTTTTCATGAAACCGCATGCATTATTTTGGTTATAAAAATTTAAATTCATGATTATTATTGCATATAGTGGCATGGTACCACTCTTTTATATGCTCTTCCTTACTGAGCGTAAACTCACCCCTTATTTTTCCACCCAGACTATTTGCAGTAGATTCTGCTCATACGAGAGGAGCACGCTTTTTGGACCATACAGTATTTCCTTCGAGGCTGGTTATTTATCTAGTGAAGGTATATTGTATTTTCTATATATTTCAGACTTGAATAGTACAGTACTTATTATGTTGTAAAGGCTAAGGGGATGTAAATTAAAAAGAAAGAAATTTTGTATATGTGCTTAGAGACCTGCACTTTTATATAAGGATATATCGAATGTCCAAATTTTGTGGACTTAATTATATGAAATTATTTGATATTTTAATTGCATTGAAATCATGTGAAAACTGTGGTTTTTAGCTGGTATATAAATTGTGTTTAAAGTGCAGGAGGTTAGGATATTTGCAGCAGTTATGCTGCCGAAATTTTGTCAGAAATTTACTAAAATATCATAAAATATTTTATGTACATCATCGAGTGAAATGAAATAAGAAATCGACATCGACAAACAGCCTAACCAATTGTAGAAAAAGGAAAAAGTTAATTGGCATTTTGGTGAAAACAGGATGTTACAGAATTGGTATCAGAGCGAGGTTAGTCTGATGTTTGTCGATGTCATTGGGTTATAAATAGTTTACATCCCCGAGTACTGTACTTGTCTGAATATATATGTGTGGTATAACCAATAAAGTTATGCTAAAACGGTGTGAATTTGTTGAGGTATTGAGGCAATGAGTACGATGTTTACTCAGTTTATGTCGCAAATGGCCTCAAATGCACCACCCGTACCACCAGTTCCACCCGCTCCTACTATACCAGAACCTGCTCCCCAGATGCCTCCTGTTTCTCCAGTGCAGGCCCCACCCATACAACCCGAGGTTCCACAGCCAACCCAGCCTCCCGTCAGACAGAATCCCCAGGGTTACTGTAGTTCAGCTCTGTTAAAGGAGTTTCGGAAGTTTGATCCTCCTAAGTTTAAAGGGGATAAGGACCCTTTAGCTGCAGAAAATTGGGTGGAGGCAGTCACTTGGTTGTTTCAGTATATAACATGTTCGGAACGAGAGAAAGTAGGCTTGGCAACCTTTTTATTAGTGGACGATGCGAAGCATTGGTGGCTGTCCACTAAGACTATTCTAGAGGCTAGACATGCCGAGGTCACGTGGGATTCATTTTTGGAGGCTTTTAATCAACAATATATCCCACGTACTGCTCAGCAAAAGTTGAAGATGGAATTTATGAACTTGAATCAGGGTAGCATGTCTGTTGATCAGTATGAGTCTAAGTTTCTTACACTGAGCAGATTTGATCCAGAGGTATTACGAAGTGAGGAGCACAAGATTTTCAAGTTTATGGAGGGTTTGAAACCATCCATTCGGTCTAAGCTCTATCCGTTAGACATCAGTACCTATGTAGAGGCAGTCCGTAAGGCTCAGTTATGTCAGCAGGACTATGAATTTTACCATACCGATTTTCAGTCTAAGGGTAAAGGGAAAGATAAGACCAAACGAAGATTAGATGATGAAGCTTCGGATGATCGATCATTTAAAAGGATGAAAGATACAGGGATAAAGATAGCGGATGATAAATCTCGATCCTTAGAGGATAGTGTCCTTGGCTCACAAAAGGATATACAGAAACAGTGTGAGTATTGTGGGAGATTTCATGGTACCCACCCGTGTCGGTTGTTGACTGGAGCCTGCTTTAGATGCGGTCAAAAAGGGCATCGGATGAAAGAGTGCCCGAATGTGAGACAGAAGGTACCAACAGAGTCAGAAAAGACCACACAGCAGACTTACCAGTCTAGTACACCACAGTATAAGACCACAGCAGTTGAGAAGGGAAAGAAAGTCGTGACTCAGGGTCGGGTTTTCGCTATCGATAAGGAATTTGATGACACTACTCCTTTTGACATGATTAAAGGTAAGATTTAAAATTTTTTTGAATATGCTAGATACTGCATTGCATCGTTTGGTTAGATATTAAATAAATGCAAATAAATTCCCTATAGTGGCTTTGGATGCCGGAACACGACAGGTACTTTAAAGTACCTTCTATATTCCATCTGGTTCTCCAACCCATTATAGTATCCTTCCTAATAGATCGTGCCTAAACGATTTTGAATTCCTGTACTTGAATTTGCATATAAGATAAGTTATGCGAATGTACATGTTTGTTTGTCGCAATTAATAGGAATTCCCTTTCTGCGATAAATATGCAGTTTAGTGAAAACTTAAATGATTGATATAGTATACTATAGTTATAGATTACTAGTAGAAGAAAGAAATTTATAGATTGATACTGTTAGGTTAACACCGTTTAAGCAGTAGTTTGATTTAAATTTGGAGGACCAAATTTCTAAAGGGGGGGAGAATGTGAAATCCCAAATTTCTCCATTTTTTCTATACTTATTAAAAGTGCTAAATTAAAATATTGAGTAGAGTTATGGAAATTAATTTTCCTATGTGTTGTGTTTATCAAAAATAAATGAAATAAATAAAGTAAGTTAACTATTGAAATTAACAATCAATATATATATATATATATAAATCTGAAATTTTAAAGATTGAGATATTTAAATGGTAAAAGTGTAAATATGGGACTATTGAGGGGGAATTTTAAATAGTAAATTATCAAACCATGTGTTAACTTTTGAGTGGATGAAACATTAATAAAAGAGACAAAGTAGAGCCTTCTTCAACCTTCTGGCAGCCGGCCAGAAAACTGCAGTTCGGCACCCCTATTTTTGCTCTGCGTTTCTGTCATTTTCCTAGAGAAAACTTTGCTTTTCTTACACCAAATCCTCTCAAGTTCTTCATAGAAATCATTCTTCATCTTAAGAGCTAGCAAACTACCTCCTTTGTTCGGCCAAAAACCATCAGACGTAGACTTTCTTGCTGCTTGCAGTGTGCGTGTTGTTCAGGTAAGCAAGGAGATGATGATATTATGCAATCATGCCTAATGTTTATGCTTATATTAGATGCATAGATGTTGTTGAGACCTTAATTTGAAGTAAAAACCTGATAGGGAGTTTATGAGTATGTTCGGTTATGGATGGAAATTGAGGGAATTATTGTGGTTTTACTGTATGAATAATAGGGAATTAATAGAAATGATAACTACAATCTGTTGGAAGCTTGAATTGAATAATAATCTTGCAAAAATAAAGAAGTGGTATGATGGATGGTGATATTCGGCCAAGACAGAGTAGTACGAGGGTGATGGTGCTTTGATGTTTTGAACATGTTTGATGTAATTTCTAAATGAGTATGAGATGGTTACAAGATAGGATTGAAGGAAGAATGAAAAAGTAAGAAGATAAAACCCTGTAAAACTTTTCGGTCAAGGTAGGATGTGGACAATGATGATGAATTTTGATGAATATAGAAGGCTAAATAGAAGAATTTAGGGAAATGGGAATGTTAATATGTAGGTTTAAAATGAAATGCAAAGAAAACATAGCCATAAGAAGCATTCGGCTGGAATAAGAAAAGAAAAATATGAAGTTGCTGCCGGCCATAACAAGGAAACCAGAAAAGAAAGAAAAGAAAAATAGAAGCTGGACAGGATATAAAAATTCCCATAAAACATTCCAAGTGTTGATGATTAAAATAGTAAATGGAATGAGGATAGGAAATAAATACAAGTTAAGCATGAAATTAAAATGAAAGGAAAAATAATGCTTATTGTTGAAGGCCATGTCTGATCAAATGGGAATTCATAGGAATTCCATGTAAATTCCTAAGTGTAAACGAATAAAATAGAAGATGAGGAGAAGTAAAAGAATAAGTCTAATTATTTTAATTATCATCTTTGCAGCTCGTAATTGGGAGGATTAAGGACTCGGTATTGCGACTAGATTTATTTTCCTACACGGTAAATAAGGTAAGGAATTGTATATGGAAGTAGTGTAGGAACTACCGTGTATGCATGTGGGAAAAAGTGGGTGATTTAGAAATTATAAATCGAAATTTATGAAAGGGGTTAGGATAGAAATTTACCGAAAGGTTACCGAAAAGTACAGAAAATTTTCCTTAATTCTTTACACGCTCAGTATCTTAAATAAATAGTATTTTTATATAGTTTGAATATATGAATACGTGAAATGATGATAATATGTTTTATGAGTTTTATAAGATTTATTTAGAATATATAAAGTGTTGATTTGTTTACATGAATAGAAATCGATTGAAATAGTTTACATCAAAATTGATTTACTGTGATTTTAAGATATATGAAACTGATTTTATAAGAGCGTTAGCTCCTTGTGAATTCATGCATACAGATTGATGATTAGGGCTGGGAGACCGTAGCTAAGTCCCCAGTACCTTCCCCTTTATCCGATCACAGTTGTCATTGACGAGTGTACACTGTAGATCTTCGACAATGGCCATTGTTACAGGTAGGAACGGCTTAGGGCTGGATGCCTGGCCCCACGTGGGTACGCCTAATCCTATACAGGTCCCTGTAGGGATACAGTTCGTGCATGAGTTTCTTGGATGTTAACTTCTATAGTGATTTCAACAGTATGTGATATGATTGATTTTACAGACAGATGATAAATTGATTTCGAATGATACAGTATACGAGATAATCGATTTACTGACAGACAACGGACCGTTTTAAAGGATTATAAAAAGTGAAAAAGTATATGAATCGTATATGTTTTAAACGAGGTTTCAATATATGTTTTCATGAAACCGCATGCATTATTTTGGTTATAAAAATTTAAATTCATGATTATTATTGCATATAGTGGCATGGTACCACTCTTTTATATGCTCTTCCTTACTGAGCGTAAACTCACCCCTTATTTTTCCACCCAGACTATTTGCAGTAGATTTTGCTCATACGAGAGGAGCACGCTTTTTGGACCATACAGTATTTCCTTCGAGGCTGGTTATTTATCTAGTGAAGGTATATTGTATTTTCTATATATTTCAGACTTGAATAGTACAGTACTTATTATGTTGTAAAGGCTAAGGGGATGTAAATTAAAAAGAAAGAAATTTTGTATATGTGCTTAGAGACCTGCACTTTTATATAAGGATATATCGAATGTCCAAATTTTGTGGACTTAATTATATGAAATTATTTGATATTTTAATTGCATTGAAATCATGTGAAAACTGTGGTTTTTAGCTGGTATATAAATTGTGTTTAAAGTGCAGGAGGTTAGGATATTTGCAGCAGTTATGCTGCCGAAATTTTGTCAGAAATTTACTAAAATATCATAAAATATTTTATGTACATCATCGAGTGAAATGAAATAAGAAATCGACATCGACAAACAGCCTAACCAATTGTAGAAAAAGGAAAAAGTTAATTGGCATTTTGGTGAAAACAGGATGTTACAGGGTGTATGTCATTCACACGCCCACATCAGTAGCATGGCACGTGCAAGTGATAAGTTCTGGTGCGTGCACGCACCTCGTCTTTCTTATGCTGCTCGGGCATTTTTGCAAAAAAATGGGTTATTCGACTCAGCCCATCCAAAAAACCCTCGTCTTTTAGGCATTGTTGGCCCGAAATCAAAGGGTTTTTTACCCAAAATAGTATACAACGTTAATTCGACCAAATTAAGCTTCAAAACACCTAAAATCAGATTGGGTTTTAAACATGCCAAAACTTAAAGTTTCAAAAATGGGTTTTTATGGCATCTCTCTATAAATCTCCAGCAAGACAAAGGTTATATTACTGCTTTGATGCCAAATGTTAGATCAAAATTGTTACTTAACGTGTTTCTAAATATATACGAACCATGTTAATAGCCTGTTTGTGGAAAAACACAGTAAGGATTGAACTAACCTCCAGCCATTGCTCTGTTATGTGTTTGCTGTTGATCCGGTTTCTGGAATCGACAGGGCTTTCTTGAATTGCTTCCAAGCACTCAAAGCCTCACTAGATGCTATTTTTTCAAAATGTGATTATGGTGCTCAGGGATCGAAGGAGCTTTCCTTTTATTCTAATGAGAGCCTGCTGACTATTGCAAGAAAATCATAGTTCCAACCATCATGGAATTGTGTCCAAAATTAGCTACAAAAATAGATTGAAAATCACGTGAAATTATGGACCAAATCTGATCAAGATACACAGGCTACAAATATGATATGAAACAGATTCTGTCAATCAACAAAAAAATTCGGGATTCTGCAATCCTGGAATATACCAACACCAATAAAATAAAAAGTGTCGAAATGTGATTGTAAAAGTGACTGCCGTTAGCACTTTTTTTCTTAGTGAATGAACACTCCTAATTTTAATACTTCGTACTGTTTTAAAATACAAAATCTTCTGAAGCAATCTTTATTTTCTCATTGTTATTTTTTTTGGACTAAATAATTTCCAACAATACTTGATCGATCGCAAATTGTAATACAGGGAATCATGGTAACGGGCGTAACATACTATTTGCAAGCATGGGTGGTGGCAAAGAAGGGTCCAGTTTTTATAGCCATGACAACACCTTTAAATCTGATAATGACAGTCCTTGGTTCCATGTTTCTCTTAGACGAGGTCGTTAATCTAGCAAGGTGAACTACTTCACCGGGTTTATTGATTTTATAAAGCTACAGGCTTTGGTTCCATTTTCCATATTTTTTAAACGCTTTTACTGAAATCTTGAGAATTAATTATCTTTTTTTCAAAATTGTTTTCGAGCTTATTTGCTCAGAGCATGGAAACCTGTTACCAACTTTATATGCTGTTTGTCATACATGTAGTGTTTTAGGTGGCATCTTGTTGGTGATAAGCCTTTACAGTGTCTTCTGGGGGAAAAGCAAAGAAGAACACATGGAGAACCAACGTTGCTTAGCTGTTCAAGATAAAGAAAAATGCACAGACGTTAAAGAAACAGAAGTCTCCAGTATCGAACCAACCTCGTTGCTGTAAGTTATAAAATATTTAATCACTTGACTGTTGTATGTGGCGTGTTTGACTAATGCAACGAATTCAAGCAGAAGAAAAGAAATGAAGAAACTTTGTACGCAAAACATTTTCGGGAAGTTTTTTTTAAAATAATAATTTTCTCACACCGTTATAAATATTTTATTGAAAATGTTGTTACGCAGATACAATGCTTGCTTAATGAAAAATCAGGTTGCACTTTTAATTCGTTTTGAACAAGAAAAAAAACATAAAAAAAGCGTGCAAGAAAGAATTCTAAAATATATAATGAAAGAAGGTAAAGATGCATTAAAATTAAGGTTATAGGTGGGAAGAGTTATTTTCGACGGATTTATATTTTGAATTTTCACTAATGACATTAAAATACTCAAGTTTTTTTTTTCTTAATAAATAATTTTATTGCTAATTCAAATTGGAGTATTATCCAATAAATTACCAGCGGAGTTTTTAAGGAGTCGTTTGGTATCGTTTCCTGTTTTTTGTTTTATGTTTTCTGTTTTTGAAAATTCTGTTTTTGTTTTGTTTTATTTTGTTTTCAATTTCTGAAAACAAAAAACATGTTTGTTTAATACTGTTATGTTTTGAAAATAAATATTTAAATTGATTCAGATATAATAATTCAATTCACAAAATAAAATTTAAAAAATTAAATAAAAAATAATATGTTTATTAAATAATAATCTGTAGATAATGTTAAATAATATTATTTTATATTATTTAGTACTAATATTAAATATTTTCATTTAATCATATAAAAATTTAATATAATTTAAATAATATTATAATTAAATATAATATTAAATAAAATAATATTATTTAATTTAATTGTAATAATCATAAATTATATTTAATAATAATTTTTTATTTAATTGTAATAATAATATTACATTATTAAATAAAATATCAAACTAATTAATTTATAATGAATTATATAGTTATTAAAATGTATTATATTGAATATAAATAATATTATTTAATGTTAAGTATTTACTTATTTAATAATATTAAATTATTTAATAGTAGTAGTGATATATTTTAAATTTAAGATAGAATATAATATTAAATAATAATATTGTTTAGTAAATAAAAATTAATTATATTAGATAATAATATTAATTATTAACATATCAAAATTATAATAAATGACATTATTTAAAATATATAATATATTCAATAAATTATTATAAAAATTTAAATTAAATAATATTATAATATGATAATATTATAGTTCAATATAATTTATATTTAATTGCTTTTTACGTTTTCAACTTTTTTATATTAAAATTTAATATTATTTTATATTAAAAAAATTTATTTAATTTTATTTATATTTTTATTGTAAAAAATATTAATATTATATTAATATATAAATTCTGTTTACTTACTTATGAACAGTAACAGAAATGAAAACATGTTTCCAAAAACAATGAAAACAAAAAATTTTTGTTTCCAACAATTTTGAAAATTCTTGTTTTCGTTTTCGTCTTTTGAAAATGGAAACATGTTGCCAAACATGTTTTCTATTTCTGTTTCCAAAAAAACTGAAAACAAAAACAGAAAACAGGAAACAAAAACGATACCAAACAGACCCTAAACTTTCACAAACAGGATTAGGATGATCCATTTAGATTATATAAATGGCATGAAAATAATCAGAGAGCCCAAAACGGATAGTCTTGACAAAATCAGAATCAAAACAAGGAACACTTTAAACCCTCCTTACAAAGACATAACAAACATATCAAAACAAAAAAAATATTTTGAACACCCTATGACCACCAATCAATGAATATTTTAGTTTTATCAACACCAGCTTTAGCCAAGGAGTCTGTCATACCATTTGTTTCCCTAAATACCTTATGCCAGCCAACTCCACATTTCCCCTTGCTTGTCCATATCCTTAAATATGTTCCAATATATCAAAGACCAAGCTTTCATCTTACACAATTCAAGGCAATCAAAGAATCTGATTTAATTATTAAATTAAACCCCACATACTTCTCAGATAGCTCAAAACATTTCTAGGGCTACCTTAATATCTAACAATCCAGCCAAGTTTGAATTCACTACATAGGGGACCTAAAGAATGTCACCTACACTACAGAGTTTGAGTTTCTCAAGATCCTTCCACAACCCTTAGTACCAGGCTTACCTCTTGAAAGACCATAAATGTTGAACTTTAAATATCCAACAACAGGTAATATCCACTGGGAACTATGACTAGTTTTGTTTTTAGAACTACCATGGACTCTGTTATATACAAATGGCTCGATCTTAAACCACTGTGAATTGGTTTTTGCTAGCTTTAAATTGATATATATATATATATATTTTCAAATGACATATACTTAAGCGAGATTAAATGAATGATCAATATTGTAAATTTGCTTTATCAATTATGATTTTCACAAACCATATTAAGTGCTTTTATCAAGTACAAGACCATGATTTAAATTAATAATATATTTATTTGGTCTTAATGTTTTTAGAAAATAATTTTGAATATTGCATCAAATAATTTTCTTAAAGGATTTATTGAATATATTTTTAGAAAATTACTTGATAAATATTTGGGCTATGTTTTTAAGTGCTTATTCTAGGACTATTCAATTTAGATTGAAAAATGAATTTTGTATAATTTTAAAATCAATTTATATTTATTTTTCAATGAAAATAGCCCAAGAAGTGAAAATTCAGGTAAGGGGATAGATCCCCTGTTGGTAGAACAGTTCAAAGGATCGATCCCCTCCTTTATGGGATCAATCCCTTGTACCCAGAACACTCCCCAAGGTATAATAAGTTCATAGGATCGATCCCCTGCCTTTGTGGGATCTATCCCTTGATGCCAGAAACCCTAGGAAGCCTTTCTAAAGCAATAGGATCAATCCCCTCCTTAAAGGGATCGATCTCTTCCACACTGGAAGCCTTAAACGACTTTTTTTTGGTGAGGGCCAATGGGAAATCAGTTTTAGGCTCCACCAAGCTTCAACAACCATCCAAGATAGTATAAATAGAAGCTTAGAAGTTCAAGACACTGAAGAGACTTCATTTTTCATCTTCTTCAAGCTTCAAACACATTTCAGGTGCTAGAATTTTAACATCTTCTATCATTCTCTTATTTCTTGTATAGCACAAATCTTATAAAGTTTTCTTTAGAGCTTTAACTTGTAATCACCTACCTACTTAGAGTTAATCCTTGAATACAAAACTAGTAAACCCATTTACAAATTGTAAAAGGGAATGAACCCTTGAGAGTTTCATTGTAAGTGAGGTTTGGGTAGAAAAGGTTTTCTACTTGAGCCATAAAAGGAAGAGGTTGTAAGGTTTCCTTCTTGAGCCTGAAAAAAGAAGGTGTAAGGTTTCCACCTTGAGCTTAGAAAAAGGAGCGTTGAAGGTTGCTCTTGAGCTTGCAAAAAAAAAGTGTAACAAATTCAAGATAATGAATTTGGGAAAAATCCTTGGGAGCGTTTCAAGGTAGAGGACGTAAGTAAGGTTGCCGAACCTCTATAAATCACTTGCGTACAATTCTCTAACCCTTTACTCTTTACTTTCTTGTGATTTAATTGTGTATATTGAATTGTGATTGAATTGTTTACTAGAATAGCCTAGAGAACCTAGAGAACTATTATATAGGCTAGAGAATTTAGAAAAATCGAGAAACAAACTTAAGGTTAATTAAAAACTGATTCACCTCCTCTTTCGGTTAGGGAATTGAGCCAATAGTTTTTAATCTTTTCCTAACTTAAGGACTTTTCTATATAGAGTGCAACCTACGCTACTCAAGCAAAACACAATGTAATAACAAATAAACAACAAACAATAAACAAGTTAAAATGTGTAGGGAAAAGAAGCTTTACATGGTAGTTTATACAGGTTTGGCACCTTTGCCTACATCCTTTATCTTGAGACTTTTCCAAAGATTTTTCACCAAATTCACTCTCTTGAAAATGATACAACCTCTCCTATTTCCAAGTTCAATGAAAAAACCTTCCTCTTTGCAAGTTCAAGGATAACCTTCCTTTTTCATATGCTTAAAGATAACCTTCCTTTTTCATAGTTTTAAGGATAACCTACACTTTCTTTTTGCAAGCTGAGGGAACAACCTTTACAACTTCCCCTTTTATAGGCTGAAGAGCAACCTTTAAAACAATTTTTTTTAGCTTAAGAGCAAACCTTTATCTACCCAATTTATCTACCTAATCACACTTTTAATTAATATAAGTTATTGAGGGGACTTTCCCTTACAAATTAAGGTATGGGTTTGCAAGATGGCTACAAGGTGTGTCTCTACTAATGCTGAATATAAACACTCTAGCTTTTAAAGGAATATGATCAAGACAATGAATTTGGATTTCTGGAACTTATCTCTTCTCTTCTATTATGACTTGAAGCCTTGGAATGTGAGTATAACTTAAGATTTGGAATTTTAGGTCTCTTGTTCAATTTGCTTTAAGCTACTAGCTTTCATAGCTTTGTCCCAAGGCCTTAGCTGTTAACAAATCTTCCTGATGGTAGACAAAGGAAATTAACCATGAGAGTTAACCAGGCTTGAAGTGTATTGATATCCTTTAATGTATTGGTTTTTACAAGTGGAATCCTACATAAATAAAGTAACCTATATTGATATTATCTTTAACTGTATCGATACCTAAAATAAAGCATTAGCTTCTATTTCAATGTCACGATAGTATATCAATACTTCGTTAGTCCTGTCAATATTCAAATTCATATTGTATCGATACATATCTAATTGGTATCGATACAATTTTATAAAATACATGCAATTGGCTTAAGGATGTAAGATAATCTTATGTCTAAATATGCATATATAAATCTTAGCTCTAAATCCATACATATTTGAATTTCTACTTAAATTAAGCATGATCATATATCAATTAAACAAGTGATTCAGTCCATGTTTATAATTAAAATTATATTTCACTTAAGTTCTTTAGGGTCATATCAAAATCCTAGTATTTCAAAATCAATAATCTCCTCATTTTTAATATGACAAAACTTAAAGTGAAATAATTTTATTTTTTCTTTATTCCCTCAAAATGATATAATTCTTTGAATATTTTGCAAAAATCATTTCTCCCCTAAATTTAAGCATAATTGTGATTTCACATAAGGATTCTCTTAAACTTTTTCTACTCAAACTTTCTTTACTCCCTTTATCTTGATGCTTTCATTTAAGTCTTAACTTACTATATTTCTCCTCTTTTTTTGTCATATTAAAAAGGTGCAGCACTTCAAAGTCAAAGTTATGACAGGGCAAGGAATAAGTAAGTATAAGGGCAAGTAACAGTTACCAAGATGTTACCAAGTATATCAGACTTTGTTGTATAGAGCATGGAACATAAGGTCAGATAATTGAGCAGAGCAAAGTAAACCAATATAGGGTATGCAGATTAATGAAAATGCAGTTATGCAAAACTGATGCTTTTATGTTTATGATAAATCATGTAATTTGAATGTATGCAGGACAACTTTATGCAGAATTCAAACATGCATGAGTAGAACAAGCGTGACGCATGACAACTTTATGCAAGATATAAACCGATGTAGAACACAATAATATGCATGAGAGGGACAAACTTAACTTATGTAAGGCACCGACTAATGTACAACAAAAGATAAGTTTATGTAACGCAGGCGAAGTTAATTGGTACAAATACTATGCATTATGCTCATAGTTGTGACTGACTCACTAAATGCACACAATACAAATAGACATGATACTCAATGTATTACGCTCAAACAAGTCAACCAATTAGCCTACACAAATGAGCCCCTTGGTGAAATATTCACCATTCAAACATATAATACATTCAACATAAAAACATTTTCTACAAAATGTGTAAACATCACATTAATAAGCATCCTAACAACACACTTTCACACACATTGTTCTAACATAACATACTACACAAGTTTTAAGTCATGTTGGGATTGATCAAACAATTTCAAACAAGACACTCAAACACTTACAAAAAAAAATGCAACTAAACTATATACTTAAGTAACTATTAAACATTCATTTAAGCAAACGCGCAAATTAAACAAACAATTACACAAAGACAGATAAGTAGTTAAACAATCCTAGTATTCATTTATCTAAGCAATCACAAACACGCAAGCAAGCATTCACACAAAAATAACATATACAAAAAATCATTTTTAAGTCTTGATAAGGACATCAGATTACTCAAATAGAATAGATAAAGATTAAGCACTCTTTCATTGTTCAAAGAAAGCTTTTTTTTTAAATACATAAGGCACTTCTCATGATTTGTCCTAGGATTTTTCTATACAAGCATTTGAAGCTGACTCAAGACAATGGCAAGTTCAAATGCTTCTATAAGTGTGGAGAATGAATATAATGAGTATGAAACTACTTTTAAGCACTTAAAACAGTCTTCAAAGGTATTGGAAAAGATGACAAAACTTGATTGTGAGGACAAAAGTTTGGTAAAGGCGCAATGTATCCATATCAAGTTTATTTTATCAGTTAAATCTTCTAGTGAAATTTCTCACTCGAAACATCATCTAAATGATTGCCTTAAGAAAATCAATAATGATATTAAGCAATATAACATTGTAACTCAAACAACTTTAAGAGGTGGTTCAGGTATAAGAATTTATAAGTATGATCAAGAAGGTCATAGAGCTGTATCTACTTTTCTTGTTTGTGGTACAAATTCTTTTAGAACAGTTGAGGAACATGGTTTTGGATACATGATGAGTGTTGTAAGTCGTCGTCATAAGAATATAAGTAGAAAATCAACTACTAGGGATATCTTTGAGTTATTATGCAAAGGGAAGAGAGCTTGTCAAGAAAGATTTGGCTATAGCATTTGGTCGAAATGCTTAACTTCTAATAATTGGAAATCTGAACATAATAATGATGAATATACTTGTACTACTGCTCATTAGATTGATAAGGACTAGAACTTGCAAAAGAGAATAATAAGGTTTAGAGCGTTAATCCCTCCTTCTGATGGTTTGAACATCGCAAATGAAATTTTTTATACTTAGTTCAATGGAATATAGATAGGAAAATTTTCAGCATCACTTTGGATAATGCATCTTACACTAATGTTTTGGTTTCTTCTCTTAAAAGTCGACTTCGTGCCAATAGGGTTTTTTTATGCGATGATGTTTTCTTTCAAATTTGATGTTGTGGACATATTTTGAATCTTATTGTTCAACTTTGTTTGAATCCTGTTGATGATGTTGTTGGTAAAATTCATAATAGGATTAAATACATAAAAAAAAAATCTGGCCCTCACAATAAAACATTTTGTGATGTTGCTAAAAAAAGTTTTTAAAGTGAATGTGACTAAGAAGTTGCATCAAGATATGTGTCTAAGATAGAACTCAATATATCTGATGCTTGAGTTTGAACTTTATTACAAAGATGTATTAGTTTATTGGGGGCAACAGGATAAAGTTTCCAACTCTTTGCACTTTCTAATGAGGAGTGGGGTAATGTTCACATTATTTGCAAATTTTTAAAGTTTTCTATGATATGACATGTGTGTTTTTTGTTCTAAATTTTTATTTTAGAAGGGTTTGGAAAGTTCACAATTGGTTGGTAGATACCATTAGAGGTTCAAATACATTCTTAACTCCAATAGTTAGGGAGATGCAAAAAAATTTTAACAAATATTGAGCTGCGTATAGTTTGGTGTTGTCATGTGCCGCTATTTCAAATCCTCAATACAAGTTGAAATATTTGGAATTTTATTTTACTAAACTTATGGTTGTCATGCCTCAAAGTTTGTTTAAATAGCTTTTAATACTCTTAGAGTCTTATTTGATGAATATGTGAATAATTCCAAAGCCAGTACTTCATCTAGTGTAGTGAGGACTAATTTTGTTGATCCTAGCTTCAATGATTCTAATGTGAGTGAGGGTTATAAGGAATTAGATTCTAATGAGAATTATGTTTACAAAATGTTTTTAAGTCAATCCAATGCTTAACATGAAAAGTCACATTTGGATCTTTACTTGGAAGAAAGAGTACTTGATTTGAATAGTGATATTGATATCTTTGATTATTGGAATAAAATTTCCATTTAGTATCTTGAGCTTTCACTATTGGCTCACAATATTTTGGCAATTCCAATTTCTACTATGGCTAATGAGTTAGCTTTTAGCATCAAAAAGAAATTTCTTACTTGTTTGAGGAGTTCACTTAAACCAAAAATGGTTCAAGCTATTGTTTGTTTTTATGATTATATGCATGCTAGAGGCTTTTTAGCAGGTAATGCTTTTATTGTTATTATATTAATTTTTCTATTATAACAATCTTATTAGTTTTGAGTTCCTAATTGATTAAACTATATTTTAAGTCAGAGTGGAAGCTAAAGAATTTGGCTCTAACAATGATGAGAGTTGTGATGATAATTATGCTTCAACCACTGCCATTTAGGTTAGTTTATTGCCTACTGCCTTCTGACTATTGCCTACTACCTATTTGTTCACTTCTATAGTGCTATTGTATCTGGTATGCTGTGAGAACATTGATGTAAGAATATTGCAAGTATTTTTTGTTTACTGTTATAATGATGCTTCTTTGTTTATTATCTATTTGTTTACTGCCTTAATGATGCCTATTTGTTTACTCTTTATTTCTTTATTGCTATTGTATCTAGTAAGTTAGAGAATATTGATGTGAGAATATTGTAAGTGTTCTTTGTTTACTGTCTATTTGTTATTGCTACAATAATGACTCTTTATTTACTGTTTATTTGCTTATTGCTATTGTGTTATTGTGTCTAATATGCTGTGAGAATATTACAAGTATTTCTTTTTTTATTTCCTCGTAGTTTACAATGATGCCTTTTTGTTGTAGGCATTCTTACTGATAATTCCAGAAATTGTAATAAGAGTTGATATTAGAGCTTCACAATGGTGTTATCTTTAATGGCTCACAAGTTAATCTTCATAATGGTTCTGAAATTTGATGTCTTCATGTCACTTTTGTTGGATGTCTTTATATGTAACTTTTCATAGATGTTTTCATGTCACTTTTCTTGGATGTCATGAAAATGTTATACCATAATAACGTAATTACATTTGATGTTTTATTTCCTGTTTGAAGAAAGATGAAAAAAGTCTTAAATAGGCTAGCTTAAGCTTGCATAATGAATGATCAAACAAGCCTAGGATTCAAATAAGACATGTATAATCGAGTCAATCCGAGCTCGGGCTTGTGCATAAACTCTTAATATCCTACATAAGCCCAGCCTGGCCTATGGACAACTATAATGCCAATGATGAAATTTAAAGATAGTTAAACGATACTCCTTGAAAATTTCTAGGTAGGAATGTTCCTTATAAGCCGTGCCAAATAGATGGGATGCTTATAAGATAATTTTCAATTAACCATCATTTATGTTCATTTTCTAAATAAAGTATAAGTAAATTAGTAGAAAATAAAGTTTAGAAATATTGAATTTGGATATAGAGCCAAAGGTTAGGAAAAAAATATATTTTCATAAAACACTTAATTTATTTGACGATGAAGTTTAAGAAAGTTAATTAGTACATTTTCATAGGAGCCAAATCGATGGAAAGTTTTAGAAAATATTCCAAATACATATTTATATGAACATTTGTATAAACAAAAGGAAAAAAAATTTAAAGATAACCTAAAACTAATTAATACCATTGTTGGGTGGACATTGTAGGGGTGCTAATCCTTCCTACAAGTAATCGTATTCTCGAGCATAGGTTCTTTGAATGTAGACCAAGCCTCTCTCTAATTAGAATGGTGACCAATGACATCGAGGTTTGAATGATTGTTGGCAAGTCCATAGAATTGTCTCTAACGATTAGGTTCCTAAGAATCTAAATGTGTTGTCAAGACAACTCGAGGATGGCTACACCAATAACCTTGACTCTTCAACTATTTCGGTGGAATAATTTTCAATTACAGATTCCCATGAAAATCTAAATTTTCATGTGAAAAATTTGACATAATATTTCACCTATCAAAGTGAACTTGATCAAGTAGAAAATTCCATTGATTGCTACTTGCTTTAAATGTGGAGGATTGGAGTGTAAGAAACTTAATTGATCTATCTAATGTGTTAAATCATAAACAACACATCATAAATAAAAAATACGGAATAAGATACTTATCTCTGGCCATAGATACCAATAATATTGAGCTACAATAAAATTTTGTTCTTTGTGTATTTCTTAAGCAATCTCACTAATGGTATGTTTTTAGAATGCTCAGATTAAAAACCTAATACCCTGCATTTTTTCTTACTATACATCTTCCCATCAAAGACATAATTTTATTGATGGGTAGTTATCACTTGTAGATATGGATGAGTAATTAAAATTATTAGATAATAATAATAAAATATAGGATCATATAATAGGAAGCTTTAAGAGGTTACGGAACTAACCTCAGTCATTTATTTCCCATAAAACATTGGTAATTTAGTGGGTAATTTACATGTGTAACTTATATTCTCCCACTTGGTTTGCATGTTTTATTATACTTGTTATTCCACCTATAATCCATGAGTCCTTATGCTTAAATTAAAGAAACAAAATACACGAATCATGGAAACAAGCCCTCTAAGAATGAGTAATATCTTTCATGTATTACAATAAATTCCATCTCTTTAATGTCAGCTTGTATTGATAACATAACTTAATGAATAACCTTATGTTTATTCTAGACCTAAAAATTATTGTCATTCTTAATAATCAATATATGCACAAAAAATGAGAAAACAAAACAAATAAATAAGAGCTTAACTGCAAATAAAAGCTGCCCATACAACTAATTCACATTATGAAACTAAGTCCCATTCGTACTACATGATCTTTAAAACACTTTGGTTGCATGCCTTTTGTTAGAGCATCTACAATTATCAATTCAATGCTAACATGCTCAATTACCACTTTGTTCTCATTAACATGTTCCCTTATGGCTAAATACTAAATATTGCTATGTTTACTTAGACTACCACTTTTGTTGTTTTTAGCCAAGAAAATCGCTGCTGAATTGTCACAATATATTCTTAATGGCTTTGAAATGCAATTCAGACCAGATATGAAACTCTTCAACCATACACCACGTGAAGTAGCCTCAAAATAAAAAATGAACTCAGCCTCCGTGATAGAAATAGCAATTAAAGACTGTTTTACACTCCTCTAAGATATGGCTCTACGAGCAAACATGAAAACATATCCAGATGTTGATTTTCATGAATCAACACATGTAGCGAAGTTTGAATCTGAATAACCAACTACCTTCAGGTTGTCAGTTCGTTTATACATAAGCATGTAATCTTTGGTCTCTTGAAGGTACATCATTATTTTCTTTGCATCTCTCCAATGGTCCATACCTGGATTATTCTAATATCTTCCCAACTTTTTAACAACAAATGTAATGTCAAGTCTTGTGCAAACCTGAGCATACATTAGATTTCCAATAGCTGAAGCATGTGGAATGTTTCGCATTTTCTTCCTTTCAAGTTCATTTTTAGAGCACTGGTTCAAGTTGAATTGTCACCTTGTATTATTGGTGCTACACTTAGTAAGCAATCTTTCTTCCAAAACCTCTCAAGAACTTTATTGATATAGGTTTCTTGAGACTGTCTCAAGATACTTTGAGATTTGTCCCTATGGATCTTAATGCTAATGACATAAGATGCCTCACCTATATCCTTGATATCAAACTTCTTAGAGATGTATTGCTTCACTTCATGTAGCAACCCTTTATCAAAGGTTGCAAGTAGAATATTATCCACATATAGAACAAGGAAACAAATTTTCCTACCACTAACCTTTCGATATATGCATCAATCCATAATGTTCTCTAGAAAATCAAATGAAGAGATGACATCATGGAATTTCAAAAACCATTGATAGGGGGCTAGTTTCAATCCATATATAGATTTCTTGAGCTTGCACACCAAATACTCACCATCACTAGAGGAGAATCCTTCTGGTTGCTTCATACAACGTCCTCTAGGTTTTTATTGAAGAACACTATTTTCATATCCATTTGATGTAGTTCTAAGTCAAAATGGGCAACTAATGATGCCATAATAATATGAAAGGAATCTTTCTTCGACATAAGAGAAAAGGTCTTTGTGTAGTCGATTACTTCATTTTAAGTGAATCCTTTAACTATCAGTCTTGCTTTATGCCTCTCAATATTGCCTAATGAGTCTTTCTTTGTTTTAAAGACCCATTTACATCTGATGGCCTTTACGCCATTAGACAACTCAACAAGATCCCAAACTCCATTAGATACCATAGAATTCAACTCATCTTTCATGGCATTGAACCACAATTCGGATTTACTACAATTCATGGCTTGTGAAAATGTTTTAGGGTTATCTTCAGTTCCAAACTTATAGTCAACCTCTCGTAGATACACAATGTAATCACTAGGGATTGTTGATTTCTTCATTCTAGTTGATCTTCTTAATGTTGTGTCAGCATTCTCCTGTAGAATATGTTGCACAACTTCTTGTTCAATAATCTCCACAATTGTTAAACAACTAGATCTACTAAATTATCATCAATAGATTATGGAGTTTCAATGATTGGTTGTTCAACATCCATTTGAACTTGAGGGATGTTATAAATAACAACCAATTTTTTTTATCAAAACCCTTCGGTATCTAAAGGCCACTTTAGGCCCCAACTAATCCAAAGTTGAGCTATTATTGGACCCTAAATGGGAAGGGGGAGCTCTCCCTGTCACATCCTATATATATAGTATTTTACACTTTTTCACACATATCATAAGGGTTGGGCTATTTGCGATGCCTTTATTTCCCATTCTCTTTACACAGTAAACATTTGTAACTGTAATTTACCATTTAATAAGAATATTTATATATCATAATTTATCTATTGTTTACATCCCCTGTTTATTATACAACACAGTAGTACGTAAAACAAGTCTAAACATATAAAGTAAATGATTATACCTCCAGGATCTCCACTAGAATGCCTCGGGGTAACTAATACCCAGACGAAATCCTCGGAAAGTAAATCACGTAGTCACTGGAAATACTTTGTGAAAGTGAAAATAAAGGAGTGAGCAAACCACGGCTCAATAAAGAATTGTATGCAAATATTGATATCACGAAATCTATATGCCATAAAATCATTTATTTCCTATAGGTACGCTAGAGATCGTAAAGGAAGGATACTATAGTTGACTAGGGATCTGGATAGAGTAAGGAAGGTATTTTGAAATACCTGTCTTGTCCCGGAATCTAGAAACGACTATAGGGAGTAATTATTGATTATTGAAATAAAACATTTTTTTCCATAACCTTTCATATTAAATTCCAAATCAATGCTTTCATAAATTAAAGCATTGAATCAAATAATCTAATATTCAAATAAAATCATAAAAAGAATATTAGATTAATAAATCATCATTTTTCATTTGAACACATATCACATATATCACTGAAAATTTCGTAAATAGTATTGTACTCAATTTCGTACAGTAAACTATTTAGAAATCATCATCCATCTCAGTAAACTATTTAGAAATCATCATCCATCTCATTGAAAACATACAAATAATCATTTATCATTTAATATCACCATTCATTTAAAATATCATTTTCATATCATAAAAATGGTGGAGACTAAGGCATCACCCAAGATATACATGCTACAACCCTCGTAGGGTATAATAATCATCATGTGAGATCTATGGCCATAGTCTAAAATTGTCCTCAATCGTACACTAATCAGGTGTCGACTGGGACATTGAAGATAGGATTAGTATCAACAGCTTAATATATCACATGTCAAATATCATATATCACATATTAGCATGATACAGGGCCTATCAGTCTCAAAACAATATTCTCATCATCATATCACCTTAATGGAAATCAAGAAAAATAGTTAAAATCATCAGTCAATCCATAAAGGTTTTACTTATCATATAGTGAATATTTACTGAAAATAATTTATAAAATATTCACTTCACAACATTTTCCTTTTCAAACCATTTCTTACACTGTAACACATTTAGGAGAAATTTCCAATAGCTTTACTTTCAATAAATTTGGTAACATGAATATTTAAATAATATTTTTTGGTATATTCATGTTTTATGAAAAATGTTAAATATCTCATTTCCAAGGCTAGAAAATCATTCAAATATGCATTAAAATATTTTATGACATTTTTAGAAAATATTCTAAAAAATTTCAGCAGCATAACAGCTGCTGATACCTTAGCTTTCTTGCAATTTCAAACACAGTTCACAAACAGCCAACAACCACAATTTCACAGTTTCCAAGGCATTTCATTTCTAAAATATTCTCATAAAATTATTTGCAGCAAAATCATGCATTTGAGATATCCTTACAGTTCACATACGCATCCCTTGCCTGTCTGACTTGTTAGATTTCTTTGAGTGCACCACTTGTAAACCGTTACTGTCGTAGCCCGTGACCCTAATTTTCACCTTATTCTATACATCTTATTTGGTTGGGCTGTCTGCGATACTTTACTTTTCTTTTACATCTAAACAATTTCATATAAAATAATAATATGAATTACATCTCCTATCTTAATTCATAAAGAAGTAGTACTGTAAGTAAGTCTAAATACAGAAAATAAATGGTCATACCTTATTAAATAAATCAAGCTGTCGCATCGTCCCCAAATGCGCAGCCGAAATCCTTTAGGTGTCAGACTCTCAATCTTCGAAAACCTGAAATGTTAAAATTAAGGGGTGAGCAAACCACGGCTCAGTAAAGGAATTATATGCCTCACTTGATACTCAGCTATCTATATGCTAAAAAACTTTTCCATTTTTCCTATGGGCTCTAGGCTCGCATGTAGGAAGGATACTACAGTCAGCTAGGGATCCGGATGGAGTAAGGTAGGTATTTTGAAAAACCTATCTTGTCCCAGAACCTAGAAGCAACTGGAGAGAGTAATTAATTTCTTTTTGTTTGAAATTTAAATCCTTTTCCTTTTTATTCCTTATCATTTTCATATTCTTTTTAAAATAATGCTTTTATGAAATACAACATTTAAATAAAGTAACTAATATTCATATATTCTTTGAAAAAAATATTAGTTAAATCATCATTATTCCCATTTAAACTCATTTCATATTTTACTGTACAATCATAATTAGTACAGTATTTTAAATAGCAAATAAGCTATTAAATCTTTTTGGTATAACATATAAAGCATTTAAATCAAATATTAAATTTAAAAATAAGAATATTAGATTTATTTTCCTCCTTTTTCCTTTTTGAAAACATATTACATATTCATATCGTATATCATATGAAAATCATTTCATAGTACTCAAATCAATACCGTAAAAAGCATTATATAAAATGCTGTAAATCACTTCCATTTAACTTGTCACATATCATGTAAAACATTTACATTTCACATATCACATATCATATAAAACATTTTCATATATGGAGACTAAGGCACGCCCAGTCTGTCCACTAGGTCGTTACTCATATCATGTCATAGACCCCGAAGGGTATAAAATCATCATGTCAGATCTATGGCCATAGTCTATAATTGTCCTCGGCGGATCACTGATCAGGTGTCAGCCGGGACTACATATCACATATCACATGTCACATATCAGCATGATAGGATGCCATCTAGTCTCAAAATCGTATTTTTCATCATAAAATAACCTTTAAGGAATTTATAAAAATATATAATTTCATAATTTAAAACCATAAAGGTTATAAAATCATTTAGTGAATATTTAAGAAATATATATAAAAATATTCACTTTATTTCTTTTCATATTCCATCTCCTATTACGTGTAATTTACATATCAGGAGAATTTTCGATGATTTCATTATCAGCATTCTCGAAAACATGAATATTTTAAAATCACTTTCATTTATTCATGTTTTTATGGAAAATATTCATTTTCTCGATTTTCGAGATTGAAAATCATTTCTTGTGAAATAAAATCATTTATTATGATTTTATGAAATTTTCTAAAAATTTTCGATAATTTTTTGGCAGTATAACGGCTGCCGATTGGCTAGCCTCCTGCACGGAAAATACAGTTTATAATTTCAACCGGTACTTCACCACAATTTTCCAACCAATCATTTATCGCAATATTTTCATAAATATTTTCATAAAATATTTCATAATTAAAATCATGCAGACTGAATATTCTGACAGTGCTGCACATGCATCCCTTACCTGTCTGAGGAATACGCGTTTCTCAATCGCTTCACTTGTAAATCGTAACTCCCGGCTGCAAAATAATTTCACCAATAATTCATTCCCTTTGATTTACTTTTCCTTAATAAATTATGGAAATTCAATAAAACATAAAATTTCCCAAATTCCTTCCTTCAATTAAAGATTTATTTTCATATCATAAAATTCACCTGATCAACTTGTAAAGCATACTTGATCAAGTATATCTTCATGGCCCAAAACTCATTCTTTTCCAAATTCACTCTCACAAATAATTCTATTAACCTTCTATTTATTTTGCTTTAACTATATATAGCATATTAAGTTACCATATTATTTCTTATTCATAATCCATCAATTCCACATTTCAAGTTATGGAATGTACTACAATTGATCTCAAAATCAATACATTCTTCTTCCACTTTTAACTTTACAATCATTCTTAATTTATCATAATGTAAATCTTTAGATTTACCCTTTCATTAAAAATTGCATTTATATTTTTCTTCTATGACTATCTAGTCACTTATCTTATTATTTTTTTTTTCTTTCTTTTCTGTGTCACGTTTTACTGCAGCTTCACTTTTCCTTCTTCACGTTTTCTTCTTTCTCTTATTTTTCCCATTATTCTTTCTCAATTGTTATCATATGGTTACTCTTATATCCTTTAGTATTTTCATTAAACAATCTACAATTCATAACAACACCTTTATTAACGTGGAACCATGCTATAACAGAACATATTCATCATTCACGCTACCATCATTTTTCTGCTTCTTTTCTGTAAGCTGAAATTCAGCTCACCTTCATGGTTCCTTCTCCTATATTTCCTTCCACGGCCAGCAGCCTCTAATTCCACATTCTCATGAGTTTCATCCTTCAACCAACTCTAAGTTCAAAAAATTGCTCTACTTACTTAGGACTTACATGAAGCATTTTCAATTCATCAAAGTATCCCCTCCATCGTTCAACCTATACCTAGGTAGAATAACACCATCATCACGCCATTTTCCCCTGTTCTGAAACATTACCACCATACCCGATTGCTTCCTATATGTTTTTATTTCAATAAAGACCACAAGCATCATCTACTCAATCAACACAGCCCTACACAATAAATAAATTTGCATAAAATGTTGGCTGTCAATTACCTGTGCAGGAACCAATTTTGTCCAGCAAACAGAGCAGCCCTTTTTGGTTGTTGTGGGCTGAGATATGTGGATGATTATGAAGCTCTTAAGGTAAAGAACAATTATTATTAAGGAGCTTAAGTGAATAGGTGAAGAAAAGAAGGGGTTCATCTTAGCTGACCGGAAGACAATTTAGGTGAAAATGGGAGAAACAGAAAAGAAGCAGCAACAGCAATAGAACGGGGAAGAAGTCTGAAGAAAGTGGTAGAAGTTTATGTGTTGTTCTTCGTTTATTGGTGTATAATTATATTTTAAATTAATAAAATCTGATCCAATATTGGAAGGTCCAAAATACCCACTAAAGCTCATTTATTTACTAAATGTGTCACTGCACACTGTATAATCGGGTCAAGCCCATTTTTCTAATTGCTTTACTGCACTTATAATCAACTTTAAAATTCACCAAGATCAATCCAAAATGTATAAAAATATGAGCCATATATTGCCGGAAAGATCTTCGAGTTAACTTTCCAACGCAATTTGAATCACCTAAATTGGAGTTCCCTATCAAAACTTATGTCCGACTCTTTGCTGATTGCTCAATTCTGAACTAGCTACAAATGACGTGAATGTAAGAATTTATTGTCAGAAATAAATAATGAATTAAAATATGAGCCTTATATGGATAAATTATTTAAGTTAGCTTTCTAATAGATTTTGAATCACCTTAATCGAAGTTTCCGACCAACCGCTATGGGTGAATCTTTACAGATAGGTTGGTTGAGTCAGTTGGTAGAATCTACTGCTCATGGGGGTAATTTTACAAAATTTCTGGTATTGATCCTTAAGGAACTAGAATAAGAGGCCTATATGCTTGGAAAGATACTTAAGTTAACTTTCCAAAGAATTTTTACAGATTATCCGTTGGATACTCCGATAAAATTTTATAATCGAAACACTACCGATGAGTCATTCTAGCGTCATGTTATTTTTATACTCACAATTTCCAATCCTTAATTCAATTTCCAAAAATATATCTTCTCACTCATATTATCATCTGAACACCGAAATCTAAGTAGGGCCCACATAGCCTTTTATTTAATATTTGTAAAAATGTACAAAATAATTTATTTATTAATTAAAATTTATATGTCCATACATGTACAGTATAATAAAATCGGATCTTACATTTTCTCCCCACCTTTAAGAAATTCGGTCTTTCGAATTTCACTTAAACCGATCACTGAAATTCTTGATTTATGTACTTTAGATTTTCGATTCCTCATATCATTTCTTTCTTAAGTATTTCTTCCACTATGCATTTGAAATGTAACATTCCTAATAAGGAATTCTCAAGGTCGGCATTACTTAATTGTATAACTTTACTGCCGCCTCATGTATATTAAGGTCTTGTTTCTTTATACTGAATCTGTATGTAATAGGCAGCCCACTTTACTATTTCGAGAGTTAACCATTTCAATTTCTCCATTTTCGTCTATATCATTAGAAATTTATATCGTACACCATCTTATATCTCATGTAGTACCATGCTGATATTAATTTAAAGCAAAGATATAGTAGTCCCAGGAGCTTTTGAATCCATAGCACTCGCTTTCATGTATTCCTGAGCGTCTAAGTAGTACACTCATTTTCTTCATCAATTACATGTAAGAAGTAGTGCTAGAACTATATTAGAACTCTCATAGTCTATTAAATTCTTTCCAAATTTAGAATGCAACATGGGAATCCATATCATAAACAATGTTTCCTAGAACTCAACATACCATCTCACTATTTATCGGCTAAGGCACTAAGAAGAGTTATAAACCTGGTTACTGAGAAATTTTATTATTTTAATCATCTCTATAACATTATAATTCTTCCATTTCTTCAGTAACCTCAAAACAAAGTCCCTCCCGGTTGGCTCTCTTTTTCACATTAATTTGAGAAGGACTATAATAGATTTGCATATTTTGCTATTTAACTTCCATTCACTGTCTATAAAATATTCAGTATCAGTCCCATTATACCTCATTTCATCTGGAGATGTAATCTCTCTCATTAACATTACATCTCAAATTTAAGCAAATCCATAATTGCTTCGTCAACAAAGATCATGTCTCAGAAGAATACGTTTAGTTGAAATTCATAATCAATGCATCTTAGTTATTAAGCTTCCAACCTCTGAAAGTCTATAAAATTATATATATAACACTAGTCATGTTCTTCATGTGCCTTAACATATCTTGGCATTTCATCGTTAAGCACCATCACAATTAGCCCAGGTATAATTTAAATACCTCATTCATTTGACTCATGTATCATTATTACTCTCCTAGACAATTTAACCTTGGTTTCTCCCATAGATACACATTAGGAGAAATAATTTCTTTATTCAGTAAATTTTCGAAGTGACTTCTTAAGCTTTTCAATCTTGCTTATAGCATCTGGTAATGATTACAACTTAGAAGTAGTCTCTATACCAATTATCGAGTAAATGTTAATCAATATTCCGAATCAATGGTGGTATTCATCTAGAAATGTATCTAGAAATTTTCAATCACATGTCTCACACCACTTTGAACCTTTCATTTCTATGTCTTTCACATAATTAACATTTCTTACAACACACGCACATAACTCTTAAACAATTTTAACACAACCCCTTCTCTGATTCATTTATTTAATAGTTTTCCACAATATTACATTCAAAGTAAGAGAAGGTGATAAACTTAGTATAACAATTTAGTTTAACATAATTTGTAGCTAACCTATCCATTTCTGGAATTACACCAAAATCATATGTGTTCGATAAACTTAGGTTAGCTGTCGTTTTCTTTCTCTTTTACAATCGCTTCACAGTTTCTATACACCCTTTTTCGAAAATTGGTGACATGCAGAACAGTATATTGTCCTGTGAGGTACATCCCAAAATTCTCTGGTTCTACAAGCATATGTTTAGTACACACTTCGAAGAAAAAAGAAATGTGTAGAATTAGAATCAGCAATGCTAATATTGAATCATCGAATACCCCAATCACATTCTCAATCATATTTAGTAGATATATCACTTTTCATATCATCAAACACTCCCTAACCAAATACCCCATTCATTCACATTTAAATTAGGCCTTAAGGGATGCATAGCAAGGCCAACAATCTTGCGACCTCCCATTAGGTACACATAATTAGGTTGCAGTTATCATCTAAACATAGGTGGGGTCGGAAATAGGGATTGTTATACAAGAATTTCTCCATCACACTATTGCAAGAAAAATTCTTTACACAATCCTCTTCTCTATCACTTTCACTTAGTTTAATATCCAAATCCGTTTACTGTTATTCAGGGGTTGTTTCAATGTAAGGACATATTCGTCATTTTTTAAATTTATTTCTCTCTCTTCAATATAATTTAAACCAACAATCTTAACATCTATATGCCGATAGTATCTCTTCTCACACTAATATCAGCAGTTTAAAATCTTTTTCAATTTTGACAGAGAAAAGTCAACTAGGATCCATAATTGGATTATTTTGCATGAAATGCAGCTTTACATCATCAATTTCTCTGCCAAATCAATCAATTCCAACTTTTGTTAGTCTATTTTCACTCCCGGTAAAATTTTTGAGGTAGGGGTATTTTGATCATTTTTTGTCAAAAATATTCTCTCTCCTTAAATACATTCAATCGGTGATCTTAAGGTCTATTTAATGATGATATTTCATTCCCCTCCTTTATATCATCACTTTCAGGTCTCAGTTCGATCCGAACAGAAAAGTACTGGTGGGGCCCTCACCGAATCCATTTCTGTTCCTTACGAACCGGCCTTCATTTAGATTATAAGATCACCATTTCAGTTAACATTCCTGAGCCGTTTTTCCTTTTTGACATCCTTAGTTCATAATTCTCACCCCCTTCTAAACACTTAACTCAATTTACAATCATTTATTTTCTCTATGTATTTAGACTACACAGTATTACAGGGGATGTTAACATTTTCAACACATTTTCTTTCCAAAAGTATCGACAGAAATCAGGCCAACCATGCTCTGATACCACTAAATCTGTCACAGCCCATGACCCTATTTTTCACTTTATTCTATACAACTTATTTGGTTGGGCTGTCTGCGATACTTTACTTTTCTTTTACATCTAAACAATTTCATATAAAATAATAATATGAATTACATCCCCTATCTTAATTCATAAAGAAGTAGTACTGTAAGTAAGTCTAAATACAGAAAATAAATGATCATACCTTATTAAATAAATCAAGCTGTCGCATCGTCCCCAAATGCACAGCCGAAATCCTTTAGGTGTCAGACTCTCAGTCTTCGAAAACCTGAAATGTTAAAATTAAGGAGTGAGCAAACCACGGTTCAGTAAGGGAATTATATGCCTCACTTGATACTCAACTATCTATATGCTGAAAAACTTTTTCAATTTTCCTATGGGCTCTAGGCTCGCATGTAAGAAGGATACTACAGTCGGCTAAGGATCCGGATGGAGTAAGGTAGGTCTTTTGAAATACCTATCTTGTCCCGGAACCTAGAAGTAACTGTAGAGAGTAATTAATTTCTTATTTAAATCCTTTTCCTTTTTATTCCTTATCATTTTCATATTCTTTTTAAAATAATGCCTTTATGAAATAAAGCATTTAAATAAAGTAACTAATATTCATATATTCTTTGAAAAGAATATTAGTTAAATCATCATTATTCTCATTTAAACTCATTTCATATTTTATTATACAATCATAATTAGTACAATACTTTAAATAGCAAATAAGCTATTAAATCTTTTTGGAATAACATATAAAGCATTTAAATCTAATATTAAATTTAAAAATAAGAATATTAGATTTATTTTCCTCCTTTTTCCTTTTTGAAAACATATTACATATTCATATCACATATCATATGAAAATCATTTCATAGTACTCAAATAAGTACTGTAAAAAGCGTTATATAAAATGTTGTAAATCACTTCCATTTAACTTGTCACATATCATGTAAAACATTTACATTTCACATATCACATATCATATAAAATATTTTCATATATGGAGACTAAGGCAAGCCCAGCCCGTCCACTAGGTCGTTACTCATATCATGCTATAGACCTCGAAGGGTATAAAATCATCATGTCAGATCTATGGCCATAGTCTATAATTGTCCTTGGCGGATCACTGACCAGGTGTCGGCCGGGACTACATATCACATATCACATATTACATATCACATGTCACATATCAGCATGATAGGATGCCATCTAGCCTCAAAACCGTATTTTTCATCATAAAATAACCTTTATGGAATTTATAAAAATATATAATTTCATAATTTAAAACCATAAAAGTTATAAAATCATTTAGTGAATATTTAAGAAATATATATAAAAATATTCACTATATTTCTTTTCATTTTTCATCTCGTATTACGTGTAATTTACATATCAGGAGAATTTTTGGTGATTTCATTATCACCATTCTTGAAAACATGAATATTTTAAAATCACATTCATTTTATTCATGTTTTTATGGAAAATATTCATTTTCTCGATTTTCGTGATTGAAAATCATTTCTCGTGAAATAAAATTATTTATTATGATTTTATGAAATTTTCTAGAAATTTTTGATAATTTTTCGGCAGTATAACGGCTGCCGATTGGCTAGCCTCCTGCACGAAAAATACAATCTATAATTTCAACCGGTACTTCACCACAATTTTCCAACCAATCATTCATCACAATATTTTCCTAAATATTTTCATAAAATATTTCATAATTAAAATCATGCAGACTGAATATCCTTACAGTGCTGCACATGCATCCCTTACCTGTCTGAGGAATATGCGTTTCTCGATCGCTCTACTTGTAAATTGTAACTCCCGGCTGCAAAATAATTTCACCAATAATTTATTCCCTTTGATTTACTTTTCCTTAATAAATTATAGAAATTCAATAAAACATAAAATTTCCAAATTCCTTCCATCAATTAAAGATTTATTTTCATATCATAAAATTCACCTGATCAACTTGTAAAACATACTTGATCAAGTATATCTTCATGCCCCAAAACTCATTCTTTTCCAAATTCACTCTCACAAATAATTCATTATCCTTCTATTTATTTTGCTTTAACTAGATATAGCATATTAAGTTACCATATTATTTCTTATTCATAATCCATCAATTCCATATTTCAAGTTATGGAATGTACTACAATTGATCTCAAAATCAATACATTCTTCTTCCACTTTTAACTTTACAATCATTCTTATCATAATATAAATCTTTAGATTTACCATTTCATTAAAAATTGCATTTATATTTTTCTTCTATGACTATCTAGTCACTTATCTTATTATTATTCTTTTTTCTTTCTTTTCTGTTTCACGTTTTACTGCAGCTTCACTTTTCCTTCTTCACGTTTTCTTCTTTCTCTTATTTTTCCAATTTTTCTTTCTCATTTGTTATCATATGGTTACTCTTATATCCTTTAGTATTTTCATTAAACAATCTACAATTCATAACAACACCTTTATTAACGTGGAACCATGCTATAACAGAACATATTCATCATTCACGCTACCATCATTTTTCTGCTTCTTTTCTGTAAGCTGAAATTCAGCTCACCTTCATGGTTCCTTCTCCTATATTTCCTTCCATGGCCAGCAGCCTCTAAATCCACATTCTCATGAGTTTCATCCTTCAACCATCCCTAAGTTCATAAAATTGCTCTACTTACTTAGGACTTAGATGAAGCATTTTCGATTCATCAAAGTATCCCCTCCATCGTTCAACCTATACCTAGGCAGAATAACACCATCATCACGCCATTTTCCCCTGTTCTGAAACATTACCACCATACCCGATTGCTTCCTATGTGTTTTTATTTCAATAAAGACCACAAGCATCATCTACTCAATCAACACAGCCCTACACAATAAATAAATTTGCATGAAACGTTGGCTGTCAATTACCTGTGCAGGAACCGATTTTGTCCAGCAAACAAAGCAGCCATTTTTGGTGGTTGTGGGCTAAGATATGTGGATGATTATGAAGCTCTTAAGGTAAAGAACAATTATTATTAAGGAGCTTAAGTGAACAGGTGAAGAAAAGAAGGGGTTCATCTTGGCTGACCGGAAGACAATTTAGGTGAAAATGGGAGAAACAGAAAAGACGCAGCAGCAGCAGTAGAACGGGGAAGAATTTTGAAGAAAGTGGTAAAAGTTTATGTGTTCTTCTCCGTTTATTGGTGTTTAATTATATTTTAAATTAGTAAAATCCGATCCAATATTAGAAGGTCCAAAATACCCACTAAAGCTCATTTATTTACTAAATGTGCCACTGCACACTGTATAATCGGTTCCAGCCCATTTTCTTATTGCTTTACTGCACTTATAACCAACTTTAAAAATTCACCAAGATCAATCCAAAATGTATAAAAATATGAGCCATATATCGCCGGAAAGATCTTCGAGTTAACTTTCCAACGCAATTTGAATCACCTAAATTGGAGTTCCCTATCAAAACTTATGTCCGACTCTTTGCTGATTGCTCAATTCTGAACTTGCTACAAATGACGTGAATGTAAGAATTTATTGTCAGAAATATATAATGAATTAAAATATGAGCCTTATATGGATAAACGATATTTAAGTTAGCTTTCTAATAGATTTTGAATCACCTTAATCGGAGTTTCCTACCAACCGCTATGGGTGAATCTTTACAGATAGGTCGGTTGAGTCGGTTGGTAAAATCTACTGCTCATGGGGGTAATTTTACAAAATTTCTGGCATTGATCCTTAAGGAACTAGAATAAGAGGCCTATATGCTCGGAAAGATACTTAAGTTAACTTTCCAAAGAATTTTTATGGATTATCATTTGGATACGCCGATAAAATTTTATAATCGAAACACTACCGATGAGTCATTCTAGCCTCATGTTATTTTTATCTTCACAATTTCCAATCCTTAATTCAATCTCCAAAAATATATCTTCTCACTCATATTATCGTCTGAACACCGAAATCTAAGTAGAGCCCACATAGCCTTTTATTTAATATTTGTAAAAATGTACAAAATAATTTATTTATTAATTAAAATTTATATGTCCATACATGTACAGTATAATAAAATCGGATCTTACAGTTACTCCCAAGCTGCAAATAATTTCACCAAAAATATTAGCCCATTTAATACTTATTTTTAAGCTATTATTCATGCCTAATTGCAGCCACATTTTACACTGCAAATATTTATGCAATATATTTTCTACTGGTAGTAAAGCTTAACTTCTCCGTTTTAAGTCGGATTTTAAATCCGAGCATACCGCTAGACTCCTTGTAATTCCTATAGTCTAATGGCACCTCAAAACCATCAAAATCAGCCATGGACATGGGTCCCCTTCATGTGGCCGAAATCACTCTCTTGAATTCCTTAATGTAATTCAACAATCTATCACCATATACTTCTTTAGCCATTGTCATTACATCATCTAGCATCCATTTCATGCATGAAAACCCATGGTTTCCTTACGTACTCATTATGGCCGAAACCCCTATGCATGGCACATTTTTACTTAGCCAAATTTAATAAATTCTAATGGCATGAACATGTTTGGCATGTTGAAATTAATCATCCTATACCATTAAACCTAAGGGAAACACAATGTAGGCAGAAGAGGATACCTTGGCTGAATGCTTCAAGTCCTCCTTTCTTCTTGTTTTGTTGCTCATTTAATAATCTATTAGTATGGGTAAGTAGAGGAGAGAGAATAGAACAATTTTCTAGTTTTGATTTTGGTGAAAAAATGGAAATTTGCTAAGGTTTTTCTTGGTTTTCTTTTCTTTTTTCTTTTCTCCTTTCAATGGCGTGAAGATGGTTGGAGGAGATGATGAATAGTGCCAACCCAATGGCTGAAGAAATAAGAAGAGTGTTCTAGAAGGGGTGAAAATTATGAAAATACCCTTAGTTATGAAAATTTTGGACAATTTTGCCCTTAAGCTTCCATAATCGTAAAAATTATGTAATTGCACTCCAAAATTTCAGATTTCATCACCAAATACTCTTATTAAATGTATTTTGATGAATAAAAGTGATTTTGTCAACGCACGGTACATCAATTGCATGAAATTACGATTTTACCGCTAGCAGACTGCGAGCAAAATTTTCTGATTTAACCATCGATTCAATAAATCTCTTAACACTATCTTAACCTCCTTTTCATGTAGAATATCATGGTATTTTTACTTCGTCCCAATTCTTTTGAGTTTGGGTACAATTTATGAAAATACCTTCGGGACACAACCGTTATTTTCCAATTTGTTTGCCATACTTCTCAAAATGATGCAAATACGATATTTTGGCCTCAAAATTTCCATAACATCATTATAACACTTTCCATACACTGTTTCTTCAGTCATAGACACATCTAGGCTCAAAATTTTAAGTGAGACCCACATTACTATTTACTTATAATTTACAAAATATATTCAAAAAATAAATTAATAATTACCTATATACACATGTACAATACAAAATAAATGGTTCCACATTACCGATGTTGTTTTCTTCATTCACAAGGCTTGAAACAACTAGTTTATCACTTGAAATGAGAGCTTAAATATCAAAATGATCCTTCATGGAAATCAAGTATCGAGATTGATCACTCCCATTAATCAAGTTATTTTCAAGAAACTTTGCATTTCTTGATTACATAATTCTAGTATTGTATGATGGATAATAAAATCTGTAACCCTTAGATTTTTCAGCATATTTAATGAAATGCCCACTTATAATCCTTGGGTCTGATTTCTTTTCTTGTGGATTATAAACTCTTACTTCAGACGGGCATCCCTAAACGCATATATGTTGTAAACTCAATTCCAACCTTTCCATAATTCAAAAGGCATTTTTGGAACAACCTTAGTTGGAACCCAATTTAATATATACACTATTGTTTTAAGAGCTTTAATCTACAAGGATATAGAAAGCTCGAAGGTGCTAAGCATGCTTTGCAACATGTCCATTATGGTTCGGTTTCTTATTTTTGCTACACCATTTTGGTCTGGAGATCCAGGCATAGTGTATTAAGCAACAATCCCATGCTCCTCAAGAAACCTTGCAAATCGACCATGTGCTTGTCCAACGTTAGTGTATCTACTATAGTATTCTCAACCTCTATCTAATCTCATGATCATAATTTGCTTTTTGCATTGTTTATCTAGTTTTGTTTTAAAAACCTTTAAACCATCCAATGCTTATTTTTTATTATGAAGCAAGTAAAGATACATATATCATGAATAATAATCTATGAATAAGATAAAGTATTTTTGACCATACAAGTCCATATTCAGACTAAACATATTTGTATGTATGATCTGTAACATGTTTGAACTCCTCTTGGTACCTTTCTTCGTTTTGTTGGTCAGCTTTCTCTTTATGCAGTCCACACAAGTATCAAAGTGTGTAAAATCAAAATAGTAAATACTCCATCATTCACCAACCTTTTAATTCTCTCTATAGAGATATGCCCTAATCTCGATGCCACAACGTAGAAGATTTTTCATTTAACACATCATTTAATCCCAACATTACCATGGGTGTGCATTATATTATTTGAAATAATGTTTTGTAAATGAATTCGAAATAAACCATACCATTTTCAACAATAGTAGATTTATAAACCAAATGAAAAGCATTTTCATAAAACTCAAAGAAAATCCAAAAGGTACAAGTCTTGAAACTGAAATTAAATTTCTAGAGTAACTAGAATCTAAAGCTAATTTTCATGTCCCAACTACTTCCACTTGAGAACACATCTTGTTTCTTAATAGATGCATTACTCACTAGCTATTGGATTCCTTTGATTTAGATAACCCAACAGAGTATTTGAAACATGGATTGTATAACCAAAACCAATCCAACAATTGTCATGACAAACATCAATGATATTAGATTCATAACAAGCAAGTGAGATTGGATTACATTTCTTCTCAAGCTAAGCCTTATATTTGTTACATTCCTTCTTCATGTGTCCTTTCCTTTTACAAAAAAAAAAACACTTATTTTTAGTCCATTTTACACTCTCCCTTTTGTTTGGTTTGTGCTTGGTGCTTTCCTTGTGTTGCCATACGTGCACTTTACCCATTTCCATTATCAGTCTACCTTCCTCTTAAACACACATGGTCAGGAGTTCATTAATTGACCATTTTTCCTTATATGTGTTGAAAAAGATTTTGAAAGGTCCATATTGATATGGAAGAGACTCAGTATAAAGTGCACAAGGAAAGATTCAGACATCTCAACCTCAAGAGACTTCAGCTGAGCCGCAATGTCCCTCATCTGCATGATGTGCTTAAGCACACCTCTAATACTGGTGAGCTTCATAGATGATAACTTTGTCATTAAGGTGCCAGCTTAGGTCTTATTGAAAGACTCAAACTGTTCATCAATAGCCTTCAGCAATTTCTTGATATTTTTACGCTCAAGGATTGAATCACGAATACTAGAAGATATGCATTTTACTTAAACTAAAACACCACTCTCTAAATAATAATTAAATATTGAAAAATACTTATTAAAAAAAAGGTAAAAACTATAAAAGTCTTTCAAGAAGTACATAAATATCTAGCAATTCCCCATATATTTCAAAAAGACTTTTGAAAGAAAAAAAAATATTTTGCTAGGTTAATTATGAGTATAATTATTCGTATCTAGTATCTTTTGGACTTGACCCAAACCTAGAATAATAAAACTTATTTTACTGAGTAATTGGTGAAGGTTTTAGCTTCTTGATAAAATAAAGTTCTTATTAATCACACTATGCTTTCACAATCCTTTGTTATTCAACACCGTTTTGCTCTAATAAGCCATGCGCATGCCCGGTAATTTCACGAGTACACTAGAAAGTATGCTACAATTTCATAAGAGACTCTACACTCACATAGGTGTTTTCATCAAGTGTATACTGCAATGATATACTCCGCCCATAAGAGATATGAAAAACATTAAGAGCTTTAGCTCATCCTCTCAAATTCATGCAATCTATCACCTACACACATCACAAGAATGGACAAATTTATTAGTGCTAGCAGGAATAACAGTGACTTGTTATTACTCATTGGACCTTGTTCATGGGATCTCCAATTACAAAGGTTGGTTACCATCAGCATTAATCTCAAATTGGCCTTAGTCCCATTCCCCTTAATGTTTCAAAGAATAACTCTCACCCCAAAGGTTTCGTTAGAGGTCAGCAAAATTCACTTCTAACTTCACATAATCAATTGATATAATTCCATCTTTCAATAGCCGCTTAACCACATCATGTTTCAAATGAATGTGTCTATTTTTTACTATTGAATGTTTTGTTCTTAGAATGGCTATTGCCGCTTGTTAATCACAATGCATAAACACAAAAGATGTTAGTTTTAGACCCAACAAAATATTAACTAAAAGGTTTCTCAACCACTTGGCCTCATTACCAGCCAATACTAGAGCTACAAATTCTGATTCCATGGTAGATTTAGCTATAATAGTCTGTTTGGCTAATCTCCATGCAATAGCATCCCTACCTAGGGTAAAAATATAACCACTAGTGGATTTTATCTCATCTGAATCTGAAATCCAATTAGTATCATTGTATTCTTCCAATACAGCGATTCTTATGAACATTATACTTAAGTGATTAGATCACTCCTATCGTTCATATAGGGCAATTGCAGCCTGAGAACTAGCTTCAGTTGGCACAAGTGGTTTTTCCTTCCCAATAGCATAATCAATGCCATGGACCCTAATTGAAGAAGAACTCTCTCCTTAGTTTATAGTTATCACCACTAAAATAGGGAATATCACACTTTTCATTAGAAAAATTCACAAGTTGTATAACTGCAAATAAATCAAATATTCATACTTATGTTACAAAACTTGAGGCAAATAAACATATATCATGCTTTAGCAATGTAAATCATGCTTCAAAATATGAATAAAATAACATATAAAACTACCTGCAAGCAAAGTTTTAGTATAAATAAATTCATATATAAACTTTACGGTGAAATTATCAAATTATATTCCTTTTCTTAATTCCTATGGGCAATTTAAGAAAAATAATTTATTACTTCATTCTAATTAATCATACAAATACAATAAAATCTGTAGGATAAAATTTATTATATTAAATATGAATAATTACAATTAATGTCATTTTTCCATATGTGATTGAATATATTTAATATATAATGTAACATAACCAAAGATGCTATGGTTAATCGTTGATCAAGAAAAATTATATAGATTACATGACATCGAATTTTATGCATAAATAACATTTTACTATCATATATACAATAACACATTATAAACATTTAATGTTGTATACATACATCCGTTAATTACACATAAAACTCAAGCATGCAAAGGCACATCATGAACAAAATAATAGCATAAAATGAATGAAAAATGCACCTTATATTTAAATAAAGATAACTCCTTTAAGATTAATTTAATAATCAATCCTACAAATTAATATATTAACTAAATTAGGTTCACACAAATTTGGCTTTCTCAATAGATTTATATATATACATATATATATATGTATATATTATATTTATATATTAAATTTTCCTAAGCGAGAAATGATGTTGCTAGCAAGAATATTGATAAATGTTGGCTAAGGCATTAATTATGTAACCTTCTTCAAATTTTGTTTTCATTCCCATGGTCACGTACCTTTATATACAGTGTAAATCCAACACTTCCAAATTTGAAGCTTATTAATTATGAAAACCAAACATATACAGGTTGTGTTGCCTGCTATAACATGGTTTTCTTTTTCTTTCCATTTATTTAGCTTTAAAATTGGTCATGTCATGTGTTAGTCATGATATACGTTGAAGTTTCTACACTGACAGAAACTAGCAGAAGAAAATTTCTTTTAATAATCATATCAAAGCTTTGTGTTCATAACAATTATTCTCACCAAATTTTCAACATCACAAAGACTGGCATGGAAGAAGTTACAACATCAAGTTTAAGAATTGTTAAGATACATAACAATATTTCACTTCAAAATTACTTAAAACTTGCTCAAACAAGATCAAGGTAGAGGTTAACAAGCTCAGATACCAACTATAATAATCTTAATTGATATACCTAATGCGTTAAATATGAAATCCCCAAATTTTCATGTAAATTTCCCATGTTTGTGAAGTCTTCCAGCTGAAAAGGATGAAATAAATGTGAAGTTTTGATGCATAAATAATGTATGAGACATATGAAGGAATAAGGAAATTAAAAGTCAAATAGTTAAGAAGTTAAATTCTGATATGGTAAGAATATTTAGAGTATGAGAAATTAATATCAGATTTTGTAATTAAAGTACATGTGTCACATGAAGAAAGAAGAAGAGGAAGTAAATGGTCAAATGTCAAAGAGTCAATGGAATGGTCAATGGCTGAGATGCTTAAGTGGATAATTTCACATTTAATGAAGTTAATGAGTCATTATCACTTCCATCATGAATCAGCAACCATTAATTCTTCCTCTAAAACTTTCCTAAGTTCTCCTCTATTCACCTTGTAGAGTAACCATTTCCAGCCATTAAATCATTAAACCTTAGTAACGAAAATCGTTCCTTATCGTTAGCCTAAGTTGTACCTGGAATTTGGAAAGTTGAATCTACGTGGTTGAGGAGATCTATTGATGTCAAATTTGGTCATTAACAAAGGTAAGGATAGAAGTTGATTCCTTCAATTCTATCTATGATTTGGGTTTATGTGATGTTGGGATAGTAGGCTTATGGTGTTAAAATAAAATAAAGCTAAAGGTTGAAATTAATATGATGTATGCAGCTTTAAAGAAGTAAAGGAAAGGAATTGATGCAATCAAGCGATTACGCGTTTCGGAGTCATCGAGGTAAGGAATTTATGTAACAGATGTAGGATGGCTATGTCTGCATGTTTTGATATATTTTAAATGTCTTTGAGATGAATCAAAAGCTGAATTTGAAATGCAGGAAGTTAAGTTTCGGGTTTTACTCCTAGTACCAATTAGGCTGGGAGTAGCCGACTGCCTTAAATAATAGCCGACTGCCTAGAGACAACCAAAGCATAGATTTTTGAAAACCTAGACAAACCAGTCGACTGCTATACAAGCCAGTCGACTACTATTTTTTAGTATGCATTCTGTTTCAAAACAGTCGACTGCTATGTGGGACAGTCAACTGCCCTATTTCAGAAGCATTCTGTTTGCGAAAATAGTCAACTGCTATATGACCAGTCGACTGCCATTTCTTGAAAAGCATTCTGTTTCAAAATTAGTCGATTGTTATGTTGAACCAGTCACTGCCCCATGTGTGATAACAGCAAATTTTCTATTTTTGGAAATTAGTATTAAAGGAAAGAGATAAGAGGAAATAAATAAATTAAATTAAATAAATAAAATTTATTCACGAGGTGGGAATATTGTTAAAATTTCCGAAATTAAGGAATTGAGGAATTTGAGGAATTTAATTTGGATAAATGGAAATCCAAATTAAATAAGAAATGAAAAGGAAAATTAAACTGGAATAGGAAATGAAGGAGGAAATTTAATTTGGATGAATGGAAATCCAAATTAAATAAGAAAAAGGAGAATATAATTGAATATTAAGAAATCCAAAATTAAATAAAATAAGAATGCGTATAAAAATATATTTATATAATTAGATTATATAAATATATTTACACATGTTTTTATATAAATACATATGTATGTATATGAATTTTAGTATATATTATAAAATGAAATATATACTATTTTGTCTTAAATAAATACATGTGTATATTATGAAATATATTTATATATTATAAATATAAATGTGTATATATATATATATATATATATATATATATATATATATGAAATATATATATTTATACCTTAGTATTTTAAATAAAAGTATATGATTATATGAGGAATATATATATATATATATATATTATTTTAAATTAAGTGTATAGATATTTATTTAAAACTATACACAATATATATTTTATATAAATAAATATGTATGTATGTGTGTATATATATATGTATGTATGTATATATATATATTAAGTACTATAAAAATTATATATATATTGATATAAGGAAATATATATAATATATATAAAAAAGAAATTAATTAAAAAAAATTAGAAAAAAGGGTCGGGACCCGAACCCTGTCATTTTTGTTCTGTTTGGGGCGAACACAGAAAGGAAAGATAATGGGGCGGCTGACCACCGTCGGCTGGCTGATCGAAGGTGATGGAAGAGGAGACGGCGGCGAAGTCATGAAAGGAAGAAGCAGCCGGCGACGAAAAACAAAAAACGGAAGCAGAAACGAAAAACAAGAAGCGAAGGAAAACCGAAAGAAAGGAAGAAGGGAGGTTGGTGGTGCCGGCTGATCCAGGCACCGCCATCGCCACCAACGCCACCGGCGGGACCAACGAAGATGAAGGAGGCCACCGGCGGTGAAGGAAACGGCGGAGAAAGGAAGAAACAGAGGAGAAAGGGGTCGAAACCCACGGACCCAGATCCGACGCCGTCGCCGTCGCCGTCGCCAGTGATGGGAAGAAACCGAGGCCAGATCCGGCGTCCCCGCCACTCCGACAAGCTATGGGAGGCCCGAACCGGCGGTGATGCCGGCGGGATGAAGCTGAACCGACGGTGATGAGGCAGATCGGGTTGAATCGGTGTGAATCGATCCGAACCGGTTCAGACCAGAAAAGAGGAAAAGGAGGAGAAAAAGAAAAGAAAAAGGAAAGAAAAGAAAAAGAAAGAAAAAGAAAAGGAAAGAAAGAAAGAAAGGGGAAAAAGAAGAAAGAGAGAAAAAGAAAATTTTTGGAATTCGGAAAAATTCTCGGGAACTCGGGAATCGGTAAGAAATCTGGGAAATTATTAATGATAATTATTTAAATAATTTATTTATTTAAATAATTTGAGAAAAATTCTAAAATTTAGAATTTAAATTCCAGAAATTATTCTCGGCGATCGAGATGAGGAATCGGGAGATGGAGTACGGGCGCGACCGGTAAGAGGAAGTCGCCGACCCGGAAAAGGTAAGGGATGCATGTGCAGCACTGTAGGGATATTCAGTCTGCATGTTTTAATTACGAAATATTTTATGGAAATATTTTATGAAATTATTATGATGAGTGATTGGTTGGAATTTGGAATGAAGTACTTGCTGGAAATTATAAACTGTATTTTTCGTGTAGGAGGCTAGCCAATCGGCAGCCGTTATACTGCCGAAAAATTATCGAAAATTTTTTGAAAATTACTGAAAATCATAATAAATGATTTTATGTCACGAGAAATGATTTTCATCCACGAAAACCGAGAAAATGAATATTTTCATAAAAACATGAATAAAATAAAAATGATTTTAAATTATTCATGTTTTTGAGAATGGTGATAAAGAAATCATTGAAAATCCTCTTCGAGAATGGTGATAATGAAATCACCGAAAATTCTCTTAATATGTAAAATACATGTAATACAAGACGAAAAATGAAAAGAAGTAAAGTGAATATTTTTATGAATATTTTCATAATTATTTCTTAAATATTCACTAAATAGTTTTATAACCTTTATGATTTTAAATTATGAAATTATATATTTTATAAATTTCATAAAGGTTATTTTATGATGAAAACTTGGTTTTGAGACTAGTTGGCCCTCTATCATGCCGACATGTGATTGTAATACGTGATATGTGATATGTAACATGTGATATGTGATATGTAATCTCGGCCGACACCTGATCAGTGATCCGCCGAGGACAATTATAGACTATGGCCATAGATCTGACATGATTATTTATACCCTTCGGGGTCTATAGCATGATATGAGTAACGACCCAGTGGACGGGCTGGGCGTGTGTGCCTAAGTCTCCATATGTGAAAATGTTTTACATAATATGTGATAAGTTAAATGAAAGTGATTTACATCATTTTACAAAATGCTTATTTCAGTACCGATTTTAGTACTACGAAATGACTTTCATATGATATGTAATATGAACATGTGATATGTTTTCAAAAGGAAAAAGAGTTTATAAGTCTAATATTCTTACAATGATTTTAAATTGAATATTAGACTATATATGACATGAATATGTGATATGTTTTCAAAAGGAAAAAGGAGGAAAATAAATCTAATATTCTTATTTTAATTTTTAAATTGAATATTTGATTTAAATGATATATATGTTGTACGAAAAGGATTTAATAGCGGATTTTGCTATTTAAAGTACTGTACTAATTATGGTTGTACAGTAAAACATGAAATGAGTTTTAAATGAGAATGATGAGAATTTAATTAATATTCTTTTCAAAGAAAATATGAATATTAGTTATTTTATTTAAATGCTTTATTTCATAAAAGCATTATTTAGAAAAAGAATATGAAAATGTTACGGAATAAAAAGGAAAGGATTTGAATTTCAAAACAAGAAAGAATATTACTCTCTACAGTTGCTTCTAGGTTCCGGAACAAGATAGGTATTTCAAAATACCTACCTTACTCTATCCGGATCCCTAGTCGACTGTAGTATCTTTCCTACATGCGAGCCAAGAGCCCATAGGAAAAATCGAAAAAGATTTTCAGCATATAGGAAGCTGAATATCAAGTATGCATATAATTCCCTTATTGAGCTGTGGTTTGCTCACCTCTTAATTTTAACATTTCAGGTTTTTGAAGACTGAGAGTCCAGCACTTAAAGGATTTTCGACTGCGCATTTGGGGACGATGCGACAGGTCGATTTATTTAATAAAGTATGATCATTTATTTTCTGTATTTAGACTTATCGACAGTACTACTTTCTTATGAAGTAGAAATCGGGGATGTAATTCATATTATAATTTAATATGAAATTGTGTATATGTAAAAGAAAAGTAAAGTATTGCAGACAGCCCAACCAAATAAGATGTATAGAATAAGGTGAAAAATAGGGTCACAGGCTGTGACAGATTTAATGGTATCAAAGCAGGGTTGGCCTGATGTCTGTCGATACTTTTTGAAAGAAAATGTGTTGAAAAGGTTAACATCCGCTGTAGTACTGTGTAGTCTGAATACATAGAGAAAATAAATGATTACAAATTTAATTAAGTGTTTAGAAGGGAGTGAGCAATTATGAAATAAGGAATGCTAAAAAGGGAAAACGGCTCAGGAATGTTACATAAAAGGGTGATCTTATGATCTAAATGAAGGTCGGTTCGGTAAGGAACAAAAATGGACTCGGTGAGGGCCCCACCAGTACTTTTCTGTCCGGATCGAACTGAGACCTAAAAGTGATGATATAAAGGAGGGGAATGAGATATCATCATTAAATAGACCTTAAGATCACCTACTGAAGGTATTTTAAGGAGAGAAAATTTTTGGCAAAAAATGACCAAAATACCCCTGCCACCAAAATTTTACCGGGAGTCAAAATAGACAAATAGAAGTTGGAATTGACTGATTTGACAGAGTAAATGATGGTGTAAAGCTGCATTTCATGCAAATAAATCCAATTATGGATCCTATTAGATTTTTCTATCGAAATCGAAAAAGATTTTAAACTGCTGATATTGGTATGAGAAAGGGGTACTATCAACAAATAGATAATAAGATCATTGATTTAAATATATAGTGAGGAGAAAGAAATAAATGTGAAAATGACGAAAATGCCCCTATGTGGGATTATGGTTTGAATAGTGATAAAACCAAGATGATTTGATTCCATTGATAGTACTGGAGTTATTAATGGCATAAAGGAATGTAATATGAGTATAACGACCTCGATTATAAGTTTCATGTACATTTAGAGTTCTGATGTGACCCAATGGTTATAGGGAAGTCGCAAGATGAGCGACTTAGTATTGATTTTATGGGTCTAAATTAAAAGTGTATTGATGAGATATTATTACGGGATCGTTGAATATGATGAAAAAAAAAGAAATGATTACTGAAGATGATTGAGGAAGAGATCAGTATAGATGATGAAATCCATAGCAGTACGGTTAATTCCGGTTCTATGCTTTTATTCTATTTTCTGAAGTATCAAATGGATATTTATAGAACCGGAATATTTTGAAATATATTTTACGGAATGATGTACTATGTGGAGTATATGGAATTGGAGAATATGCATAAGGATAGTAAGTGAAGATAAGAGACGAGGAAGATGACAGCTAACCTGAGGTTCTTAAATGATAAAGATTTTAAAATGAATTACAGTAATAATAAATCGGTTAGCTGTGAAATGTGTTAATGAAATGATTATACTTAACCCAACATATAAATTAAGATGATTGATATGCTGTGAAGTATGAGGAAATAAGTGAATCAAGGCGGAGTAGATGTTAAAATGATTTGAATATTGAATGTCTCTGCCTTGAGGATATATAGTGGAAATGATAGGACACAAAGATGAATGTCCAAAACGATAAGAGAGATGAATGATTAAAGAAAGCATCGGATGAGATTCCTGATGAATTTTCAGAGTTATATAGATTGGAAAAATCGAACTAACGTTGACTCGATTTTAAATATGAAATTTATTCTTAAGCTTATATTGGAGAATATAGAAGAATCCGAAAAGCTTAAGAAATAACTTTGAAAATTTTGTGGATAATGAAATTCACTTATATAAAAAGGAATTGATGGAAATACAAATGATGTGATTGAGGATGAATTAAATGATGTAAAGGATGGAAATATGGATGAGGTAAATTGAGGATGAAATATAAATGGGGAATTAAATTCCTATTTTATAATAAAGTTCTTATGAAGAACAAATAATCGGCTATGTAAAGTGATGCCTTATTTGATTTAATCGAAGATGTACAAGGACCTTATAAGATCAATCTCTGTACAAGGCATCACTAGATGGAAAGTTGGAAATTGATGGTCGTAAGACGATAATGATTAGAACTCGAGATAATGTTTACGAGTTCTATAGAGGTTTACAAGGTAAATGAAATACCTTACTGAGGTACATAAGACTAATGAATAAGACAATTATATAAGGATAAAGTGATAGTATACCATACAGCCTAAGGCACAAATGGAAAATGAGCAGCATAGTGGTCTAACCCCACAGACTCTCAAAGACAATAGACTATATGTAAGAAGGGCAAATAGAAGATTTAGCTAGACAATATCTCTTTCTAAGATATACGATCTCGAATGACAGAGCGATGTGGATCTGTCAATGATGAAGAGATAATGATTGAGATACATAATGAACTGGGTCTAGCTAAATACTATTGCCAGTCTATATAAGAGTTATTGGGTTAGCTGCTCTACTGACATGATTAATAAGTAAAAGGTTAAAGCCAGGGGATAAATAAATGTAAAGACGGTATATAAACGATTAGAAGAGGTAATAGTGGAATATGTTATCACTAAAGAAAAGTAAATGAAATGATGATGAAGGAAAAGATGAATATGTCATAAGAGGAAAGTACATGATGAAGAGGGAACACGAATATGAGGTAGTTCCCGAATTTGAAATTAAAAGTGATTTTGTGGTTATCACATGATTATGGCTAGATGTAGGAACGAGCCAAACTCGATAAAGGAAAAGTAATCATACTCAAAGTAGTAAAGAAATGAATTACATTTCACTGCCAGTAATGTAAATGGAAAATGATATATATATACTACCACCTCGAAATGATGGAAATAATGGATTTGTATGGATAATGAGGTGATTAAATTGATAATTATAGATTTAATGATGAAGTTAAATAATGAGAAGATCAAATTATAATTTGATTATGTCGTTATGGAATCTAAATTATCAAAAGAGTATAATTTCAGGTGTATTCTAAGATTAAAGTGATAATGAATATACCATAAGAATAAAAGAGGTAATAAGAATATTACATGGAAAGACGATATGGAGAGAAAATTATTGTCTCTTGATTAAATTATAGTAAAAGAAAAAAAATGGTGAATGGTAAAGTCTGCAAATGAACTGCAGCATTTGATGAAATAAATATGAAAAGAATATTGGAGATAATAATGAAGAATCTAAAAGAGATATGATAATGTGAAAGTGATTACAAACTGATAGTCTAAAGAAATCACTTCTCCATTATCAAACTCTTAGATTTTTTAGTGCCATAGTCGAAATATGATTTTAAAAGAGGATGAGAATGTATGTGAAGTTCCAGTGAGCTATATATGTGATGGGAATTTCTGAGTAGCTATATGTTATGGAAAATAGCAAAAGGCTTTGAGATTCCAAATCTATTGACAGCATCGCTCCGTACATGATGTAAATATCTGAGCGTAGTATGGAAACGCTCGATGATATGTTGAGTGAGCGGATGCATGAGATGTGAAAGCTACTAGACAATTACATACTATTGATTAAAATTGGTAAATGATAATTATCGAAACGTATCGACTTGGCACCAAATAAGGAAGATGGATGATGAACCATATGAATCATATGTGATATGAAAATGAGTGGAAAATGGAAAACTCCCAATTGATAAGAAATTTAAGGGAGTATGAGTATATGATGAAAGATGATATGTAATGATATGTGAGGTGATTATGATGTTAAAGGTATATTGGCAGTATAATTTAAGGATGATCTAAAGGTCAAGAATGATAAATATACAAGACGATAAGTATACAGGATGCTACCACCTTATGAATTAAGTTAAATTCGGAGGACTGAATTTCTTAAGGTGAGGAGAATGTGATAACCGCAAATTTCTATTTTTGGAAATTAGTATTAAAGGAAAGAGATAAGAGGAAATAAATAAATTAAATTAAATAAATAAAATTTATTCACGAGGTAGGAATATTGTTGAAATTCTCGAAATTAAGGAATTGAGGAATTTGAGGAATTTAATTTGGATAAATGAAAATTCAAATTAAATAAGAAATGAAAAGGAAAATTAAACTGGAATAGGAAATGAAGGAGGAAATTTAATTTGGATGAATGGAAATCCAAATTAAATAAGAAAAAGGAGAAAATAATTGGATATTAAGAAGTCCAAAATTAAATAAAATAAGAATGCGTATAAAAATATATTTATATAATTAGATTATATAAATATATTTACACATGTTTTTATGTAAATACATATGTATGTATATGAATTTTAGTATATATTATGAAATATATAATATTTTTTATATTATATAATATTAATAAGAAATATATATATATGTCTATTTTGTCTTAAATAAATACATGTGTATATTATAAAATATATTTATATATTATAATATAAATGTATATATATATATAATATATGAAATATATATATTTATACCTTAGTATTTTAAATAAAAGTATATGATTATATGAGGAATATATATATATTATTTTAAATTAAGTGTATAGATATTTATTTAAAACTATACACAATATATATTTTATATAAATAAATATGTATGTGTGTGTATATATATATTAAGTACTATAAAAATTATATATATATTGATATAAGGAAATATATATAATATATAAAAAAGAAATTAATTAAAAAAAATAGAAACAGGGGTCAAGACCCGACCCCCGTCATTTTTGTTCTGTTTGGGGCGAACACAGAAACGAAAGAGAATAGGGCGGCCGACCACCGTCGGTCGGCTGATCGAAGGTGATGGAAGAGGAGACGGCACCGGCGTCATGAAAGGAAGAAGCAGCCGGCGACGAAAAACAAAAAACGGAAGCAGAAACGAAAAACAAGAAGCGAAGGAAAACTGAAAGAAAGGAAGAAGGGAGGTTGGCGGTGTCGGCCGATCCAAGCACCGCCATCGCCACCAACGCCACCGGCGAGGACCAACGAAGATGAAGGAGGCCACCGGCGGTGAAGGAAACGACGGAGGAAGGAAGAAACAGAGGAGAAAAGGGTCGAAACCCACGGACCCAGATCCGGCGCCGTCGCCGGTGATGGGAAGAAATCGAGGCCAGATCCGGCGTCCCCGCCACTCCGGCAAGCTATGGGAGGCCCGAATCGGCGGTGATGAGGCGGACCGGGTTGAACCAGTCTGAATCGGTCTGAAGTCCGAACCGGTTCAGACCAAAAAAGAGGAAAAGGAGGAGAAAAAGAAAAGAAAAGAAAAAGAAAAGAAAAGAAAAAGAAAGAAAAAGAAAAAGAAAGAAAGAAAGGGGAAAAAGAAAAAGAAAGAAAGAAAAAGAAAATTTTTGGAATTCGAAAAAATTCTCGGGAACTCGAGAATCGGTAAGAAATCTGGGAAATTATTAATGATAATTATTTAAATAATTTATTTATTGAAATAATTTGAGAAAAATTCTAAAATTTAGAATTTAAATTCCAGAAATTATTCTCGGCGATCGAGATGAGGAATCGGGAGATGGAGTACGGGAGCGACCGGTAAGAGGAAGTCGCCGACCCGGAAAAGGTAAGGGATGCATGTGCAGCACTGTAGGGATATTCAGTCTGCATGTTTTAATTACGAAATATTTTATGAATATATTTTATGAAATTATTATGATGAGTGATTGGTTGGAATTTGGAATGAAGTACTGGCTGGAAATTATAAACTGTATTTTTCGTGCAGGAGGCTAGCCAATCGGCAGTCGTTATACTGCCGAAAAATTATCGAAAAATTTTTGAAAATTACTGAAAATCATAATAAATGATTTTATGTCACCAGAAATAATTTTCATCCACGAAAATCGAGAAAATGAATATTTTCATAAAAATATGAATAAAATAAAAATGATTTTAAATTATTTATGTTTTCGAGAATGGCGATAAGGAAATCACCGAAAATCCTCTTCGAGAATGGTGATAATGAAATCACCGAAAATTCTCTTAATATGTAAAATACATGTAATACGAGACGAAAAATGGAAAGAAGTAAAGTGAATATTTTTATGAATATTTTCATAATTATTTCTTAAATATTCACTAAATAGTTTTATAACCTTTATGATTTTAAATTATGAAATTATATATTTTATAAATTTCATAAAGGTTATTTTATGATGAAAACTTGGTTTTGAGACTAGTTGGCCCTCTATCATGCCGACATGTGATTGTAATACGTGATATGTGATATGTAACATGTGATATGTGATATGTAGTCTCGGCCGACACCTGATCAGTGATCCGCCGAGGACAATTATAGACTATGGCCATAGATCTGACATGATTATTTATACCTTTCGGGGTCTATAGCATGATATGAGTAACGACTCAATGGACGGGCTGGGCGTGTGTGCCTATGTCTCCATATGTGAAAATGTTTTACATAATATGTGATAAGTTAAATGAAAGTGATTTACAGCATTTTACAAAATGCTTATTTCAGTACCGATTTAGTACTACGAAATGACTTTCATATGATATGTAATATGAATATGTGATATGTTTTCAAAAGGAAAAAGAGTTTATAAGTCTAATATTCTTACAATGATTTTAAATTGAATATTAGACTATATATGACATGAATATGTGATATGTTTTCAAAAGGAAAAAGGAGGAAAATAAATCTAATATTCTTATTTTAATTTTTAAATTGAATATTAGATTTAAATGATATATATGTTGTACGAAAAGGATTTAATAGCGGATTTTGCTATTTAAAGTACTGTACTAATTATGGTTGTACAGTAAAACATGAAATGAGTTTTAAATGAGAATGATGAGAATTTAATTAATATTCTTTTCAAAGAAAATATGAATATTAGTTATTTTATTTAAATGCTTTATTTCATAAAAGCATTATTTAGAAAAAGAATATGAAAATGTTACGGAATAAAAAGGAAAGGATTTGAATTTCAAAACAAGAAAGAATATTACTCTCTACAGTTGCTTCTAGGTTCCGGAACAAGATAGGTATTTCAAAATACCTACCTTACTCTATCCGGATCCCTAGCCGACTGTAGTATCTTTCCTACATGCGAGCCTAGAGCCCATAGGAAAAATCGAAAAAGATTTTCAGCATATAGGAAGCTGAATATCAAGTATGCATATAATTCCCTTACTGAGCCGTGGTTTGCTCACCCCTTAATTTTAACATTTCAGGTTTTCGAAGACTGAGAGTCCAGCACTTAAAGGATTTTCGACTGCGCATTTGGGGACGATGCGACAGGTCGATTTATTTAATAAGGTATGATCATTTATTTTCTGTATTTAGACTTATCGACAGTACTACTTTCTTATGAAGTAGAAATCAGGGATGTAATTCATATTATAATTTAATATGAAATTGTGTATATGTAAAAGAAAAGTAAAGTATCGCAGACAGCCTAACCAAATAATATGTATAGAATAAGGTGAAAAATAGGGTCACGGGCTGTGACACCATGTGTTTTCAGAAAAGAAAATATCAAAATTTAAAAAAAAAATAATTTCGATAAATAAAAATATAAGATAGCAGCCGATTGCCCTATGAGGCCTGTCGACCGCCATGTTTGAAAAGAAGTTTAAAACCTTTTTCAAGAAAGTATGAATGTCATAGCAAATAACTATATGACAAATGTTTTGAGACTATGAAGTACTTAATGATTATGCACTTCTGTATATGTTCATGGCTGAGTAACTCTAGTCCAGCCCTCAGTACTACAGATATCACCTGATTAGTGTTCACTGTAGCCACTAACATTTGGCCAAATTGTCTCTGAAATATGATTGGCTAGGGGAGGATTCCTAGCTCTTACGAGAGTACACCACATATTATTCAGTGCATAATTTTGTTAAATTGCAAATAGTCTCTCTGTTATTTGAAAGCTATATGATGTATGTTTTAAAGAAAGAATATGATGCATGTTTTGAGGAAAGTATAAGATGTATGTTTGCATATGCTATATGAAAGAAGTATATGATTTACTTGATTTATAAGCATATGATATTATGAAGAACTTTTATAAGTTTGACGAAAGTATACGAATATGCTTTATAATGATTTTACATAACATTATAGAGCCAAGTAGGAAAACTGCATATAGAGACATAGTACGCTCTTTTACATATATTTCTTATTGAGTGTAAACTCACCCCTTTATGAATATTTTTCATACAGATTATTTGAAGTGATCCCTTGCTCTCGATAGAAGAGCCGAATAGTGGATCTTGAAAATTTACCTTCGAGATACATTTTTCAGTTACTATTAAAGGTATACTTATGCAATTATGTAAATCGAAATTAGACAGTACTACAATATATTAATGTTTATAGAATTTTGGGGATTTAGGTTATGTAAGATGTGTAAGATCCTGTGGTATGAAATGATATGTATATATATATATATCATTATTATGTTTTGTTTGAAATTAAAAATATTCATAGCGAACTATTAAATATCATGTTTAAGAAGAAGAAGAAGAAATGACATTGACAAACAGCCTAACCACACAAATGTAAAGTAAGAATTTATATGTTTATTAGATGGAAATGAAGATGTCACACTAAATCATAAACAACATTTCATAGATCAAAAATGCAAAATAAGATACTAACCTCCAGCCATTTATACGGATACTATGTTGGATATTTATGTATTTCTAAAAAGACTTTTATAGATTTTACCTTTCTATTTAATAATTATTTTTCAATATTTAATTCCTAAATGGAGACTAGTGTTTTAGTTTAACTAAAATTCCAGAAGATATCCTTCTGATTTTTTAACGTTGACTGCTCCAAATTACATCACCAGATTCCCTGAACGTTAATTCACTAGATTTGATCAAATTTTATCAGAGTCAAATCTCCTGATTTTCTTCTTATTTTATTCTCATTTTATTTCCTCCAGATTTTTTGCACCTAATGTTCTTACTTTTTGCTATAAATAGAGGGCTACAAAACGTATCCTCTTCACTCTAACACACTCTCTGCCTTTCTTCATTCTTCTTTGTCTCCTACTCATCATTCTTCTTGTTCTTGTTGGTTTACAAATTATTCTTCTTCCCCAGTTGTTCTTGTTTCCTGGGCAATCTAGAAGAACCTGTTGAATTCTGGAGGATTACACCTATAGGTGAAATAATCCTTAAGGATAATGTGATCGCAACACGCCTCAGGTTATTTCTGTTTGTAGTTTTCTTCTTCTAGCTACAACATTCTTAAGGATTAGTTTAATGGAAAACACCAACAACAATGCTGCTACCAACGCCGCTCTTGCTATACCAGCTGTTGCCAACGCCAATCTTCCCATTGCTGCTAATGTTGATCCTTCCATGCCTATTGCTGCTCCTCCTACTGTTTCCATGCATTATGCCAAGCCCTTTCCAGACATTAGCAAGACAGAAATCTTTGATGGACATAACTACAAAATATGGCATGAACGTATTTTCTCATTGCTTGATATGCATGAGTAGCTGCTGCCTTAACAGATCCAAAGATTGATCAAACTGCAAATACTAAACAATTGAAATTTTGGACGCATGATAATAAGGTTTGTAGACATACAATTATCAGTACTCTTTCTAATGATCTCTTCCATGTTTACTATTCTTACAAGGAAGCCAAACAAATCTAAGACTCCGTGAACCTTAAATACACTACTAAAGACATTGGTAAGCAAAAGTTCGTGATTGGCAACTTATATAGTTGGGAGATGACGAATGGAAAAGATATCAAAGTGCAGATTAATGAGTATTACAAGCTGTTGGAAGATTTGACAGCTAAAAACATTAAGCTGCAAGAGGAATTTGTTTCTGGTCTCTTTATTGAGAAGCTACCTGAATCTTGGAAGGATTACAAGCAATAATTAAAACACAAGAACAAATAACTTTCTCTAACAAACTTGATCACTCACATCATTATTGAAGACACTAATCGAAAGGAACTCAAGGCTACCAAAGCAATCGAGATGACCTTAAAGGCTAACTTGCTGTAAGGAAAAATCAACAATAAAAGTTAAAATAATAAGAAAACTGATTACAAGCCTAAAGTTTCTAACCCTTCTTTCAAGAAAAAAAGGCAATTATTTTTTTTTTGTGGAAAGCCAGGTCATCATGCTTCTCAATGTAGGAAGAGAGTGTGAAATGACAATCCTCCCATGCCAAAAGCCAACTTGGTTAAAGGAGATGACAATACTGCTACGGTCATTTCTCAAACCAATCTTATGGCTAATGTGAAAGAATGAGTGGTAGACCGTGGTGCTACCAGGCATATTTGTGCTAACAAATATGCTTTTACATCCTACAATTCTGTGGAGGATGGAGAACACGTTTATCTTGGTGATTCTAGAGCTGCAAATGTTTTTGGAAATGGAAAAGTTCTTATCAAGCTCACATCTGGCAAGACCTTAGCTTTAAATGATGTATTACCGGTGCGTAACATTAGAGCAAATTTAATTTTTGTGGCTCTATTCGGAAAGGTTAGGGTTAAAGTGCCATTTGAATTTGATCAGATTGTTATGACAAAGAATAATGTGATAGTTGAGAAAGGCTATTGTAATTAGGGACTCTTTGTACTCAATGTTTCTAAAATTATGAATAAGAATGCATCATCTTCTGCTTACTTGATTGACTCTATTGATTTATGGCATGCTAGATTAGGCCATGTTGATATTAACTATCTTAATAAAATGCAATCTTTTGGATTAATTTCTGGCATTAATAAAGGAAAATTTGATAAATATGAAATATATGCTAAAACTAAATTAATAGAGAAACCTTGCACATCTGTTCAAAGGAAAAATGAATTATTAAGTTTAATTCATGCTGATTTAGGAGAATTAAAAAAAATTATGACTAGAGGTGGTAAAAAGATTGTGTAACTTTTATTGATAATTATTCAAGATATACTAAAGTTTATTTTCTTGACATAAGATGAAGCCTTTGACATGTTCTTAGCATATAAAGCTGAAGAAGAAAATCAATTAAATAAAAAGATTAAAAGAGTTAGATCAGATAAAGGTTGTGAATATACTTTGTTTAATGAACTTAACAAGAAAGAAGGAATCATTCACGAAATAACTCTTCCTTATTCACCAGAATCTAATGGAATAGTTGAAAGAAAAAATAGGACCTTAAAAGAAATGATGAATGCTTTACTTGTTAGTAGTGGTACGCCTGATAATCTTTGAGGTGAAGCAATCTTATTTGCATGTCACTTACAAAATAAGATTCTTCACAAGAAAACTAGTAAGACACCTTATGAATTATGGAAAAGCTATTCACTTAATCTTAAATATTTGAAATTGTAAAGGTGTCTTGCCAAGGTAATGCTCCTTGATCCTAAGAAAAGGAAAATAGGTGCTAAAACTTCTGATTGCATGTTTATTGGTTATGCCGAACATAATGCGGCCTATAGATTTTTTGTGTTGAAAAGTGATGTGCTTAATTGTAATACTATTGTTGAAACTAAAAATGCTGAACTTTTTAAACATAGCTTATGTTATGTGTAAGCTGAGTAGATATACTTATAGTCCCAATCATGATCATTTGGGTGCATTAGTCAGACTGATGAGATATTTGAGAGGTACCATGAACTATGATATTTTATATAGATACACTAATACTCTTATGACGTTACATCCCTAACATAGTTCATTATACATCATTATACTGTACCGTATTCTAAAATACATGACAAAAAAATATCTACCTTCAAGGAAGATGGAAGCGTACCTCAAAGGAATGCTATAGCTAATCCAAAAGTAAGCCTTCTGTATTGAGCGGAGGATCACTTCAAATAGTCTGAAAAATGTTGTAAAGGAGTGAGTTTACGCTCAATAGAAATATATATAAAAGAGTGTACTATGTCACTATATGCTGGTTTCCTACTTGGCTCTATAATGTCATGTGGAAACCTTTGAGATCAAGTATCAAGTAGATAAATAATCAAATCTTATAAATCATTTCCATAGAGTCAAATAAGTTAAATAACAAATATTCAAGTAAATCAGATAATGGCATATGCATCATCATATAATTCTCTTAGATATATCCAAGTAAATCAAATACTTGCATATGCCTTAAATCACTTGAAATCACATATACAGATATTTTTCAAATAGAAGCGAGACTATTAACATTCCAATTGAATCATGCACCATATAATATCCCGTGAGGCAAAATGGCATACTTATATATAGGCCAGGAATCCTCCCTTAGCCAAACACATATCATAAACAATTGGCCAATGTCGATAAGCCACAGTGAACACTAGTCAGGTGACATCCGTGGCACTGAGGACTGGACTAGAGTTCCTCAGCCAAGTACAGATACAGATACTGAGGACTTGATCAGAGTCCCACAGCCAGATACAGATAATATACATGATCATAAAAGGAGTCTATAGTCTCAAAACATTTGTCATATACTTCTTTGGTAATATCATATGCTTATATAAAATAGGCTTTAAAACCTCATTTGCAAACTGGGCAGTTGGCTAGTTTTGTAGGGCAGTCGACTGTTTTCACATATCTTGATTTATGGAAGTTAATTTCTTTTAAAATTTTGAAATTTTGAAAACACATAGGGCAGTCGAATGGTCATATAGGGCAGTCGACTGGTTTTGAAACAGAATGCTTTTCGAGAAAAGGCAGTCGACTGGCTCCTTTGCAGTCAACTGGTTTCGTAAACAGAATGCTTTTAAAAACAAGGTAGTCGACTGGTCATATAGTAGTTGACTGGTTTTGAAATGGAATGTTTTTTGGAAAATAGTAGTCGACTGGTTTGAGTTGGTTTTTAGAAATTTTCATGCTTTAGTTGTCTCTAGGCAGCCGGTCACTATTTAAGGTAGTCGGTTGCTCCTAGCAATTTGGTAACTAAGAGGAAAACCCAAATTTGACACGTCCTATAGTTCAATCAACTTTTGTTTCATCCCAAAACATGTAAAACATGCGGACATAATCACCCTACGTCGATTACATATATTCCTTACCTCAATTACTCGAACTATGTAGTATCTTACTTATATCAACTATTTTCCTTTACTTCTTTAAAGCTGTAATTATCATAATAACCATCAATAATTCAACTTCCCCTTAAGTCAAACCTTTAAAATCTCAACACTTAACCTCCTTTCATTTTGACACCACAAGCATGTTATACCAACATAATAAAGCTCCAAATCATAGATAAAATTCAAAGAATCAACCTCTATCATTACCTTTATTAATGACCAAATTTGACAGCAATATGATCTCTACAAATGCTTAGATTCAACCTTCCAAATTTCGGGTATAGCAAAAGCTAGCAATAAAGAGCGATTTTCGTTAAGTGAGCTTAACGATTCGATAATAGAATATAGGTGTTTGTCAAGGTGACTATGGAGGAAACTTTAGAGAATTTGAGAGAAAGATAGCAATGGTGGTTGTCGGCCCTTAATGGTGAAAATGATGATTCATCAAGCTTCATTAATTTCATATTTATTCATTAAATCATGTCAGCCATTAATCCTTTGACCCTTTAACCATCTTAAATTTCTCTTCTTCCATTCATATGCCGCATGTCCCTTAATTATCAAATCTGATATTTAATTTTTCTCATACTCCAAATATTCTTACAATATCAATTTAATTCCTTGACTATTTGACTTTCAATTTCATTATCCCTTCCATGTCCCATGTCATTCATGCATCAAAATTTCATATTTATTAAATACTTTCAGCTTGGAATACTTTACAAATATGGGAAAATTACATGAATTTGAGGATTTCACATTCTCCCCACCTTTAGGAATTTGGTCCTCCAAATTTGAATCGGGCTATGTCTCAAATAGTTCTAGATACTTCTCTTTCATCAAGCTCTCTAGCTCCCATGTAGCTTCTTCTGTAGTATGATATTGCCAGAGTACTTTGACTAATGGGATTGTCTTAGACCTCAACACTTTCTCTTTTCTATCCAAGATCCGAATTAGTTTCTCCACATAACTCTTGTCTTCTTGAATCTGCAAGGGTTGATATTCTATAACATGAGATAGGTCCGGATGGTGCTTCCGAAGCATAGACACATGAAAGGCATTATGTACTCCTGATAGCTTTGGACGTAATGCCAATCTATATGCAACATCTCCCACTCGGTCTAAGACTTTAAATGGCCCGATGTAACGAGGACTAAGTTTGCCTCTTTTCCCAAACCTCATAATTCCTTTGGAAGGAGAAACTTTCAAAAACACCAAGTCTCCAACCGAAAACTCAACTGGTCTCCGTTGAGCATCTGCATAACTCTTTTGTCGGCTCTGAGCTGTCTTGAGTCTTTGACAAATTAGCTTAACATCCTCAGAGGCTTGCTCGACTAAATCTGGAGCTAATAACTTGTGCTCGCCCGCTTCTGCCCACCCAATCGAGGATCGACACCTTCTACCATATAAAGCTTTATATGGTGCCATCCCGATACTTGTATGATATTGTTGTAAGCAAACTCAACTGAGATCCCATGGCTTCTTGGAAATGTTCCCAAAAGTGAGAAGTAAACCTAGAATCTCTGTCAGAGGTAAAGCTCATTGGAACCCCATGTAATCGAACAATTTCTTTCACATACAAATCTACCAAAGTACTAAGTGCATCAGTAGACTTCATAGGCAGTAAGTGAGCCGATTTAGTCAACCGATCCACAATTACACAAATACCATCATGATTTCTTCTGGTTTGAGGTAATCCTATAACAAAATCCATTGTAATGTGTTCCCATTTCCACATAGGTATAAGTAGGGGATGTAACAAACCTGCCGGCCTTTGGTGCTCTACCTTAACTTGCTGACATGTGAGACACTTCGCCACAAATTCTGCTACGTCTCTTTTCATACCAGACCACCAATATACCTTGCACAGATTATGATACATCTTAGTGTTTCCCAGATGCAAAGTATACTTAGTGGAATGTGCTTCAGTCAAAATCAGCTTCTCCAACTCTTTATCATTGGGAACACATATACGATTCCTAAATCTCAAAATTCCGTCGCTACCAATATCAAACTCCGAGAGCATACCTGATCGAATCTGATACGTAGCCTTAATACACTGAACATCCTCCTTATGAGAAATCCAGATTCTATCCATCAACTCTGGCTCAATCCTCAAGCTGATTATCATCCCAAGATGCTCCAAAGGTGTAACATTTAGGCTGAAGCTTGCAAACTGCTCAAGTAACTCATATTCTCGAACCATCATGTAGGCCACTATCCATACATGCTTCCGGCTCAGAGCATCCGCCACCACATTAGCCTTTCCTGGGTGGTACAGGATCTCACAATCATAATCCTTCAAAAGCTCGAGCCATCTCCTCTGTTTCATATTCAATTCTCTCTAAGAAAACAAATACTTTAAGCTTTTATGATCAGTATAAATCTGAAATTTCTCACCATACAAATAATGCCTCCAAATCTTTAGAGAAATTACAACTGCAGCTAGCTCCAAGTCATGAGTTGGGTAGTTCTTCTCATGGTCCTTTAATTGTCGAGAACCATAAGCGATTACCTTACCATGCTGCATCAACACACAACCCAAACCTTGTGCGGAAGCATCACTGTACACTGAAAATCCTCTAGAATCACTAGGAATGGTGAGAATAGGTGCAGTCGTTAGCCTGCGGTTCAGCTTTTGGAAACTACACTCGCAGGCATCATTCCACTCAAATTTCACATCTTTGTGCGTTAAGCGCGTCAAAGGAGCAGCTAACTTTGAAAAACCCTCCACAAATCCTCGGTAATAGCCCGCTAGGCCCAAGAAACGCTTAATCTCTATAATGGTTTTCGGTCTCTCCCATTACACCACAGCTTCAATCTTTGATGGATCGATCAAAACCCCATCTTTACTAACTATATGATCGAAAAAGAAGATTTGATCCAGCCAAAAATCACACTTACTTAGCTTGGCATACAATCCTCGATCTCTGAGGGTTTGTAAAACTATCTTCAGATGCTGTTCATGCTTTTCCTGAGATCTCAAATACACCAATATGTCAACGATAAAAACGATGATAAATTTGTCGAAGTATGGCTTGAACACATCATTCATCAAGTTCATGAATGCTGCGGGTGCATTAGTTAAACCAAACAACATCACTAAAAATTCATAGTGACCATACCTTGTCCTGAATGCAGTCTTAGGGATATCTTCACTCCAAATCTTTAATTAATGATATCCCGATCTCAAGTCTATCTTGGAAAAGACTTGTGCACCCTTAAGTTGATCAAAGAGATCATCAATCCTAGGAAAAGGGTACTTGTTCTTAATTGTCACCTTGTTCAACCATCGGTACTCAAAGCACAACCTCATACTACCATCCTTCTTCCGGACAAACAGTACAGAAGCACCCCACGGGGATATACTAGGTCGTATGAATCCCTTATCTAGTAACTCCTGAAGTTGTTTCTTAAGTTCCTCCAATTCTACTAAAGCCATCCAATAGGGAGGTCTCGAAATAGGTTCCGTCCCAAGTAGCAAATCGATAGTAAACTCGATTTCCCTATGCAGAGGAAGTCTTGGAAGGTCGTCCAGAAATATATCAGGAAAATCCCTGACTACCGAAATTTCATGAAGTTCGGGACGTTTTTGTTCTACGTCCACCACATATGCTATAAATCCTTTACATAACAAATATATTCTATCAATCTCAATTCCAAATAAGGCAATTAACAATTATACTTTTGCATTAAACACTTGCAAAATTTACAACATAGCTAATGGGAGAAGAGAAGATTAGAGTCTTAGCATAACAATCTAATATCACATGGTTACTAGCCAACCAATCCATTCCTAATATAACATCAAATCCATACATATTTAGCAAGATTAGGTCAGCTATTGATTCTCTCTCTCCTACGCGTAGCTTACCATTACGATACACTATGTCTATCATTTGAGATTCCCTAAATGGAGTACTTTTTTGCAATAATTGTCCTAAAGGCTCAGGTTTAACAGGCAATTTCATAGAGATAATAGGAGAAACAAAGGAGTGCATGGAGCCTGGATCAAATAATGCAATAACACTTATATCAAAGAGATGGATCTTACCCTTAATCACCTTAGACGAAGCATCGGCAGACTCCTCATTTATAGCAAATACTCACCTTTAAGTCACAGCTTTCTTTCCCTTCTCTGTAGTAGTGGCCTTAGGCTACAGCTGGATGGTCTTCTCTGATTCCACAGACTCTCTCCGATTCTTCTTAGGACAATCCTTAATTTGATGCCCCATCTCACCAAACCTAAAACAAGCACCAGTCGCTAACTGACAAGGCTGTGACCCATGAAATTTCCCGCAATGCTCACATCTTTGCATTATACTCTTCGGTGAGCTAGCGGTACTACCCGCCAAATATTGGGATCTTTCATCACTTATCTTGATTCCGATAGATCTAGGAGTCCCTGTACCATAACCATCATAAAGTTCCCAAGTTTCAGTATATTTCCATTTAACCATTAATGAAAATTAAAATCATTCTCTTCTAAATTATTTTCTTACCTGTCGAAGCTCTTTCATATGGTCTACTTCTCCTAGATGGATATCTATCACTAGAGGCTCTCTCGTCTGACTTTCATTTCATCGGTTCTTTGCCCTTACCTTTGGCTCGAAAATTAGCCTGATAAAACTCATAGTCCTGCTCACACAATTGAACCTTATGGACTGCCTCGTCATATGTAGTGATATCCAAAGGATACAGCTTAAATCTAATAGGAGGTTTCAATCCCTCCATAAATCTGTAAATCTTTTGTTCCTCACTTCTCAAAACTTCATAATCAAACCTGTTTGAAGTCATGAACTTTGACTCGTATTGATCAACTAACATTGTCCCTTGAGTCAAGTTCAAGAACTCCACTTTCAACTTAGTTTGAGCAGTGCGGGGGATATACTGTCTATTGAATGCCTCAAAGAATATATCACACGTTACCTCAGGATGTCTAGCCTCCAATATCAACTTGGTGGACTGTCACCAATGTTCAGCTTCATCCACTAATAAGTAGGTTGCCAAACCCACCTTCTCTCTCTCGGAACAGGTCATGTACATAAATAGTTTGGTGACCACCTTTACCCAATTCTCAGCGGTCAACGGATCCTTATCCCCTTTAAAATTAGGCGGATCCAGCTTCTTAAATTCTTTAATCAAAACAACACTACAATAAGCTTTGGGATCTTGCCTTTCAGGAACATGAGGGGCAACACTGGCTGTGTTGCCGGAGGCTGTACTATAGGAGTAGGAGGAACGGTAGGAGTGGCTGCTGGTGCACTAGTGGCCACATTCGGGAAGTTTGACATGAACTGAGTAAACATAATAGCCATTGTTTCCATATGTCACTCCATTTTCGATAATTGGTATTTGGGCTACCCGGTGGAGAAGGAGGAGGAGATTGTGTTAGAGGCGGCTCTACTCGACCCCTTCCTTATCCTCTACCAATATTCCTTTTAGTGAGCTCATTTCGTCAATATAATCACAAAATCGTGCTATTTAGTATAACTATAAGCAGTTATACTATGCATATGTATTCAGACAAGTACAATACTTATGGATGTACACTATTTCTAGCCTAATGACACCGACAAATATCAAACTAATCTCGCTCTGATACCAATCTGTGACATCCTCATCACTCCCAATTAACACATAATTCTTTCTTTCATATAGGGGTGGTTAGGATGTTCGTCGGAGTCATTCTTCTCTCTTCTTACTTCTCATATCTAAAACTTTTAACATAGCACTATCAATTTCTATATAGAATATTACTTATGCACATACAGGATCATCATTACACAGACTTAAAGCTCTCTTAAAATTATACACTAATTCTCTTATGACATTACATCCCCAACATAGTTTATTATACAGCATTATACTGTACCGTATTCTAAAATACATGACAAAACGAATATCTACCTTCAAGGAAGATGGAAGAGTGCCTCAAAGGAATGCTATAGCTAATCCAAAAGTAAGCTCCTCTGTATTGAGTGGAGGATCATTTCAAATAGTCTGAAAAATGTTGTAAAGGAGTGAGTTTACGCTCAGTAAGAAATATATATAAAAGAGCGTACTAGTCACTATATGCTAGTTTCCTACTTTGCTCTATAATGTCATGTGGAAACCTTTGAGATCAAGTATCAAGTAGATAAATAATCAAATCTTATAAATGATTTCCATATAATGAAATAAGTTAAATAATAGATATTCAAGTAAATCAGATAATGGCATATGCATTATCATATAATTCTCTTAGATATATCCAAGTAAATCAAATACTTACATATGCCTTAAATCACTTGAAATCACATATACAAATATTCTTCAAATAAAGGGCAGACTATTAACATTCCAATTGAATCATGCACCACATAATATCCCGTGAGGGAAAATGGCGTACCCATATATGGGCTAGGAATCCTCCCTTAGCCAAACACATATTAGAGACAATTGGCCAATGTCGATAAGCCATAGTGAACACTAGTCAGGTGACATCCGTGGCACCGAGGACCGGACTAGGGTTCCTCAGCCAAGTACAGATACAGATACAGATACTGATGACTTGATCAGAGTCTCACAACTAGATACAGATAATATGCATGATCATAAAATGAGTCTATGGTCTCCAAACATTTGTCATATACTTCTTTGGTGATACCATATACTTATATAAAATAGGCTTTAAAACCTCATTTGCAAATAGGGAAGTCGGCTAATTTTGTAGGGAATCGACTGCTATCACATATCTTGATTTATGGAATTTAATTTCTTATAAAATTTCGATATTTTTAAATTTCGAAAACACATGGGGCAGTTGACTGGTCATATAGGGCAGTCGACTGGTCATATAGGGCAGTCGACTGGTTTTGCAACAGAATGCTTTTCGAGAAAAGGCAGTCAACTAGCTCCTTCACAGTCGACTAGTTTCGCAAACAGAATGCTTCTTAAAATAGGGCAATTAGCTGGTCATATAGTAGTCGACTGGCTTTGAAACAGAATGTTTTCTGGAAAATAGTAGTCGACTGGTATAAAGGGCCGTCGACTGGTTTGAGTCAATTTTCAAAAATTTTCATGCTTCAGTTGTCTCTAGGTAGTCGGCTACTCCTAGCAATTTGGTAACTAGGAGGAAAACCCAAATTTGACACGTCTTGCACTTCAATCAACTTTTGTTTCATCCCAAAACATGTAAACCATGCGGACATAGTCACCATACGTCCGTTACATATATTCCTTACCTCAATTACTTGAACTATGTAGTAGCTTGCTTGTATCAACTCTTTTCCTTTACTTCTTCTAAGCTGCAATTATCACAATAACCATCAATAATTCAAACTTCCCCTTGAGTCAAACCTTTAAAATCTCAACACTTAACCTTCTTTCATTTTGACACCACACGCATGTTATACCAACATAATAAAGCTCCAAATCATAGATAGAATTCAAAGAATCAACCTCTATCCTTACCTTTATTAATGACCAAATTTGACATCAACAAGATCTCTCCAAATACTTGGATTCAGCCTTCCAAATTTCGGGTAAAGCCAAAGCTAGCGATGAGGCTCGATTTTCGTTAAGTGAGCTTAACAATTTGATAACAGAATCTAGGTGTTTGTGAAGGTGACTATAGAGGAAACTTAGGATAATTTGACAGAAAGATAGCAATTGATGCGCACGGACAAGAGAAAACGTAGCTTAGAATTTGAAGGAGCTAAAACGCAACAGGACAAACTTCTGAAACCTAGACCAGAAGCCGAAAGAGACTCGAACCCAAAGGTATTGGACCTTGACCCTACGAATAAGAATTCGAGAACCTAAGGTATAGCAATGGTGGATGGTGAAAAAGGAGGCGCCACAAGGAAGAAGACCTTGATAAGCCTAGTTGAGAGGGAACCCAAGAGAAAGGCACACTCAATTTCTGAAAATTCAATTAACTGAACTCTCATCAATAGCATTTACAAGGTATTTATAATAATACCTAGCACTTAAGCCCATAAACAAGTGGGCTATAATTAAACTAAACCTAAATTCGTGCCTAAACCTAGTTACATAAAATAAATAGTCCAAGACATAATAAGACTCAAATGTGGGCTATTCAAACACTTAGCCCATCTTATTGTTAAGCTAAAATAAGACAGTAAACCATGCTCATGTAGTTTGGGCTTCCAACCAAGTATAGATGTCTTGGGACTCTTTATGGAAGCTTCCTTGATGCTTCATTAATGCCAGAGCTTGTTGCATTAATGAGGCTAGGGCTTGTTGCATCTTCTTGGCTCGAACTCGGGTAATTGGACCTCCTTGGATGACCAATGGATCTTTAGCATCACGAACATCACGAGCAAGTGGATCTCCATCATTCCCCTTCTCCTCAAAAGGATTTGACCTCAAATCACATATACCTTCATCAAAAGAAAAGGGAGAAAGATCAAAAACATTAAAAGTAGCAGATACATCATACTCACCAGGAAGATCCAATCGGTAGGCATTATCGTTGATCTTCTCAATGACTTGGAATAGTCCATCTCCTAAGGGACGCAGTTTGGTTCGGAGCTGAATAGGAAACCTCTCCTTTCTCATATGCACCAAAACCCAATCACCATGTTCAAAGACTACTTTCTTTCGATGCTTATTTGCTTAGGTGGTATACTGCTCAGTCTTCTTTTCAATAGCTTGACGTACTCTCTCATGAAGTTGCTTCACAAACTTAGCCTTCTGTTCTCCATCCAAGTTACTCTACTCAGCACTAGGTAATGGCAACAAATCCAAAGGAGTAAGAGGATTGAAGCCATAAACAACTTCGAATGGAGAGCAACTCGTACTGGAATGGACACTGCGGTTATATGCAAACTCCACATGTGGCAAGCAATCTTCCCAATTCTTCAGATTCTTCAGTATAATGGACCTCAATAATGTAGATAGGGTTCGGTTGACTACCTTCGTCTGTCCATCAGTCTGGGGGTGACAAGTGGTGGAGAATAACAATTTAGTTCCCAACTTTCCCCATAACGTCTTCCAAAAGTAACTAAGGAACTTGGCATCTCAATCGGAAACAATGGTCCTCGGTACACCATGGACATGTACTATCTCCTTAAAGAATAAGTCAGCAACGTTGCTTGCATCATCCGTCTTGTGGCAAGCGATGAAATGAGCCATCTTAGAAAACCTGTCAACCACAACAAAAATAGAATCTCTACCTCATTTTGTTCTAGGCGAGCCCAAAACAAAATCCATAGAGATATCAGTCCACGGAGTAGTAGGAATGGGTAAAGGAGTATATAAACCATGATTATGAACTCTAGATTTAGCTTGTCTACATGAAATGCATCTATCACATAACCTCACTACATCTCTCCTTATGTTAGGCCAAAAGAAATGTTCTTGCAAAACATCTAGAGTTTTCCTAACTCCAAAGTGACCCATTAATCCTCCACTATGAGCTTCTCTAACTAACAGCTCTCGCAACGAACTCCAAGGCACACATAATTTATTTTCTCTAAATAAGAACCCATCGTACCGAAAGAACTTGCCAAAGCCAGATTTAGCACATGCCTCATAAACATTACCAAAATCAATATCATCAGCATACTGTTCTTTGATATACTCAAATCCTAAATGTTTAGCATCAAGAGTAGTGATAAGAGTATACCTACGAGATAACGCATCAGCGACGACATTCTCTTTACCTTGTTTGTACTTGATCACGTACAGGAACATCTCAATGAACTCTATCCACTTGGCATGACGCTTATGCAGCTTATTCTGTCCTTTCAGATGCTTCAAGGACTCGTGATTGGTATGGATGACAAATTCCTTGGGCCACAAGTAATGTTGCCATGTCTTCAAGGCCCTCACTAACGCGTACATCTCCTTGTCATATGCGGGATAGTTAAGTGCTGCTCCACCTAACTTCTCACTAAAGAAAGCAATTGGGCATTTTTCCTGCATAAGCATAGCTCCAATACCTACACCTGAGGCATCGCACTCAATCTCAAAAGTTTTAGTAAAGTCAGGCAGAGATAACAAAGGAGCAGGACAAAGTTTATCCTTAAGCAAATTAAAAGCATGCTCTTGTACGGGACCCCAATGAAATGCAACATTCTTTTTGACCACTTCAATCAAAGGTGCAGCTATAGTGCTAAAATCTCTAACGAATCGACGATAGAAACTAGCTAAACCATGGAAACTACGCACCTCATAAATAGACTTAGGTACAGGCCAATCTTTAATTGCCTTTACCTTCTCATTATCAACAAAAATGCCATGTGAAGAAACTACATACCCAAGGAAAACAACATTATCAGTGCAGAATGTACATTTCTTAAAATTGGCACACAAACTTGCATTCCTCAAAACAGTAAGAACATTCCTAAGATGCTCAACATGCTCTTGCTGGCTCTTACTGTATATCAAAATATCATCAAAATAGACAACCACATACTCACCAATGAAATTACGTAAAACATGGTTCATTAAGCACATGAATGTACTGGGTGCATTAGTCAAGCCAAAAGGCATAACTAACCACTCGTGGAGACCATGTTTAGTCTTGAATGCGGTTTTCCATTCATCACCTTGTCTCATACGAATTTGGTGATATATGCTCTTTAAATCAATTTTAGAAAACATGCATGCACCATGCAACTCATCAAGCATGTCATCTAACCTAGGAATAGGATAGCGGTATTTTACAATGATTTTGTTGAAGGCTCGGCAGTCAACGCACATCCTCCACGTCCCATCTTTTTTAGGCACAAGCAGTACGGGCACGGCGCATGGACTCATGCTCTCTCTCACATAACCTTTCCTCATGAGCTCCTTAACTTGCCTTTGAAGCTCCTTCGTCTCCTCGGCATTACTTCTGTAGGCTTGACGGTTACGAATGGCAGCTCCGGGGATGTGCTCAATCCCACGAATCGGTGGTAATCCACTTGGGATCTCCTCAGGGAATACATCCTCGAACTCCTACAACAATGAGACAACATTAGTAGGCAAAGTATCATGGAGTTCAGCATTGATGAAGCAAGAATCTTTAAATAAGAGTAAAAGGATAGGAGACTTAGCAAGAAACGCAGTCTTCACATCTCGGGGTTTGGCATAGCAGCTCACTGTTTTGCTTTCCTTGTTTTCCTTCTTTTCTTTAGCTTGCTTCCTTTGATCGTCATGTTGCTCCTTTAGCCTTAATTGGTCCTCATAAATCTCCCGGGGCTAAGGGGAGCAAGAGTGATCTTCTTGCCATCCGTAGTCAAGGAGTAACGGTTAGTGTAACCATCGTGGATGACTCTCCGATCATACTGCCATGGTCAACCCAATAATAGGTGGCTGGCTAGCATGGGCACCACGTCACACAACACCTTATCCCGATAACTTCCAATACAAAAAGGAACCAAGACTTGCTTCACCACGTTCACTTCACCACAGTCATTAATCCACTGCAACTTATATGGGTGGTGATGCTTGGTAGTGGGCAACTTTAACTTATCAACAAGGTATGTGCTAGCAACATTAGTACAGCTCCCACCATCAATGATTACAGTGCATACCTTGTCACTAATATGGCACCTCGTATGGAAGATGTTCTCACGCTGTGCCTCATCTTCAAACTTCACATGGGTATTAAGAGCATGCCTGGCAACAAGTGCTTCACCATGAGCAGCATACTCAACAACTTCTTCTTCTTCAGCATCTTCTAATGCAGGCATCTCATCTTCAACACCGACTTCAAAACCTTCACTCTCAACATCTCCATTTCCATGCATGATCATCACTCTACGATTGGGACACTGTGGCAACATGTCCACGACCTAAACACTTGAAACACTTAATGTCACGTGTCTTGCTCTGGGATGCTTGGACAGGTTCAGTTTTGGGCTTTGGAGGGCCCTCAGGCTTGGACTTAGCAAAGCTCTCTGAGTTAGGCGTAGACACAAGCTTATCATCCTTACGAAAGGTGTTAGATTTCCAAACAGGAACTGAACTAGAAGTGAAACGGGATGTACCTTTCCTTTGGAGTTGCCTTTCCACTTTGATGGCCACATGCAGCATCTCTTCTAAATCCATGTAATGTTGCAACTCTATGACATTTGCAATCTCATGGTTTAAGCCTTGGAGAAAACAAGCCATAGTAGCTTCTACATCCTCCTGGATATTGGCTCGGATCATGGTTATTTCCATCTCTTTGTAGTAATCCTCAACACTCTTTGAGCCTTGGGTAAGACGTTAGAGCTTCTGGTATAACTCTCTGTAGTAATGAGTAGGAACAAATCTCTTCCTCATGATGCTCTTCATCTCATCCCATGTAGACACTGGAGGATCACCATATCTTCTTCTACTAGTGACTAACTGATCCCACCAAACCATAGCATACTCTGTGAACTCAATTGCTGCAAGTTTGACCTTCTTTTCCTCAGAGTAGTGGTGGCAGTCAAACACCATTTCAATCTTCCTTTCCCACTCCAAATATGCCTCAAGATCATTCTTGCCTTGGAAAGGAGGAATCTTCAATTTTATATTGCCAAGGTTTCCATCCATCTTCTCCTTGCCTCTATCACGGGCTCTATCAACTCGATCTCTATTACCTTCTATGATGTCTATCTACCCCAGACTCTTCGTTCGAGTCATACCCAACATTATCATCATGCTCGTCATTAGCAACAACCTTACTTTTTAGACGGGAAGTACCACCTTGTTGGATCTTCACAAACCGAGCTTCATGTTGGTTCAACTTATCATGAATGTCATTGAATTTCACGTCCATCCGTTGGAACTGTTGTTGCATTGCTTGAAGCATGAATTCAATCTTTTTAAAGTCTGACTTATCACCTTCAGAAGACATTTTCAACAAATGATATCCACACGTGTTTACACACGTGTTTACACTCGTGTTTCACTCAAGTAATTTGGCTTTTCTCTACTGATGTTTCTCGCACACTCATGTCTTTTTCCCTTACTCTACCTTAGCTCTATAGGTTCACAATCGTACTAGAGACTCAGTCAAAGATTCAACCTTGCATAATTAACTAATTCACCAAGTATTTCCTCTTTTTTTTTGGAATTCTTCTTTTTTTTTTCACAAAAAAGTGCGGCTAGGGTGACTCAAAGAAAGAAAAAAAATAAAATCAAAATTAAAAAAAATCACTATAAGGACCAAAAAAAATGAAAAATGGCCTAAAACGATAGGAAAACGATGGAATTTGGCCAAGATAGGGTGAGGCCCATGAAATTCATGGGTGAGTTTTATTTCATCGTTTTCTTTAAAATGAGTACTCGCACACCTCCTAACTCAACCAAATTTTTCTGTTTGAACAGTACCACAACAATTTTTTTTTGAATTTTTTTTTCTTCTTCTTTTTTTTTTGTAATCTGATTTTTACGGTTTCCTTGAAAAGAGAAGGGTGCAGCTAGCGTTGAATTAAGTGGTTGAAGAAGTACGACTAGGGTTATGAGGAAGTGCGGCTAGGGTTATAATTGAGGGGTGCGGCTAGGGTTATAATTGAAGGGTGCAGCTAGGATTATGAAATAAGTGGCGGCTAGGGTTATGAAATAAGTGGCGGGATTTCCAAAGATTCTACCAAAAGTGAGAGACGCACAAACAAACCAGAAATTGAAACCAACAAAAGAAAAAAAAATTGAAACCAACAAACCAAAAATCGAAAAGTGAGTGACGCACAAACAAACCAGAAAATTGAAACTTGAGCTCTGATTACCAACTGATGTGCACGGACAAGAGAAAACGTAGCTTGGAATTTGAAAGAGCTGAAACGCAATAGGATAAACTTCTGAAACCTAGACCCGAAGCCTAAAGAGACTCGAACCCAAAGGTATTGGACCTTGACCCTACGAATAAGAATTCGAGAACCTAAGGTATAGCAATGGTGGATGGTGAAAAAGGAGGCGCCACAAGGAAGAAGACCTTGATAAGCATAGTTGAGAGGGAACCCAAGAGAAAGGCACACTCAATTTCTGAAAATTCAATTAACTGAACTCTCATCAATAGCATTTACAAGGTATTTATAATAATACCTAGCACTTAAGCCCATAAACAAGTGGGCTGTAATTAAACTAAACCCAAATTCATGCATAAACCTAGTTACATAAAATAAATAGTCCAAGACACAATAAGACTCAAATGTGGGCTATTCAAACACTTAGCCCATCTTATTGTTAAGCTAAAATAAGACAGTAAACCATGCTCATGTCGTTTGGGCTTCCAAGCAAGTATAGATGTCTTAGGACTCTTTATGGAAGCTTCCTTGATGCTTCAATGATGCCAGAGCTTGTTGCATTAATGAGGCTAGGGCTTGTTGCATCTTCTTGGCTCGGGCTCGGGTAATTGGACCTCCTTGGATGACCAATGGATCCATAGCATCACGAACATCACGAGCAAGTGGATCTCCATCAGCAATGGTGGTTGTCGGCCCTTAATGGTGAAAATGATGATTCATTAAGCTTCATTAATTTCATATTTATCCATTAAATCATGTCAGCCATTAATCCTTTGACCCTTTGACCATCTTAAATTTCTCTTCTTCCATTTATATGCCACATGTCTCTTAATTATCAAATCTGATCTTTAATTTTTCTCATACTCCAAATATTCTTACAATATCAATTTAATTCCTTGACTATTTGACTTTCAATTTCATTATCCTTTCCATGTCCCATATGTCATTCATGCATCAAAATTTCATATTTATTAAATCATTTCAGCTTGGAATACTTTACAAATATGGGAAAATTATATGAATTTGAGGATTTCACAAGATTACATCACTAGATTCCCTTAACGTTATTTCTCTAGATTTGAGCAAATTTAGTTAAAGTCAAATCTCTTAATTTTCTTCATATTTTATTATGATTTTAATTCAATTTTATTGCGATTTTCCTCTAGATTTTAGCACCTAACGTTCTTATTTTTTTGCTATGAATTAAGGACAATAGAACGTATCCTCTTCACTCCATCACACTCTCTACTTTCTTCATTCTTCTTCTTCTCATACTCATCATTCTTCTTCTTCTTGCAAGGTTACAAATTATTCTTCCTCCCCTGCTATTCCTGTTTGCTAGGCAATCCAGAAAAGCCTTTTGAATCCTAAGGATGACACTTACTAGTGAAAAAATCCTTAAGGATAGTGCAATCGCAGCATGCCTCACGTTGTTCCTGTTTGCAGTTTTCTTCTTCTAGCCACAACATAATATTGAACTGTGGCTAAATTTTGTTCCCTGTGTATTTGATCTTCTAATCTTATGCAATCTCACTAATGGTATCTTTTTTCAATACTTAGATTAGAGACCCAATACCCTGTATTTTTCTTTATATACGTTTTCCCATTAAAGACATAATTCTATTGGTAGACAGTTATCACTTGTAGATAAGGATGAATAAATAAAATTATCAGATAATAATAACAAAATATATGTGAGACTTGATTCTAAAATACTGTACACCATATTTTTGTAAATCTTTGATAGTGGAAATAAATTATTTAGTGAAATTAAATAAATATTTAATGTGGACTCCACTTTGGATTTTTGGATTTTTGGATTTATTGGATTTATGATTGATAATATGATGTATAAAAGGTGAAATCAATATTAAATGATGAATTGGAGACATAGAAATAAATAAAGAAATAAATCTGAAAATTTGGAAATTTAAATGCAATTTTGATGGAATAAAATGCAAATAAATGATATTTAAAGGAAGGGAAATTTTATATTGGGACACATGATAATTTGCTATTGGTTAGAGCACACAAAAAGGAGGGAATGAGTCAAAACCGTGCAGCAAAATTTTCTTCATCGCCACTTCTTTTGGCTACTGTTTGCTACACGTGTAAATGCACTCACAAGACAAGAAATGGTGGAAGAAATGGGTTAGGTAGCTAGGCGGCGAATTCTTATTGGATACCATGATAAATAAAAGACTAAGTGGAACAAACTTAAGCAAATTTCTTTTTTCTTTGCCGACTTACTCTGCAGCTCCACGACTTTTCTATTTTGGCTGCACACTCTGCCTTATTTTGTTCTCATTCGTCCAAGGATTTTTAGCAAAAATATCATCCTCTTTATACCTAACCGTTTAACCCTTCTCCATCAACCTTTCCTCGATCTTAAGACTAGCTAAGAACCAAGAAAAGGGAGGCTGACGTGAACAGAAACTATTCTGGCTTAGAGAAGTGTTGATTCAGTTGAACAAGGGTAAGGGTTTTGGTGTTGGTTGATTTTTATGATGATCTTTATTTGTCATAGCATGGATGGCATGTTTAAGACATAGGATTAAACTAAATGAAATAAGAATGATGGAAAAGTTAGACTGAAAAATGTAAGCAAAATCATGAAAGTGTGCCTTAAGGGGGTTTCGATCGGGGCTTATTTGGGCATGAATTCATGCTGTATTTTATGGTTTGATGATAAAAAATTACTATAGAAATTGAAAGAGAAAGATTGGTGAAATCGGAACTGAAAAAGGAGCTAAAACGAGAAAGTTTAGTTCTAGCACTAGTCTAATTTATACTGGTTGTATGTATATTGTATTATTAGTGGCTGCATTTTATGAAAGTTAGTGGCTTAAAAATTAAGAGGAAATTTATTAATAATTTTTTATAAAATTATTTTGCAGCCGAAAATTACGGATTTCGGTGTGTGCTACCGAAAGACTCAGTATCGCTAGTCAGGTAAGGGAGAAGTGTGTGAGTTGTATGGATATGATGAATTGCATGATTTATCAAGTTTAATTTTATGAAATTATTGGAAGCTTGATTATTTTGAAAATCATGCAAATTGTGGTTGAAAGCTGGTTTTATATATACTGTAATTTCCGTGCAGGAGGCTAGAAATTCGCAGCCGTTATGCTGCCGGAAAATTTTCCAAAATATTCTAAAATATTATGAAATATTTTAGATGCATAAATGGAATAAATTATGAATTCTGGAAATCATTTCCATAAATTTTCCATAAAGTGGAAATTATTGAAAAATGCCAAATTAAATATTCATGTTAAAGATTTTTATTTAAAGTGAGAATAAAATATATTCTTTATACTATTAAATATTCCAAAAAGAATATTTATGAGATTTCTCACTTGATACATGAATATTTACTGACTGTTTTACTGCATTTGGAAATGAGAAATAAATATCTTTTTGGAAATATTTATTTAAATAAATGATTTAATTCATTTAAATTCCTTAAAGATATTTTTATGGGAAAAATAAATGATTTTGAGACTTTAGGCCCTAATATCATGCTTATTGATTAACGTTATTGTCACATGACTGATTGACCCACCAAGTCATCAGCAGTCCCGGAGTCACCTGGCAAGTGTACACCGAAGATGCCCTATAGACTATGGCTATAGATCTTACTGTATACTGTTACTATCTATAGATCTTACTGTATACTGTTACTGTTCCCTTAGGGGATGATGATAGCATGATATGATTTAGGGTGACGCCTAGTCTCAACCCACTGAAATATTGTTTACTGAACTGTATTGCACTGAGGAATACTGATTACTATTTACTGAACCATATTGAGAACTATTGTTTAATGGAAAAGAATATTATGAAAATTATTTCTAAAATTAGAAATAATCACTAAACTGTTTATTCACTGATTTTTCTGGATAATTATAACATACTATACTGAAATGACTGTATACTGTTTTTACAATATTACACCTACTGCTTACTGAACTGCTACTGAAGCGATGGAAGTTAAATAGTTTATTCCATTTATGTTTACGAATAAATAAATATTTTCCAGCATATAGATTTCATTGTATCAAACAGCATACGACTCCTTTATTGAGCACGTTATCGCTCACCCCTTTATTTCCACTCCACAAGTTATTTTATCGGTTAAGAGACATACCATCCTAAGTTATCGGCTGCTACATCGGTTACCCGAGTCAACAAATATACGATATCGGAGGTATATTATTTTCTTTTATATATTTAGAAATTATGTACAGTACTACTTAAAGTCTAAGTTGAATACAGGGGATGTAGATATGAAAAGAAATAGTGAAATGTCACATTTTTAAAATTGTATCGTAAATGAAATTACTGTTTATGATTATGACTGTTATTTATTTTAAAGCATCGTAGACAGCCCAATTGATAAATGTGTATAGAAATGAGTAATTTACTGTATACTCAGATCGTTACAATATACGATCATACAGTAACAAGTTTTAAGAGAATATGGAACTAACCTCAAGTCATTTATTTCCCATAAAACACTAATAATTAAATAGGTAATTTACATGGGCAACTTTATGGAGGATATTTCATATGGAAAATTTGACATAATATCCTTAAGGACTGTCCATTGGCTTCAATTGTTTGCAATATCTTGTGGTCAATATGGAATTACAGAAACAGTGAGTTGTATAGGATTAAATGTAGACAACCCCAAATAATAGCTACCTTAATCAAACAGTAGTTGATAGGATGATATTTTATGAATTATAAATGTGCTAATATATTTGTTTTATTGATGTTTTATGCCTAAAATAGTTTGCTAGTATTTATTTTATGATTTAGGTATCAAACATCAAAGTTGGCATTAATTGAAGCTAAAAAGAACAAAGTGCAGTATTTTCTGTCCAGTTTGAAAGATTGACATTTGTGACCATCTTAATGACCTGATCTCAAGAAGTAGCCTCCATGGAATTTGTAGAAGACTTCTCAAGGTTTTCGGAATGTACAAGATTGTAAAAATCAGAATTCGTTTGATGGGTCAACTATTAATGGAAAGTTATAACAAAAATTTGCCTAGAATTTCTATTTTTAGAAACAGTTCCAACAAAGTAGGGCCAAGACAAGATTTTGTTAAGACAAGATTTTGTAAGACAAAATTTGGTTGACACAAGATATGTCTTAAAATTTTGTTATGTCTTAAACTTATAATTATTTTTAAGACAATGCAATAAATAAGAAAATAGAGTTTGAGTAAGAAAAGAATTGTAAAGAGAGAGAAGTTCTAAAAAGAGTTTAGACTAATCAAAACTTTTTTTAGACTTCTACTTCACCTAACATTCTTCGGCCTATATAAAGAGCATATTGGCACTCATAAAAATTAGATCCCTCTCCCCCTCTCTTCTCTCTTGTATGGTTTTAAGAGTAGATTTAATAAAAATTTTATTTTTCTCATTTTTTTCTCTTTTGCTGATTTCTTTATTATTTTTAATTCTGATTTTGTTTTCTTTATTTAAATTAATATTGTTTGTGTGTTTTTGCTTGCTAGTTTATAATCTTGATTATTAATTCTGATTTTATATTATTAAAGATTGCTTCTTTGATTATTTCTTGCATGATATTTATAATCTTTATAATATATAATTTGGAGTTTATATTCTTGAATATGAATAGTGAGTAATTTTCTTGTTTAGTTATGAGGTAAATTAATTGTTCTTGGAAAAAGCATGTTTTGAGATTTTAAACTTTTAATATAATTGTTGATTAAATATCCAAGATTCTCTGAGCACATTTGCATGGTTGTTTGTTTGATTAGATAGGAGGCCTACTATTTAGTTAAAATAAATAATCTACAGCCAGGGTAAAAACATAAGTTTGTAATTGCTTGTGGATTTAATCACTAGGGATCTAGGAGAATTAAGGTTTGAGTTAAATGAATCGTGTTGAGTGAGTTTGTTACTTAATGTTGGCTCAAATCTTTCTAGATTTTAATGTTGCTATTAAAACATAATCTATAACACTGAGCATTGGTGAATTTTGATAGTTAGAGATTAATTAAGAGCCGAGACTTTAATTAACAACACAGTAAAGAAATATAGGTGTAATTAGATGCTTGGAATTACACTACGGTTGACTACTTAATTGACAATGATCTTTAGTAATCAATGATCAACATCACATCCCAAGAATAATTAATTACCTTGTAACTGAAGTTTTGTGATATTTGATATTTTTGAATTTATTTAATTGTTTATTTTTCTAATTATTTTCTTAGTTATTATAGTTTAATTGAAAAATCCCCCAAAATTTCTCTTTTCTTTCTCTAAACAATAGTTAGGTATTTAACTTAAATAATTAACTTGAATAAAGCAATCTCTGTGGGATCGACCTTTGCTTGTCCTAGCTATAGGTTTAAGTAAAGTAATTTATTATTGGTACCTGTGACACTACCAATAGTAGCATCGCAAAAGCCAATGATATCGTTAGGAGAAATGCAAATTTCCTGGAAACCACTAGCTTCAAGAGTTTACAAGGTAAATTTCGATGGTGTTATTAATATGCATGTACGAGTAGTTGTAACACGTGTTGCAATTCAATTGATGAGTTCATGGCAAGATATGTAGTACAAGAGAAAGGATTTTTGGTAATAAATATTGACTTTTTTCGATGAGGTTATTACGTGACATGATTTGAATGAAAGTATATTGAAGTGGAGTAACTATTTCATACAATCTTTTTACTAGAGTACAAATACCAGGATTGACAGATCCTATTATAGTAGAGGCAACCTCCCTAGTGTAAAAGTTATAGAATTTGCTTTAAGTATGGGTTTCTGAGTGGTGGAACTAGAAGTAGATTCACTTTTTTTTTGATGAAATCGAAATTTATTGATATCATGAAAAGTTATATCTAAGCTATCAAATCTGTTTACCGTCGAACACTGAATTTTGCAAGAAAATACAAAGAAATTTGCTTCACACCGAAAAACATGAACGAAAGAAACATCAGTAATACATGAGTAAAGATTCTAGAGCTTGTTGATCAAGTTGTTATACTTCCTTGGACTATCAAAAACTTTGTTGATCCATAAGATGACCACCTTTAAATCACTTTTCACAATAATCTTCGATGTTTGCTAAAATTGAGAAAGCTTCAACAATGGCTAAAAGCTCAGCAAAATTAGAGTCAGCAATTCCCACATTCTTCGAAAACATCATACTAACGTGGCCATTGTGATCTCTAATGACGCCTCCAATGCCAGTAGGACCTGGCTTACCTAAAGAAAAGCCATCAACATTTAATTTTCAAGTCCCTAACGGAGGGGGAAACCAGGAGATAGAATGTCTCAGTGGCTTCTTATAGACTGGTAAGGTGACATTTTCAATATTCATCGAAGTAGTGAGTAGATCAAAATCTGGAAATTTGGCCTTCATCCGCCAGCTGAGTCCTATTTTGATAAGATGACAGATAAGATCCTTCGAGGGGTCTTTGTGATAGAAAATCTTATCATTTCTGCATAACCAAATGGACCAAGTAATAAAACAGAGATATCCAAATATTCTTCTGGCTTGATCTTGTAATGAGAAATTCCCAACTCTAATATAATGATTGAAGATCTTTTGGTACCACCCAAGAGCAATTCCACCAATTAAGACATTAGCACCAGATAATCCAAGCGAAATTGCAGTGGAGAAGAAGATGATCAATAGATTCCTGTTTGTTGCAAAAGGCAGATTTATTTTCTATGTTGTTAGTGCAACCCTTCCTTTAAAGCACTTTAGTAATAGGCAGTGAACCTCTCAAAGCATTCCAACAAAAGAGTTCAACCTTTGGTGGAGCAAAACCCTTCCAGATATAACTTTCAATAGGAGATTGGTAGGAGCCAGTCTTATCAATTATTGACCTAAAAGATTTCACTCTATAACTACCGTTTGAAGAGTGTCGCCATATGAGTTTATCTTTTACAGTTGGAGATGATGTGATAGTGTTGAGCAAGTTAAGAAGGCTATTCCAAGAATCAATCTCCCAGTTGAACAGAGTTCTTCTGAAAGGAATCACCCATTCCCATTTTGTACCATTCCATTTACCAAAATCTTTTATCAGCCCATCTTTGCTGTTGGATAGAGCAAAAACTCTTTTGAATGAATCTTTAACAATAATGTCTTGAATCCAAGTGTCCTTCCAGAACTTAATTCAAGAACCATTCCCTGCACAAAAAAGAAAACTAGAATTTATGATGTTAGCATTCTCTCCCTTAACCCAAGTATTTTGAATATCTTTCCACACTCTAGAAAGGGATCTTAGAGAGCAAGTAGATGGCCATAAATCCAAAGGAAAGATTTTGTATTTCTCACATATGACTTTTTTCTAAAGAGAATTATCCTCTCTACCAAATCTCCACGGCCACTTAAAAAGTAAAGCTTTATTACAAAGAGAGATTTTGAACTCCCCAACCCCTAGCTTTTTTGCTTTTACATATGGTGTTCCAATTAACAAGCCTTATTTTCTTCTTTTCATCCATGTCTCCCCATAAGAATTGTCTTTGAATTTTGTCCAATTGCTTCTTGACATTTTTTAGGATTTTGAATAGAGACATATAGTAAATTGGAAGGTTTGTAAGGGTTGATTTAATTAAGGTCAGCCTTCCTGCCATGGAGAGAAGTCTTCCTTTCCAGTTGTAGAGTTTGCTTTTGAAAGAGTTGATAACTAGCTGCCATGTGGACATAAGTCTTGGATTAGCCCCCAAAGGAAGCCTAAGGTAATTACAAGGAAGGTTACCAGCCTTACAATTGATACTATTTTCCCAATCTTGAAGACTTGAGTGATCAATATTTGCTCAATAAAAGCTTATTTTGTGGAAGTGAACCTTCAAGCCAGATATAAGGTAGAAGCATCTAAGAATTCTCTTGATGGCCTTAAGTTGATTCACCTTCACTTCAAAAAAAATAATAGTATCCTCAGTGAATTGAAGATGGCTAATCTGAAAATTGTTGTGGCTTATTTTGATGCCATTAAAAGGGCCCAAGGAGGAGGCTTTTGTAAGTAAGATACTAAAAACCTCGGTTACCAAGATGAAGAGTGGGGAGAGGGGATCCCCTTGATGAAGACCCCTGTTCATTTTAATTGGAGGCGTAGGCAACCCATTAATAAAAATCAAAACGGATGCTGAAGATAAACAACAGTTGTTCTAGGAGATCCATTTATCACCGAAACCCATGCTTTTCATGATATCCAAGAGCCACCTTCGATTTACTTTATCAAATGCCTTTTCAAAATCGAGTTTGAGAGCAAGGCCACCCTTATTAGATTTCTTCATAGCATCAATAATTTTGTTGGCTATGAGATAACTATCCATGATATGTCTACCTTCCACAAAAGCTGATTGGTTTGGGCTAATAAGAGAATTCATAACATGTTTCATTATGTTTGCCATCACCCTTGCCAAAATTTTGTATACACTTCCAATTAAAGATATCAGCCAAAAGTCACTTAATGTTTCAGTGCATTGTTTTTTAGCGATGAGAGCAATGAAGGAAAAATTAACTCCTTTAGGAATTTTGCAATTGCAGTGAAATTCCTTCATGAATTCGATTATATCTTTTTTCAGTAGCATACAATTTTTCCTGATAAAATTGAAATAAAAACCGTTAAGGCCCGGAGCTTTGTCCCCTTCACATCCATTAATTGTAGCTAAAATTTCTTCTTCAGAGAAAGAATTTTCCAGTGCAACAACTTGGCCTACAGAAAGTTTTTAAAAACAAAAGGGCAACATTTCAAGAGAGGTAGATTGCCAGTAAGATTCTACTGCCATTCTAATTTGTTTAAGGGTATGAAGATGCTTACCAAGAAACATAATATGCCTTAGAAAATTACTTCTCCATCTGCTGCTTGCCATATAGTGAAAGAATTTGGTGTTTTATCGCCCTCTTTGATCCATTTAATCCTTGCTTTTTGCCTCCAGGTTCTTACCTCCACAGTTTGAAGATGCTACAATTCTCATTTCTTTGAAGAAATAAGAGAGATAATTGAATCATTATTTGGATGCTCTTCTAGTTTCTCCAAACTACAAATTTCTTTGTCAATAGCCTCTATCTCACCAAACACCCCTCCTTTTTGGTAGCCCTTCCAATTTCTAATATCAATTTTAACTAATTTTAGTTTGTGGAGCAATTTGTACCTAGAAAAACCATTGACATTATAACTGTTCCATTTCTCCTTAATCATGCTGTTGAAGCTTCTATCTTCCAGCTAGTGATTGAAAATTTTAAAGGGTTTGGGTCCCTAATCATAGTAATCAATACCGAGGCAAATAGCTGTATGATCAGAAATAGAACTATCCAAGCTCCATTGATTTATAGTAGAGAATTCAAAAAACCAATTTGAAGAGAGTAAAAATCTGTAAATTCTACCCATGGAATTCCTACCACACCAAATAAATTTTTTACCCGCTAATGGCAAGTCAGCAAGCCCAAGAAGATTAACAAAGTCATTGAAGTCTTGTGTGGATCTTGAACAATCAGAAATCCCCTGCCTTTCTTCATCATTTAAGACTGCATTGAAGTCTCCCGTGAAGGACCAAAATTCATTTGAGTTACCCACCAACCCTACAAGCTCCTCCCAAAATTCCTTTCTGTCATTTACATTGTTAGGGGCGTAAAGATTTATAATGTTGGAGACTGAGGTTTTATTAGGAAAGTAACCTTTTAACCAGATAAATCTTTCTATCAGAGTACTTGAAATTAGAGTAAATCCCCTTCGATCCACATTGAAATGAGACCACCAGCAGCTCCAATTGCGTCTTTTTGAATGAAATTTACTTTCTTTCTCCCCCATAATTGATCGATGATTCTTTGTGAAGTGCGAGAAAGTTTTGATTCTTGGATTAGATCCATGTTTGGCTTTTCTTTAGTTATAAGCTTTCTCAAAGCTGTTCTCTTCTCTTTTATGCCCAATCCTCTAACATTGAAAGACATGATCTTCATGGGTAAAATTGAAAATACTCAAAGAAAGGGAGTAGAGACTAAAGGAAAATTGTCTCTCTTCATTTTTTCCACTTCTAACTCAAACAACTTGTCCACCAATTGTTCTCAATAGGAGAAAGACCCAAAAGCCTGGCAACTTCCACTGTTTCTCTTATTTCCCTAGCAATGATCTTGTTGCGTCTCATAATGCCGTCGTCAGAAAGCTCTGAATCTGGAAGAGATTGAATGACTAACCTGTCCTTTGATTTCACCATGTTTTTGCCCTTTTACTGCTTTTTTCCCTCTTTTTTGAATTTTATTTTGAGGCTGATTTGAGATAGAGATAAATTTCCTACCTTTTCTTCCTTTTGAGATTGCTTGGTCTTTATAAAGTCTATCCTTGTTTATGTCGGTCCCTACCAAGTCTTCTTTGTCTGATTCAGAATTGCTTTCAACCCACTTCTTTGAGGCAGTATGAATGTCCTCTTGATCATTTTGGCCCACAACTTGAGAATTATGGGTCGAAGAAGATAAACCCATTTTGGTGGCCCCCACTTATGAAATCCATTCTCTTCAACCCTCAATACTTCATCCGTAATTGATTTTTCGGCCCCGTCCATCACTGAGCTGTTTTTATTAAGAAGAAAGTCGACCCCTTCAGGTTCTTCCTGAGAATAATGCCCAATGGAGTCCGTCAGATGAATGTTCCCAATGCCCAAATTCACTTGATATTATATCTAGAGCACAATCGATAAAGACTGATTTATCACCTACTGGAGTTCTTATAGACAAAGCAAAAATGAACTTTGCAAATTTCATATCTTGTATATTCAAGCTTACCAAAGGTAAAGGAAATGAAGCATCACATACAATAGCAAAGCAGGGGTTAGAATATGACCAAGAAGTAGTATGAATAGAGAAGAGTCCATGTTGGTTAAATGATGTTTTGTTACAAGACTTATGTTTTATGAATCAATAATAATATGAGCAACTTGCATTAAAAAAATTATCTACATGTAATCGTATCTTTAGACTCTTTGAAATGATGACCAATTTTATCTTTAGACTTGAATAGATAGATAATCACAACTAGATTAAAATAGATGGGCGCAGTTTCATACTTTTTGTGTTCAATGTTTAGGTTTTAAGATCTAGACATTATGATAATTAATTTGTTATTTTTCTTAACAAAGATTTAGCTTGGTGATAAAGATCATCAACTATTAATGAATGAATTAGTTTAATATCTCATCTTCATTGTGATTCGAATGACATAAGTTTTCAAAAACTTTGATTATTATAAGTCAATGTCTTATTTTATTTCCTTTTTCATTCTTTTATCTCAAAATTTATGATATTGCCAATTTTTCAATACTAAGAAAGATGCCAAACGAATTGGGGCTTCGCTGCAAGCAGTTCACCCTCGGGGAGCTGAAGCAGGCAACTTCTGGATTCTCTCAAGGTTATCTTTCAATCCAAGCTTCTTTTGCAATTCAGTATGTTTTTTATCTTATTTTTGAAGCCTTTTCTCGGATACGTTTGCAAGTTGGTAACAATTGAGTTGTGGCTTATTACTATGTTCAATTGATAATGATGAGGCATCTTTATTTACTCATCAGAGTGGGAGCTATTGACAATACAAGGGCATGTCATTATGATTTGATTTTGTATCTTGAATAGGCTTAAGCCTACATGCCTGGTCCACTAAGTAAACTGATGGTGTTTTTAATTTCATAATAATAATAATAATAATAATAATAATAATAATAATAATAATAATAATAATAATAATAATATTTTTATTATTTGATACAGCTTTGAGCATCACGTGAATGTTGTTGTCTTTTGTTTTAATTTTTAACTTCAGATTTGTTTTTGGCTATTAAGTATCATGTGAATGTTGTTTTTCTTAATAGTTTAGTTTAAATTCACGTCAGATTCAGCTTGGCTTCTAAAATCTTTGGTAGATGTTGCGGTTTTGGCATTTAAAATTGTTATTTGATTAATCACGTTACAACTTAGGATTATTATAAATTAGGAGTAATAATTAGTTCATTTGGCAATTTTATTATCACAAGAGTATAGATTGAGCATGAATCATCATGCGATGTAAGTGTGAATATGTATAGGATTGGCAGGATGTGCCACTTCCTGATGATGTTGTAACAACAAAAAATAGTTAAATTTTATTGTAACTCATATTTAAAAATAAATCAAAGTAAAAAAATAAAAAAATATCAGATTTTATTGTAATTCATATTAATATATTTTTTAAAAATATATAATTAAATATAATCAAATTAAAAAGTATAATTAAAAAGTAATCAAATTAGAAAATATAATTCATTAATGTATGCTTAAAAAAATCAAATTGAAGCATTCACGAAACACTTAATCACGTTTTTTCAAAAAAGAAATGCTGCTATTTTCAATATTTTACAGGCGTTTAAAACGCCACTAAAAGATACAAAAGCACCGCCATTTTAGTGGCTTTTTACAAAAACCGACGCGAAATTTAGCTACGCAAGCATACCGGCATTTTTTGTGATGTTTATTTTTTGAATGTTGTTAAGCATTTAACGGTGTTTATAATCGCCACTAATATATTAAAAAAATGCTGCTAATGATCTATTTTTCTGTAGTGCACTATCATCCAAATTTTGTTTTTAAAGTTTAAAAACTTTAATCATAATGTATGGAATAATTATTTTATTTTTAATGTCGTATGGTCGTTTCTTTTTAAATGAAAGGCAAATGCTTAAACAAAAAGAATGAATAGAGACGGGAATCAAATATGGAATAAATGGGAAATAAAGAAGAAATAGAATATGGGGAAATTTGAAAAAATCAAACGGGAAAATGCTTAAGTTTAAAAAGAAAAAGATACAGGACAAGCAAGAAATGATGAGAGAGGGCAAAAGCGAAGATAAGAAGTTCTGATATTCTTGCACCTCTCTGCAGCGTAACATGAGTAGTATACTAGTATATACTTTAAGTCTCTCAGTGTACATTACTTTTCAACGATGGAAGAAATGATATGATACATTAATTCTTTAAAAGAGGTGAAGATGAAAAACTAATCAATTAACTGATTAGATTTCACATTTATTTTTTTATTTTTATTACTTAACAATCAAATTAATAAATTTTTCATCTTCATCCCTCACTTTTTTTCATGTCATACACTTCAAATATTTTTTTTTTGTGCTAATATGTGAAATACCCCAATTTCATATACTTACTCCATAATTGTGAAGTATTTTGGCTTAAATGAAGTAAATAGATAGGAGAATTATGAAGTATAAATGATGTATGGAACATGGAAGAAGTAAGGAAATGGAAAGTCAAATAGTCAAAGAAGTAAATTATGATATTATGAGAATGCTTATAGTATGGCAAAATAAATGTAAGATTTTGTACAATTAAATATCAAAAATTAAGTGTAAGTTAAGACAAGTGTTATATGGAAGAAAGGGGACCAATTAAATAAATGGTCAAATAATAATGGTTAAAAGTTAAGATGAATTGATTTAATTGGATGATGATAAAACAATACCAGATTTTCATAATTAAATGATTATGTGTTGCTGATATGAAAGGAGAAGAAGAGAATTAATGGTCAAAGAATGGTCAAAAAGCATAGTCAAAAAGGAAGCATGGCTGAGATGAGATGATATTGGATAGAGGAGCATTAAATGAACTTGATGAGTCATCCCCCAGCCATCCCCTACGGCAGCAACTCTTTCTAGCCCTCTCCCTTTCGTTCTCTCCATTTCTCCAAGTTTCTATAAGCTTCCAAGTCTCCTTCCATAGCTACCTTGACAAGCTACCTTATTCCTCCATCGATCCCTTTAGCTAGTTGAACGAAAATTGATCCTTGTCATTAGACTAAGTGATATCCGAAGTTTGGTAGATTGAATCTAAGTATTGGAGGAGATCTAAAAGTTTGAGATTTTGGTCACTAGCAAAAGGTAAGAGAAGAAGATGATTTGTTCAATTATGTTCATGGTATGGTGTTGTATTGAATTAGTATAACATGTTTATGGAAAATTCTTAAAGGTTTGCTTTGATATGATGATTTCAGATTTGAAGAAGAAAAAGATTAGGGTTGGTGAACCAAGTGATTTCATGTTCTCGAAGTAATCGAGGTAAGAAATTTATGTAACGGACGTAAGGCGGCTATGTCCGCATGTTTTATGATGTTTGTGTGGGGTTTGGAAAGAAACACCAGCTGATTTCATGCAGGAAAAATGACATTTTCGGACTTGTCTCCTAATACCAATTAGGTTAGGAGCAGCCGACTGCCTTAAGTAGCAGCCAACTGCCTAGAGACAACCAAAACGCCGTTTTTCGAAAATTGGTTCAAACCACTCGACTGTTATGTAAGCCAGTCGATTGTTGTTTACTCAGAAGCATTCTGTTTCAAACCAGTTGACTGCTATATGGGACAGTCGATTGCTATTTGCCAAAAATGAATTCTGTTTGAAAACCAGTCGACTGCTATATGGGATAGTCAACTGCTATTTGCCAAAATGCATTCTGTTTCAAAACCACCCGACTGCCTATATGACCAGTCGACTGCTATTTCTTAAGAAGCATTCTGTTTGAAAACCAGTCGACTGCTATATGGACCAGTCGACTGCCCCCATGTATTTTCAAAGATGAAAATATCGGAATTTTAAATGAAAATAATTTCGATAAATGAAAGTATGAAGCAGCAGCCGACTGCCCTATGAGGCCAGTCGACTGCCCTGTTTTGAAAAGTTGTTTTCAAACCTATTTTCAGAAAGTATGAAATGTCATGGCAAGAAGCTATATGGCATATGTTTTGAGATTATGCACTTTCATGTTTCTAGTAGGGGCTCTAATCAAGTCCTGAAATGATGTATGTTTGGCTGAGGAACCATAAGTCAGGCCTCAGTCGCTGTAGAAGGACACCTGACTAGTGTTAACTGTAGCCACCAACAGTTGGCCAATCTGTCTTTATTACATGTTCAGCTAAGGGAGGATTCCTGGCCCTACGGGGTACGCCACATGATGATGATGATGATGATACAGTGCATAACTCCATAAAAGTACAAATAGTTTTTATGTTATCAAAAATTATATGTATATGCGATTTCAAAGAATAAAGAAATCGAAAGTACTTGGTTTACTTATATAAGAAGTTTTAAAAGAAGTATATGATGTATGATTTCAAGAAAGTATAAGATGTTTTAAGAGAAGTAACTATATATGACAATGATATTTCAAAGAAGTACTTGAAATATGTTTTGAAGAAGTATACGAAACATGCTATGCTATAGAAGCATGTAAAGTATGTTTTAAAGATAGAAGATGATGCATGTTTTTTAAAGAAAGTATGTTTGTTTAAACCATTGAAAGAAATATGCATGGTTGCAAACAATGAATGAAAGGAATATACGATGTATGCATGCTTTATAATGCTTTACATGACATTATAGAGCCAAGTAGGAAAAACTGCATATAGAGGCATAGTACGCTCTTTTACATATTTTTCTTACTGAGCGTAAACTCACCCTTTTACGAATATTTTTCATACAGACTATCTGAAGTAATCCCTCGCTCTCGATAGAAGAGCCTACGAGTGGATCTTGAAAGTTTACCTTCGAGAGACGCTTCCCAAGTAGTATAGAAGGTATACTTATGTGATTATGCAAAGTAAATTGTAATTCAGCTATGGTACAGTACAACTAACATTAATGTATATAAGATGTCGGGAATTTAAGTTAAGATGATGTATGAGATCCTGTGGAAACGGATGATACATATATACATGTATCATTAATCTGTTTTACTGAAATTGAATTATTCATATTGAGCTGTTAGATATTAAGCTTAAGAAAGAAAAGTACAATTGACATTGACAAGCAAATCTAATCAAGTTAAGTGAAAATAGGAAAAGGTGAATTGTAAATGTATGGTGACCGGGGTATCACAGAGTGGTATCAGAGCAATTAGATTGAGGTTTGTTAGTGTCGATGAGTTAGAAGTAGAGTATATCCCCAATTGTACTGTACTTGTCTGAATACATATACGATGTATAACTGTTTGAAGTTATACTAAATAGCTCAACTTTGTGATTTAATTGACAGAATGAGCTCAGGTAGAAGTAGTATTGAGAAAGGAAGAAGAAGGGGTTATGTAGAACAGTCCCCAACACAATCTCCTTTCCCGTCTCCACCGCATAGCCCGAACACTAGGTTAGCGAAGATGGAGAAGCATGTGGAAAATATGACCACTATGTTTACGCAGTTTATGGCGAACTTTCCAAACGTGGTCACAAGTGTACCATTCGCTATTCCTATAGTACAGCCACCACTAGTACAGACAGAGTTACCCCCACCAGTCCCAGTTATTGAAAGGCGGGATCTCACAGCTTATTGCAGTGTGACCTTAATTAAGGAATATAAGAAGCTAGATCCGCCTAAGTTTAAGGCGGATAAGGACATGTTGGCCGCAGTGAATTGGGTGAAGGCGGTCACTAGATCTTTCGAGTATATGCTATGTTCCGAAAAGGAAAAGGTGGGTTTGGCTGTGTATCTGTTAGTGGATGATGCAGAGTATTGGTGGCAGTCCACTCGGGCCATTTTGGAAGCCCAACATGTTGAGGTTACGTGGGATAGATTTTTAGAGGCCTTTACTGAGCAGTACATTCCATGCACTGATCAGACTAGGTTGAAAATTGAATTTTTGAAATTGACTCAAGGGATAATGTCAGTTAATCAATATGAGTCGAAGTTTATTTCTCTAAGCAGATTCGATCGAGAGACCATCAGGAGTGAAGGATATAAGATATACAGATTTATAGAAGGACTGAAGTCTCCTATCAAATCCAAGTTGTATACCTTGGGTATCACCACTTATAATGAGACAGTCCGTAAGGCTCAGTTGTGTGAGCAGGACTATGAGTTTCATCATGAAGATTTTCGAGCCCAAAGAAAAGGCAAAGGACCGATGAAGCGAAAGTCAAAAGGGAAAACCTCCCGTGACAGATATCCATCTGGAAGAAGTATGCCATATGAAAGAGCCTCAATAGGTAAGCAAGTAAAGTATAAGAAAATGATGATTGTTTTAATTAAATGGTTATCTGGAAATATATTAAATTGGGAGTACTATGATGATTATGGTACAGGGACTCCGAGAGTTACGGGGATCAAGATAAATGATGAGAGATCCCGACATTCAGCTAGTATTACCGTTAGCTCACCTAAGAGTACAAGACAAAGGTGTGAACATTGCAGAAAGTTCCATGGATCACAACCATGCCGGTTGGCAAGTGGCGCATGTTTCAAATGTGGTGAACAGGGACATATGATCAAGGATTGTCCCAAGAGGGACTTGAGGACACCCGAGGAATCAGAGAAGACCCTTCAACCACAGCACAAGGCCACTACTGAAGAGAAGGGAAAAACACCTATTAATTATGATGTAAATGTTGAAGATGTCTAATGTAAAAGTATGTGGTATTATCTGACTCATTGTAAATGAAGTTAGTAGAAAGTATGTATGATTAGGTAAAGGATTTCTAGCTTACATTGTAGAATAGCAAAGAAAAGTCCTGAACTTAATGAATATAATAATTGACAAGAAACGATAGTTGGAATTTGGAAGTACTCAGTGGTATAAAGTTTTATGATGTATATAGTGATATGTGAAAAGGAGTTTAAATGAGAATGATGATTGGCTTTTATTAGTTGATTTTACTTAAATGTTTTATTTTATGAAAGCATTCCTCTGAAAAGAATATGAATTAATATGAGAGATGAGTTATCTCAACAACGGTAATTATTCCCTATAGTCGCTTCTAGGTTTCGGAACAAGATAGGTATTTTAAAGTACCTTCCTTACTCCATCCGAATCCCTAGCCGACTATAGTATTCTTCCTGGTTGATCCCTAGAGTACCATAGGGAAATGAGGACATTCATTCATTTGGCATGTTTGACGCTACGGGAAGAAAATATTTTGGATACGAGTTAAAGGAACTATGCTAATAGTTTAAAGTTTGATCAGTATATGGGTATTGAGAGAGCAAAAAGGAAGCAATTATGGATAGCCATTGTGAATAAATCATAGCTATAATTCTGATTAAGATAGAAGAGATGACTCGAGTTTTCAAAGGATTGTGAAGGTGAGATTATATCACCTAGGGAAAGCCATTGTGGTGGTAAATGCTCTAAGCCGAAAGCATGAAGTAATAATGGTTGGTACGATGAAAAGAAAGTATGAAGTACTTGAGCAATTTACAAGCCTTAAGCTAAATGTTATATCTTCAAAGTAAATTGGGAATGATGGCTAGTATAATGATTAAGCCAGAATTGATGAACGGATCTGCTAAATTAGCCCACTTCCTACCCATGAAGTCTGCAGATACACTTAGTGAGTTGGCAAAAATGTATGTGAAAGAAGTGTTAGACTACATGGAGTTCCAATGAGCATTTTATATGATAGAGATTTCAGGTGCATTTCTCACTTTAAGGAGATTAGCAAGGAACCATGGGATCTCAGTTGAAAATTTTGCACAGCTTTTCATCCGCAGACTAATGAGCAGTCCGAGCACATGATTTAGACGCTCGAAGACATGTAAAGAGCTGGTGCTATGTATTTTAAAAAACTCATGGGACGACCATCTGCCATTGACTGAGTTTATTTATGATAATAGCTATCATACTAGTATCGGGATGACACTATATGAAATGTTATAAGAATAGAAAGTGTCAATCTCCGAATTGGTGAGAAGAAGTAGGCGAGTGAAAGTTATTAGCTTTTGATTTAGTCGAGCAAGCATCTGAAGAGGTTAAGTGAATTGTCAAAGACCTAAGATGGCTCAAAAAAAAAAGAAAAAGAAAAGAGAGGTTATACAAATGCTTGACAAAGACTAATTGATGTTTTGGTTAGAGACTCGATAAATTGAAAGTTCTCCATTCAAAGGAATTATAAGATTTGATCGATGAGGTAAGATGAGCCCTCGTTATATCGATTCAATTGAAGTCTTAGATCAAATTGGAGATATCACCATTAAATTGATATTACCTCCAGAGCTATTGAGAATATGTAATGTTTGTATATGTCAATGCTTCGAAAGTATAATCCAGAATTCATCTTATGTCATGAAAGATGAAACCTTAGAGATTTAGAAAGACATAAGTTATGCGGAAAAAGCCATTGGGAGTTTGGACGGAAAAGATAAGGTATCGAGGTCTAAGATGATTTAATTAATTAAAGTCCTATGGTCAAACCGTACTATGGAAGAAGCTATAGGGGACTAAAAAGCTTGATGAAAGAGAAGTATCCCGAGTTATTCACTTGATAAGCTAAGCCAAATTTGGAGGACCAAATTCTTTAAAGATGGGGAGAATGTGAAATCCCCCAATTTCATGTACTTACTCCATAATTGTGAAGTATTTTGGCTTAAATGAAGTAAATAGATAGGAGAATTATGAAGTATAAATGATGTATGGAACATGGAAGAAGTAATGAAATGGAAAGTCAAATAGTCAAAGAAGTAAATTATGATATTATGAGAATGCTTATAGTATGGCAAAATAAATGTAAGATTTTGTACAATTAAATATCAAAAATTAAGTGTAAGTTAAGACAAGTGTTATATGGAAGAAAGGGGACCAATTAAATGAATGGTCAAATAATAATGGTTAAAAGTTAAGATGAATTGATTTAATTTGATGATGATAAAACAATACCAAATTTTCATAATTAAATGATTATGTGTTGCTTATATGAAAGGGGAAGAAGAGAATTAATGGTCAAAGAAGGGTCAAAAAGCATAGTCAAAAAGGAAGCATGGCTGAGATGAGATGATATTGGATAGGGGAGCATTAAATGAACTTGATGAGTCATCCCCCAGCCATCCCCTACGGCAGCAACTCTTTCTAGCCCTCTCCCTTTCGTTCTCTCCATTTCTCCAAGTTTCTATAAGCTTCCAAGTCTCCTTCCATAGCTACCTTGACAAGCTACCTTATTCCTCCATCGATCCCTTTAGCTAGTTGAACGAAAATTGATCCTTGTCATTAGACTAAGTGATATCCGAAGTTTGGTAGATTGAATCCAAGTATTTGAGGAGATCTAAAAGTTTGAGATTTTGGTCACTAGCAAAAGGTAAGAGAAGAAGATGATTTGTTCAATTATGTTGATGGTATGGTGTTGTATTGAATTAGTATAACATGTTTATGGAAAATTCTTAAAGGTTTGCTTTGATATGATGATTTCAGATTTGAAGAAGAAAAAGATTAGGGTTGGTGAACCAAGTGATTTCATGTTCTCGAAGTAATCGAGGTAAGAAATTTATGTAACGGACGTAAGGCGGCTATGTCCGCATGTTTTACGATGTTTGTGTGGGGTTTGAAAAGAAACACCAGCTGATTTCATGCAGGAAAAATGACATTTTCGGACTTGTCTCCTAATACCAATTAGGTTAGGAGCAGCCGACTGCCTTAAGTAGCAGCCGACTGCCTTACGTAGCAGCCGACTGCCTAGAGACAACCAAAACGCCGTTTTTCGAAAATTGGTTCAAACCAGTCGACTGTTATGTAAGCCAGTCGACTGCTATTTACCCAGAAGCATTCTGTTTCAAACCAGTCGACTGCTATATGGGACAGTCGACTGCTATTTGCCGAAAATGCATTCTGTTTGAAAACCAGTCGACTGCTATATGGGACAGTCGACTGCTATTTGCCAAAATGCATTCTGTTTCAAAACCAGCCGACTGCCTATATGACCAGTCGACTGCTATTTCTTAAGAAGCATTCTGTTTGAAAATCAGTCGACTGCTATATGGACCAGTCGACTGCCCCCATGTATTTTCAAAGATGAAAATATCGAAATTTTAAATGAAAATAATTTCGATAAATGAAAGTATGAAGCAGCAGCCGACTGCCCTATGAGACCAGTCGACTGCCCTGTTTTGAAAAGTTGTTTTCAAACCTATTTTCAGAAAGTATGAAATGTCATGGCAAGAAGCTATATGGCATATGTTTTGAGATTATGCACTTTCATGTTTCTAGTAGGGGCTCTAATCAAGTCCTGAAATGATGTATGTTTGGCTGAGGAACCGTAAGTCAGGCCTCAGTCGCTGCAGAAGGACACCTGACTAGTGTTAACTGTAGCCACCAACAGTTGGCCAATCTGTCTTTATTACATGTTCGGCTAAGGGAGGATTCCTGGCCCTACGGGGTACGCCACATGATGATGATGATGATGATACAGTGCATAACTCCATAAAAGTACAAATAGTTTTTATGTTATCAAAAATTATATGTATATGCGATTTCAAAGAATAAAGAAATCGAAAGTACTTGGTTTACTTATATAAGAAGTTTTAAAAGAAGTATATGATGTATGATTTCAAGAAAGTATAAGATGTTTTAAGAGAAGTAACTATATATGACAATGATATTTCAAAGAAGTACTTGAAATATGTTTTGAAGAAGTATACGAAACATGCTATGCTATAGAAGCATGTAAAGTATGTTTTAAAGATAGAAGATGATGCATGTTTTTTAAAGAAAGTATGTTTGTTTAAACCATTGAAAGAAATATGCATGGTTGCAAACAATGAATGAAAGGAATATACGATGTATGCATGCTTTATAATGCTTTACATGACATTATAGAGCCAAGTAGGAAAAACTGCATATAGAGGCATAGTACGCTCTTTTACATATTTTTCTTACTGAGCGTAAACTCACCCTTTTACGAATATTTTTCATACAGACTATCTGAAGTAATCCCTCGCTCTCGATAGAAGAGCCTACGAGTGGATCTTGAAAGTTTACCTTCGAGAGACGCTTCCCAAGTAGTATAGAAGGTATACTTATGTGATTATGCAAAGTAAATTGTAATTCAGCTATGGTACAGTACAACTAACATTAATGTATATAAGATGTCGGGAATTTAAGTTAAGATGATGTATGAGATCCTGTGGAAACGGATGATACATATATACATGTATCATTAGTCTGTTTTACTGAAATTGAATTATTCATATTGAGCTGTTAGATATTAAGCTTAAGAAAGAAAAATATGAGTGACATTGACAAGTAAATCTAATCAAGTTAAGTGAAAATAGGAAAAGGTGAATTGTAAATGTATGGTGACCGGGGTGTCACATAATCATACACTTCAAATTTCAATACAAATTAAAGCAGCAAAAACTTTGAACAAATTCAGTTGATTTTGTAAATATTTTTTTTATGAAAACGAATATTCCAAGGACCCAATACCAATAATTTTTATCCAAAAAAGTACTTTCATTTCACCAAGGCCACAGATTCACAAAGGGACAAAGTAGCATGTGTCTTTCAATAAGGGTCGTGCTTTCCAGCCCCATGCAAAAAATAAAAAATAAAAAAAAGGAAAAAGAACTTTTGTTGTTCCCATATCAACTTTGGACGTTAAAGCAAGATGTTGATAACCCATCTATTCCCAACAAAAGATGGGTCATAAATTTCCATCAAGGCTTCAACATCTTTGTTGCGTGAGAACAACATGAATCAATTGGCGTGCTCTCGTAGCAGTAGACATGAGGAATAAGGAACTATCAAACGTAAAATATCATACAATAACGTTCTTCTTATGAATCCCACGCCAATTAAAAAATAATTTCCTTTGGATTTGGAAACTGTCTCAATTGCATTCAACAGGACGGTCCTTGGCTATATACGTAGACGTAATTATACATATCTTCTTTGCTTTTAATCACAAAGCCCATTTCTCATGCTTGCTTTTAATCTTTTTTTTTAATTACAGATATTATCATTTGTTTTACGATCTGAAACTAATTCTATTCGAATCAGAAGTGGTAAATAGTAAAATTTTCTCTACAATAGTGATTTCAAGATTCGAACCATATCTAAATACTTGAGAAAGAAGTTTACTTCCAATTCTTCCAACCAATTACTAGTACTTTTAATCTTTTTCTAGTTCTATACACTTCCACTTGTGGCTTTATATTAAGTTTGTGGTAAAGTAAAGAAAAAGGATTTTGTTCCTCTGTTATTTTTTTACGCATTATTTCCCACCGCACACATCATCATCATGATATGAATATACAAGAAGCATGCATGCATGCTTATTGAAATTCATATATTTGAATAGTGATTAGAGATGTATTAAAAAATAATGTGAGTAAACAAACCTCATTAAAAAAAAATATCAATTGGAGAAGAATGGAAATGGACGGAGCCAACTTGTTTCTGACTATGGAGAGGGGACATAACAGCTTGCTCTTTACTATAATTTCTTTGTCTTCTTGTATTAGTATAATTATTTTATATCAAAGTACCTAATATATATATATATATATATATATCTAAAAAATGCACCCATCTACCTTCATTACTTTCTCTACATTAAATACTTTTTAGTGTCTTCATTACTATTTTATTTTAATTCATGAGATGTTCTCATATCATATTAGGTATAATATTAATCTCTGTTCAAGCTTGGTGGCTAGTGTCGGCCTAAAAAAATTTAATCTATTAAAAATTCAAATCCAAAATTTTTTACTATAGATTGTCAGCACTCAAAAACTTAACAAAATCTTACACCACTAAATCAATCCTTTGAGTTTATCCATTACCATTATTTACACTCTACATATATATTAGAATTCATTTATATTTTTGAATGATGATTAAAAGCATATAAAATAATTCATTGATGAAATTATTTAAAAAATAATAAATGAGAGCTGGACCCAAAAAATAGGATTTCCTTCCTTCTTTCTAAACAATTGGATAAGAATAAAGTCACTCAAAAAATTAAGGATAAGAATAAGGAACCGGTCAGGAGCGAGTGGCTACGGACACTATTCATGTCCCACTAAATAATAAACTTGTCACGTTTTGATTTTACTCGTAAAAAATGTTTCAGCTATAGTGATATATTATTTTTATTTTATAATTTTCTTTTATAAAAATAAGACAAAACTGTATTTTCAAAGTTTTATGGAAGTAGTTTTTTAAATATATATTTTATAAAATTTAATTATTTAAAATATTTAAAACTATAGTGACAAAGAGAAGATTTTGAAACTTTAAGATCTTAAGTTTTAATCTTATCAAATGTGAGATTGAAATTAGTTTGTTATTGTTTATTATTATAATTATTATTATTTATATTTACTCATTTATTTAGTTACCGGTTCATCAAATGTAATATTTTGATTATAATTATAAATTCGAATGAAAATATACTTCTAAGAAAAAAATTAAAAATTTTTGACTAAAAAATTCAACTAAGATTATTTAGCTGATACAAAGTGAGTAATTTTATTTTTACATTTAATATAGTTAAAGTAGAATTCTGAACTTTATTCTCAATAACATTTACAGTGTTAGTATGTAATTGTTTAAAAATATAAACTGCATAAAATTTCAGAAAATTTTGTAAAAGTCAATAATTGTTGCACTAGTGTGCATGTATATGCACACCACACATATAGATATATGTTTGTGTGAAAAGTCAATAATTGTTTCACAACTAAAATAGGCAAAGGAAATGGTGTTTTCGACGGACGGGGACTAATAATCAATACTAGAAATTCTAAGCACAAGCAAATTAAGAAAATGGGGAAGCAGAGGACGCCAACTAATCGCCTCAAGTCGCTTTGATGGTAATCGTCAAAAATAGTTCAGCAGATTCAACTCGATCGCACCAACAAGACAACTGTTCTCTTTCCGCCATTGCCGCTTTAATTCTTCATATGAAAGAATGTTATAAACTCTCAGAAGAAGTAAAAGTGGATCTGTTTTCTCATGTATAGTCTTCTATCAAGTGAAAATGATATATGCTATTCACCAAGCACCAGCTTGGACAGATTGGAAGCGTTTTCTTGTGGCGCTGATATTTACATATACCAATTCGAACAGTTTCTTTCTCTAGATATACGGTTTACTGTATATGTTGTACATGGACGGGTCAAATCAAGTTTGAGTTGAGTTATTTTGACTTAGATTATTTTGGATTAAAGAAAAATTAGATCGTTTCAGATTTGGGTTAAAGAAAAATGAATCATTTTTGGGTTTTGATAATTTTGAGTTAGGATTAGGTTAGGTTTAAGTCAATTTGAATCCATGTAAACTTGAATTTGGATCAATCGAGTTCAGGCTAGGTTGGGCTCAAGTAGTTGACTTTTTTGGTCAAATCAAGTCAATGGAGTTTAGGTTTAGGTTGATTGAATGAGTGAGTTTTTTTGGGTTAGGCCTTTGTTGCTTCTAGTGTAGACATAACAATTTTAAACACAATACGGGTGACACAACACGAACACAATAAAAAAAATCGTGTGTGGATTTTTGAAAAACATATTTCATGTTTAGTCGTGTCGACATGAATTTCGACAAAGCGTTGTTTATGTAGAAATAAATTTAAGTAAACCGTTTTACATTAGAACACAATTAGCAAGTATAAAATACAAGAAGCACATTTAAATAAATCATATGGTGGATCCCATTCAAATGTATCGATACATTGAAGGAAGTAAGTATCCATCCACTTCAAGCCTAGCAAGCTCGAATGGAATGGTTAAATTTTTGTGTATACAAATGTAAAGATTAACAACATTGCCATGGTCTTGAAGCAGGCTATAGAAGCAAGAACCTTAAAGCAAAGCCAAAATTTGAAATCTAAAATTATACACATTTCCAAGAGCTTCAAGTTAGAAAAGAAAAGAAGAGACAAAGTTTAGATCTCTATATCCATTGTCTTGACAAGATTCCTTCAAGAGCTAAAGAGTTAATTAAACAACCTTAGTAGAGGCTCATCATTTAGCCACTTTTTAAACCCATGCTTGAAATTGTAAAAAGGGAGAGTTTCCTCAAGTGCCTACTTTGTAAAGTGAGGTTAGGTAGTAAAAGGTTTGCTCTGTGAGTTAGAAAAAAGAGCAATTGTAAAGATTACTTCCTTTACCCTACAAAATAGAAGGTAGGTTTGCTCCTTGAGCTTGTGAAAGAGGAGTAATAAGGTTATAATTGAGCCTTTGAGAAAAAAGAAAGTTTTCTCCTTGAACGTGCAAATTGGAGAGGCTACATCATTTTCAAATGAGTGAATTTGGTGGTAATCTTTGGGAGGAACTTAAGGTAAAGGACGTAAGTAACGGCGATGAACTTCTATATATCAGTGTGTGAAGCTTCTTTTCCCTACACTCATTACCTGCATATTTTTTACTGCTTTGTTAATATATTATACATTGCATTGTTAGTATAGGTTGTAATTAAATAAGAAAGTGTGAGAACCCCGTTTTTCCCATATCCGGTATAAGTTAAAGAGTGTAGGAACTTAAAAGAAAATATTGATTGTTAAAATATCTAAATAAAGGGTCAGTTTGATAAGGTTTAGAGAAGTACTTGTGTGGGCCCCACAAGACTTTCTTTGTTAAGTGAGACCCTAGAATAATGATATTTGAGGTAAAATAAGAATATAGCAAGAATCTACATCTCAAAATCACCTCATTTCAGTATATTTTGAAAAGTATGCAACAAATTCAAAAATGATGATTAAAGACATAGGTCGGAAGAATTTTAGTGAAAAACAATCAAACCGAGTTGACTTTTGACCAACTAATAGATGTGTGATAATCTACGTGTGATAAAGATTTATGTCATGCCATTAGATAGACCAAATCACACCCAAAAAATAAAATTTACGCGATTGACCCGATAAAGGTATTTTGGTAATTTCCTCTTATGGTCAATCAAACCTTAGTGAAACCTTATCCAATGATTAGAATATGTTCAATACTCATATTCTATGATGAAATAAGATATTTGGAAGTTAAACTGACTGGTTAATAACGTTATTGAAATACAAAGGGCAAAATTGTCCAAAATCATAAGTATAAAGGCATTTTGGTAATTTACCCATTAAAATATTAATTGTTTAGAATTTTTTGGTTTCTTCAAGTCATGACCAGCCATCATCTTCTCCATTCATTCATCCTCCATAGCTAAAGCTTGTAAGAGAGAGAAAGTCACCAAAACTCCTACCTAAACACACCAAAACCAAAATCAGTCTTCACAAACCACCCAGTTTTTAGTGCTATTTAATTTGGTACCAAAATCCAAGCCAAAAGAGGCCAAAATCTTGGTGCAACTAGACCTGCCCGTTTCGACCACTTGAAGAAGGTGAGAGAAAGTTTAGTTTTTCACGGTTTTATGACTTTATACTATGTGATCTACATGTTTAGCTATGTGTTTAAGCTTAAATTGAATTAAAACCATGAGAATCATTCCCCTTAGGTTTTAGCCACCATTCTTTAAGCATGAATATGATGTTGTTTGATGTGAAAATGATATAGAATTATTGTAGAATAATTATAAAACATGAATTCAAGCTTAAATTGTTGAAAGGAGTTGTGTAGCCATATATTCGACCTAGTGAAAGGGATACTGGAACCATGCTCAATTCAATGCAATTTGGGTCTTAGAATACTGTATAAATTAATATAAGACTGCTGGTGAAGTTAAAACCAAAAAAGGAGGTACTCTGACTATATTTGTAGTTTGGCATCCGGTGTGAAGTAAACCGGATTTGCTGTTGTTTTAGGAAATATGAAAGACCTTAAAGTCTAAAATATTCTTCATAAAAAGAAATATGAAATTTGACTGTATTTTGATATCATTTTGTAGCCTCGAAATAAGTGGCGCAAAGGAAACGATAAGCGAATACATGTTTGCTTATCTGATTTGCTTATTGGAGATGATTAATATACCGCATTGTGATTGAAATAGGTAAGGTATATATATAAGATGTAGGGATACTGTGACTGCATTAATATCATTGATCGATTGATTTGAAAATTCTACATCATTGAATATGGAAACAGATTTGAGATCGATTGACTAGACTAAATGATTTAATTTGGTTTTCTAAACTGTTAATTGAAATTGTGATTGATTGATGTTAGTAAACTGGAGTTGTGGTGTTTGAACTGTATTTTCGTGCAGGGAGGTTAAGGCATATATAGCTGTTATGCTGCCAAAATTTCATTTAACACGATATAAACTCTATATTTCAAATAATGAAATTTAAAGACATTTTTAATGGATTTTAGAAAGTAATTTGAGTTGAAATTCTCATAAAAGTCTTGAGTAACATTAAATTTGTAACTTAGTTTCAAAGATTGATTTTGATAGATTTCTCTGATTGCATGACTTATACAAGTGATGGCAACCTTTTTATGCATAAATAAAATATTTTGAACTCTGAGTTTTGATTTGAGAATATTTGCCAAATTTTATTCTTTAACTGCTAATACTTTGATCCTAATGGTTTTATGAATTCAGTGATAATCTGTTTTATTGTATCAATCTTGAAATGTGTTATTACTGATTTATGAACTGCTTTGAGTGTTTGATTGAAGTTAAAGTTTTATTTGGTTTGATTGAAGTAAATGCTTTTAGTACTTTGAAATTACTAACCCTATTTACTGAAAATGTCCATTTTCTGATTTAAGTTAAATGTTTTGAGTTTAACTAAACATATTGAACAGAATATATATTGAATTTCAAATGATATGATTTAAAATCAAAACTTGGTTCCCAAGGGTTTATATTGTGACTACTAGGGTGGTAAATCCCTGGTCAATCCAGGCACTTCCAGCCTTCATAATAAAATGTGTATTTATACTACTGTGCTAGGTTTTGAAAATATAAAGTATTGATTTTATTGTTTTCAGGGGAATCAAGTAAATATTTTGAGACTGATGGCCCCTATCATGCTTGTTTGAGTGAGTGATCGTTTGCTGTTAGACCTTAGCCACGTCTTCAGCACCTATAGATGTCACTTGGCTAATGTATACTGTGGACCTTTACTTGACTATGGCCATACGTCATTAGTAATCCCTTTGGGATCTTTCTTAGGCATGATGCTATTAGGTGTAGCCTAGTCTCCACTGTTCTGCTACTGAACTGTCTTGATAAATGTTTATGAAATCTGATGATTGATTTGATTTACTAAGTGTTTACTAGATCTGATCGATTATTACTTGTGAAATCCCCAAATTTCTGTAATTTTTCCAGATCATATAGTATTCCAATTTGGAATAATTAAATAAATATGAAATTTTGATGTATGAATGATATATGGGACATAGAAGGAATAATGGAAATTATAGTCAAATGGTCAAGAAGTTAATTTTGATATTATGAAAATAATTGGGTATAAGGAAAGAAATATCAGATTTTTGGTAATTAAATGACATGTAGCCTATGAATGGAAGAAAGAAGACTAATTAATTGGTGGTAAGATATTTAATAGTCAAAAGAGGAAATATTAAAGTGATAGAGATGAATTAAATGAAGCTTATGAGTCATCATCTTCACCATTAAGTGCCGATAGCCATCTATGCTCCTTCTCCCATTTTCTCCAAGTTTTTAAGTAATATTCACCTTGTAGAACTCCCCTCTTCCCTCCTCGAATCATCAAACTTTGGTAACGAAAATCGATCCTTATTGCCAACTCTAGTTATACCAGTAATATGAAGAGCTGAATCAAAGGAATTAAGGAGATCTTGTTGCTGTCATTTTGGTGACTAACAAAGGTAAGAGAAGAAATCGATTTATTCAATTTTGTTCATGGTGTGGAGTTATGCTGAGTTGGTATAGCATAATTGTATAAGTTTCTTAAAGGTTTGAACTATGATCATGTTTGCAGCTTTGAAGAAGTGAAAGGCTAGGGTTGATACAACCAAGCTAGTGGATTATTAGCTATTGAGGTAAGGAATATATGTAACGGACGTAGGGTAGCTATGTCCGCATGTTTTACATGTTTTGGGATAAAGTACAAGTTGATTTAAATGCAGGAAGTTCAAAATTCAGATTTGACTCCTAGTACCAATTTGGCTAGGAGTAGCCGACTACCTTAAGTAGCAGCTGACTGCTTAGAGATAGCCAAAGCGTAAATTTTCAAAAATCGATGCAAACCAGTCGACTGCTATTTTCAGAAAGCATTCTGTTTCAAACCAATCGACTGCTATATGACCAGTCGATTGATATTTACTTGAAAAGCATTCTGTTTGTGAAACCAATCGACTGCCAATGAGCCAGTCGACTACATTTTCTCCGAAAGCATTCTGTTTCAAAACCAATCGACTGTTATATGGGACCAGTCGACTGCCCCATGTGTTTTTAGATTTTCGAAATATCAAAATTTTAAAAGAAAATAATTTCGATTAATCAAGATATGTGATAGCAGCTGACTGCCCTATGAAACCAGTTGACTGCCCTGTTTGTACATGAGATTTTACAAGCTTACCTTGCATGATTTCAATTGTGTTAGTAAAGAAGTATATGACAAATGTTTTGATACTATGGACTACTTACTGATCATGCATTTCTGTATCTGTCTGAGAAAATCTGATCAAGTCCTTAGTATATGTATCTAAACTTGACTAAGGAACCCTAGTTCGATCCTCAGAGCCACAGATGTCACCTGACTAGTGTTCACTGTGGTTTATCAACATTGGCCAATTGTTTTTGTTATATGTTTGGCTAAGGGAGGATTCCTGGCCCTTACATGGGTACGCCACCTGCCCTCATAAGACATTATCTAATGCATGATTCCGTTGAAATGTTAATAGTCTCCACTTGATTTGAAAGATATCTGTATGTGTATGATTTCAAGTGATTTAAGGCATATGCAAGTATATGAATTTCTTAAATTTATGTAAGAGAATTATATGAGGAAGCATATGCCTTTATCTACTTTACCTGAATATCTGTTTTGTATGTTACTTGATTATATGAAAATGATTTACGAGATTTGATTAATCATCTACTTGATATGTGATTTCAAAGGTTTCCTCATAATATTATAGAGCCAAGTAGGGAACTAGCATATAGTGACATAGTACGCTCTTTTACATATGTTTCTTACTGAATGTAAACTCACCCCTTTACAATCATTTTTCACACAAATTTCTTGAAGTGAATTCCTCTCCAGATAGAGGAGCTTACTTTTAGGATATAATAGCATACCTTCGAGATATGCTTCCCTATAATTCCTGAATGTATACTCAATCGTTTGTATTTCAGCTATTGTACAGTACAATACTACAATAATGTATATTAGTTGTTTGGGGATATAGACTATGTAAGATATGTGAGATCCTGATGTATTAGACGCATGTGTATATGAAAAATACAATTCATGTGAAATTTGATATCATACTATAAGTAATAAAGCATAAAGTATAAGAAGAAGAACGGATGACAACGACAAACAAGCCTAATCAAGTTGTATGTGAAAGAAAAAGTTAGTTGATATTTAATTATTATTTGATTAAAAGTAGAGGTCGCGGGTCACGACAAAGATTGGTATCAGAGCACGATTAGTCTAATGTTTGTCAGTGTTAATAAGCTAGAATTAGTGTACATCCCTAAGTACTGTACTTGTCTGAATACATATGCGATGTATAACTGTTTGAAGTGATACTAAATCACTCGTTTTGAAGTGATATTGACAGAATGAGTACTAGAAGAAGGGGTGCTGGTAGAGGACGAGAAAGGGGCAGAGCAGAACCGTCCCCAACGCAATCTCCTCCTTCATCTCCACCGCATAGCCCGAACACTAGGCTAGCTAAAATGAAGAGGCATATGGAAACTATGGCCACCATGTTTACACAGTTTATGGCTAACTTCCCTAATGTGGCCACTACTGCACCAGTAGCTTCACCTACAATACCTCCTACTACTTCAAGGAATACTCTTCCTATACCTCCTACACCTACAGTACAGCCCCCACCAGCACAGATAGAGCTACCCCCACCAATCCCAGCTACTGAGAGGCGGGATCCTAGTGCTTATTGCAGTGTTGCATTGATTAATAAGAAGTTGGATCCGCCTAAGTTCAAGGGGGATAGAATCCGTTGGTCGCAGAGAACTGGGTGAAGACGGTCACTAAATCCTTTAAATACATGACTTGTTCTAAGAGAAAGAAAGTAGTTTTGGCAACTTATTTATTAGTGGACGATGTCGAACATTGGTGGCAGTCTACTCGGGCCATTTTGGAGGCTCGACATGCTGGGGTTACATGAGATAGATTTTTAGAGGCCTTTAATGAACAGTACATCCCCCGCACTGAACAGACTAGGTTAAAGATTGAGTTTTTGAACTTGACTCAGGGGACAATGTCTGTTAATCAATATGAGTCGAAATTCATTTCTTTGAGCAGATTTGATCCAGAGGTCCTAAGGACTGAGGGACATAAGATCTACCGATTTATAAAGGGATTGAAGCCTCCTATCAGGTCTAAGTTGTATCCTATGGATATCACCACATATAATGAGGCGGTCCGTAAGGCTCAGCTCTGTGAGTAGGACTATGATTTTCATCATACTGACTTCTGAGCGAAGGATAAAGGCAATGAACCGATGAAGCGGAAGTCAGAGGAGAAAGCCTCTAGAGACAGGTATCCTTATAGGAGAAGTAGACGTTATGAAGGGGCTTCGATAGGTAAGCAAGTAAATTATAAGAAAATGACTTTTGTTTTAATTAAATGGTTATATGAAAATATACTGAAAATTTAAGAGTTTATGATGGTTATGAAACAAGGACTCCTAAATCTACTGGGATCAAGATAAGTGATGAGAGATCCTGATATTTAGCTGGTAGTACCACTAGCTCACCGAGGAGTACGATGCAAAGGTGTGAGCAATGCGGGAAATTTCATGGGTCACAACTTTACCGGTTAGCGAGTGGTGCTTGTTTTAGATGTGGTGAAATGGGACATCAAATTAAGGATTGTCTTAAGAGGAATCTAAGAGAGTCCAAAGAATCAGGAAAGACCACCCAACCACAACCTAAGGCCACAGCTGCTGAGAAGGGAAAGAAAGCTGTGACTCAAAGATGAGTATTTGCTATTGATGAGGAGTTTGCCAATGCTTCGTCCAAGGTGATTAAAGGTAAGATTTACCTTTTTGATATAAGTGTTACTGCATTATTTGATCTAGGCTCTACACACTCTTTTGTTTCTCCTAGGATTGCTATGAAATTGCCTGTTAAGCTTGAACCCTTAGGACAATTGTTGCAAATAAGTACTCCATTTAAGGAATCACAATTGACAGATATAGTGTATCGTGGTTGTAAGCTACGGGTAGGAGAGAGGGAATCAATAGCTGACCTAATCCTACTAAATATGTATGGATCTGATGTTATATTAGGGATGGATTGGTTGGCTAAGAATCATGTGATATTATATTGCTATGCTAAGACTGTAATCTTCTCTTCTCCCATTAGCTATGTTGTAAATTTTGCAAGTGATTAATGTAAAAGTATATTTGCTATTTGAAATTGAATTGATAGAGAATATACTTGTCATGTGAAGGATTTATAGCGTATGTAGTGGATGTAGAAAAGAAACGTCCTAGACTCCATGAAATTCTAGAGGTCAATGAGTTTCCAGATGTGTTTCTGGACGATCTTCCAGGACTTCCTCCGGATAGGGAAATCGAGTTTACTATTGATTTGGTGTTGGGAACTCAGCCCATTTCGAGATCTCCCTATCGGATGGCTTTAGTCGAATTGGAGGAACTTAAGAAGCAGCTTCAGGAGTTACTAGACAAAGGGTTCATACGACCTAGCGTATCCCCATGGGGTGCTCCTATGCTTTTTGTCCAAAACAAAGATGGCAGCATGAGGCTGTGTATCGACTATCGATGGCTGAACAAGGTGAAAATCAAGAACAAGTACCCTCTTCCCAAGATTGATGATCTCTTTGATCAACTGCGGGGTGCACAAGTCTTTTTTAAGATAGACTTGAGGTTGGGATATCATTAATTGAAGATCCGGAGTGAAGATATCCCTAAGATGGCATTTAGGACGAGGTACGACCATTATGAATTCCTAATAATGTCGTTCGGTCTAACAAATGCACCCGCAGCATTTACGAACTTGATGAACGATGTGTTCAAGCCATATTTGGACAAGTTTGTCATCGTTTTTATCGATGACATATTGGTGCATTCGAGATCTCGGGAAGAGCATGAGCAGCAATTAAGGATAGTTCTGCAGACCCTCAGAGATCGGGGATTGTATGCCAAGCTAAGTAAGTGTGATTTTTGGCTAGATCAAATCTCCTTTTTTGGTCATATAATTAATAAAGATGGAGTTTCAGTCGATCAATCGAAGATTGAAGCTGTGGTGCAATGGGAGAGACCGAAGACAGTTACGGAGATTAGGAGTTTCTTATGTCTAGCTGGCTACTATCGAAGATTTGTGGAGGGTTCTTAAGGTTAGCTGCTCCCTTGACGTGCTTAATGCGCAAAGTGAAATTTGAGTGGAATGATGCCTACGAGCTAGTTTCCTAGAGTTGAAGCGCAGGTTGACTACTGCACCTATTCTCACCATTCCTAGTGGTTCTGGAGGATTTTCAGTATATAGTGATGCCTCTGGACAAGGTTTAGGTTTGTGTTAATGCAACATGGTAAGGTAGTTGCATATGGTTCTCGACAATTAAAGGACCATGAGAAGAACTACCCAACTCATGACTTAGAGTTAGCTGCAGTGGTATTTGCTCTAAAGATATGAAGGCATTACTTGTATGGTGAGAATTTTCAGATTTTTACGGACCATAAAAGTCTGAAGTATTTGTTCTCTCAAAGAGAATTGAATATGAGACAGAGGAGATGGCTTGAGTCTCTGAAAGATTATGATTGTGAGATCTTGTACCACCCGGAAGTATGTGGGAATCGTGTTGTACATGATGATCCGAGAGTATGTCATCGATAAAAACGAGATGAAAATGACATTAAGCAATAAGAAAAGGAAACAATTTTAATTAAAACTGAAGAAACAATAAGAAACAAAGAAGTAATTAAAACTGAAGAAGAATGAGATGAAAATGACATTAAGCAAGCACAACTTAATGTTAAAGCTATACATATTCTATTTTGCGCTTTAAGCCCTAATGAATATAATAAAATTTTTTTGTGTGATAGTGCTAAGAAAATATGAAAAAAAAAATTAGAAGTCACACTTGAAGAAACCAATTAAGTCAAAGAGACCAAAATCAAGATGTTAACATAAGATTATGAGATGTTTAAGATAAAGTTCAATTAGTTAGTTGATAAAATGGCTAATAGATTTACTAACCTTGTCAATTGTCTCAAGGGGCTAGGCAAGACTTATTCCAATATGGTATTCGTTAAAATGATTTAAACAACCTCCTCAAATCATAGGAAGCAAAAGTGACAGCTATAGAGGAATCAAAGGATCCCAATACTCTTTTCATAGATCAATTGATGTGATCATTACTTATCTATAAGATGAAATTAAAAGGAGTAAGGATCCTCTAAACAAGAACTTAGGAATAGCCCTTAAGTCCTTAATTAGTGAAGATGATAGATTACAAAAGAATAGCTCTAGGAATTAAGAACTAGAATTAGCCATGCTTTTTATGAGATTTAATAAATTTATGAAAAATAGAACTAAAGGGATGGAAAATAAAATCTTTTTGAAAAGATTCATCTAGGGGGAACCCAGTGTAAGGGATGAAAATCCCATTATATGTTTTGAGTATAATAGGTCGGGACACATTCGACAAGATTATCCTATAGTTAGGAAAAAAGATGGAAAAGAAGCCTAACTAAAAGGCTATATTTGCAACATAGAGTGACAATGATATGTCTAAGAATGAAAATGAAGATGATGATGATGATGATGATGATAATGAGGTTTCAAACTTATGCTTTTATGGAAGAAAAAGAATCACATGATTCTTTGAGGAGCTATAAGATATATTTGATGAATTGGCAAGTGAGTACATTAAGATGAGAGAGAAGTATAGGAAAATAGTTGCCAACCCAACTTGTGAAAATTAGAACTTGGCAATGACTAAGGTAGAACTAGAAGCTAGGATAAAGAATCTTAGTTAAGAGAAAAAAGAGCTTGAAAAGAAAATACAAATTTACATAATTCTTTCTCGAGATTCTACATAGCACAGCAAAAATTAGATCAAATGTTAGAACCTCAAAGAGCTTTCTTTAATAGGGATGAGCTAGGATGTAACAACGTTGAGAAGGAATCTCAACTAAAGAATTTCCTTGTTAGAGAAATAGAAGTTTAAGCCACTTCTTTGGGGTGTAGCTGCTGTCATAAATTAAGACATAGTGAAGCTAGTTGTAAATTTATCAAGACTACATTTAGAAAGAAAACAATTAGAATTGCATGGACGTTTAAAGTGAATGTAGTGGATTTTATGAAGGGTAAAAACAAATGAAAAGAAGAAAGCAAGAATTTAATCTCTACTTTATTCTGATTAGATGCCATTACAAATAAATATTGTATTTCAAATAAAGTAGAACCTCGCTAGAAAAGGAAATAGTAAAATCTTAGTGCTTGAAAACATGGAGAAGCATCATGAAAATGTCTTTTGAACAACTAAAGTAACATTGTCCACAATATTTTAAATTAAAAAAAATACTAGATAGATAGGGATGATAAAATCAAGGACCTGGGTGGGCTTCATGCCCATTATTCCATTCATAATGAACGCCATCACCCAGTACAGTTGTGAGTTGTTTGTTTGGGGGTGACTATTTTTAAAATTTTAAAATAATAAATTTAATATAAAATAAGAGAAATTATTGATATATTAGTTTTAAACTCGTACGATGCACAAAAAATGTATTAATTAAATAAAAAATTTGTTGATAATATATATTTTTTAATTTATAATATAAATTATTATATTTATGAAAAATATAATACTTGTATATTATATATTTTTATTTGTAATTTGTATATGACAATACAATCATATAAAAATATTATATATTGATATAATTATGTAAATTTTGTAAAAATTAAATCAAACTTATATTTTAATTTATTAAATGAAAATAGTATATAAAGAAAATTTAACATGTATTTGATTTGAAGAAATTGAAAATTCTTTTATCTTAAAATCAATCTCCTGTACAATTTTTTTAAATAGAGTTTTTCAACGAATTCTTCTTAAGCTAAAGAGATAACAAAAGATTCTTGCGTATTTCTTGTTATCTTTGAATGATGTGTCACTTTACTTAATAACACAATAGATTCCACATATGGAATGGAAGATTGGATAAAACATTAATTTGTAATTTGATTCAATTAAGTTTCGGTATAACATATGTTATATGAAAATATAACAAAATAGTCATATTATATAAATTATACATACTTGGTCCAATAATTTTCGATGTTCAAGTTAAGGATCAAAGTAATACACCTTAGACACAGTAAGCTTAGTACTTGCTTTCTCAAAACTATAATTTGTCTCTTAAGATATTTTATTAAAATTCTATTTATTTAAGTTAAATGTTAACAAATTAAAAAAAATAGTTAAATGGCTCTTTCTATTCTACCAAAAATAGAATGTATTAACGTCATGTTGGTATGAATAGATTATTTGTCAAAATTTTACAATTCAAAACTCAATGATTGAGTTTCAATTTTAACATATATTGATAAAAAAATAATTAATCTATTCATACTGTAAATAATTTCTGTGATAGTATTTACTATGTGTGAAAGTTATTTCACATATAATTTTTGAATTTTGCCTATCATTGTACGTTGTAGATAATTGATTTTTTTAAAATTTTATTGATATTACATAGATTTAAGTTAAAAGATTGAAAAGAAATAAGTGATATTATTTTATAAAATTAATAAACATGAATAAAGAAATTAAAAAAAAGATAAATAATTCAATATTAAAAACACAATAAAACTTTTATTTTATAATAATAATAATAATAATAATAATAATAATAATAATAATTTTATGCATAATGAGAGATTTCATCTTTTTGAAACTTGAAAAAGGATAATTAAAATTTTTAATATATATAATGTTATCATTTAGACAGTTAAAAACAATTTAATTTTAATCTAATAATACGTATGCAAGTTATAATACATTTCTGTAATGATTTTAATATAAATATATATAGATGTTTTCTTTTAGAAAACAATAAAAATTTATTAATAAAAGCTATGAATATAGATGTTATATTTTGTAATATTAATATAAATAGAGATAAATGATATGTGATTTTTATTTAATTTTAATCTATATATAGATATAGATGTATATCTTTTAAAAATTGAAATAGATAATTTATTTAAAGAGATAATTAATTTATTTTGTATTTTTAATATATATTCATAGAGATTTCTACATTTTTTAACTTGAAAAAGGATACTTATTATTTTATTTTTTGAATAGAAGATAATTATTATTTTAGTGTACTAAATATCACGTGTCAAACATATAAATAATCCACATAAGATGTTTTATTTTGAGCCAAGTGCTTCGGCTTTATATGTGTGTTTATAAAAGATAATACGAAACATATTGTTATATTGATATTGCATGTTATAATACATTGTCTATGTAGACACCAAATTTTGTCCAAAATGATAATTTTATACTCAATTGGACTCTCAAAGTTCAAATTAAAAACATTGGACTTCAAAGCTCATTAAAATGAGTAAATTTTGACTTTCTTATTTATTTTATTTTTTTTATTTTTCTGCTTTTATTTTTATAATTATTTTTATTGTTATTTGTTTTCATTTCTATTATTATTATTTTTATATATTTGTTTTTATTTTTATTCTGTTATTATTGTTATCACTTTTATTATTATTATTTGATATTAATATTATTATTATTATTATTATTATTACTGTTTTTATTACTATTATTATTATCTTTTCTTTTATTATTATTATTATTATTATTATCTTTTATTATTATTATTCTTTTCTTTTCTATTATTATTATTATTGTTTTATTTTTGTCCTGTCATCCCCAGCCGCCGGCGGTTCCAATCCTTCCCCCTAGGTCTCGGCTGCAACAAATTCACCTTCCCCAGATCAATCCCATCCTGACATAGTCTTGAGGACTGTAAAACAATGGAAAGAACCTAAATCGGTTCTAACCCTCCGGATCAATGGTTGATCCGGAATCTGTTTAAGAGGCTTAGATTTTCGTCGGGATTCTTCTTCTTTTTCGGGGGGAGACAGACTCAAAATACCAAAAAAAAAAAACCTAAAGACTCCATCACCGAAACCCTAAGCTACCCTCACTGAGCCATCACCCCAGACCACCATCCAACCACTGTTTCCCGAACACCAGAAGACCACTACCATCGTCATCATCACACACCACCGCCATCATCAAACACCACCATCATCATCACCGTATACCTCCGCCAACAACCAAACACCACCACCTTCATCATCACTCACCACCACCACAACCCCCGAAGTCACAACACTATCGCATCACCACCATACCTGAACCCCAACCTAGATCTGGAAACCCTAGAATCCGAGGACCCCGGATCCCAGATCTGAGATCTAGACCTAATACCTGCAAAACAAAAAAACAACCATACCACAATCACAACCACAATCAGATCCAACTAGAGGTGAAAATAAACACAAAACAAAACAAAAAAAGGGGGAAAGGCTTTCGGGAGTTATCAGATCCGGGGGGTTGGGGTGTTTTCGGGGAAAACAAACCCCAGATCTGAGAAGAGGAAGGAGAGTGAAGTCTTTTTAGGGTTTCGGGAGTATCACCGGCGACCGGCACACGGCGGCGCACGGCGGTCGGAAATCGCCCCGGGGAAGGAGGGTTGAGAGGATTTTTGGTTTCTGAACTTTTTTTTTGGGAAAGGCCGGGTAAAATGAAAGAAGAAAAAAAAATGGGACATTTTATATAGGAGTGAAACGGTGCGTTTTGGAGTTGACCCAAGGCTGACCCGCGCGTTGACCCGACCCGGATCCGAGATCCGCGCGACCCGGTTCCGCTGTGACCCCTCGCGACCCGCAAGCCACGTCCGACCCGGTTCCTGACCCGTTCCGTTGGCAGGCTTGGGTCTCGTCTTGGGCCTGATTTGTGGGCCAGTTGGAAGGCTTCTTTTGGGTTTTCAAGCCCAACCCGTTTTGGTATATTTTTTATCTAATATTTATTTATTTATTCTGTTAAATATATTATTTTATGTATTTTTGATATATTTGCATAACATAAAAATAAATATTTGTTTGTATATAAAATCCTTTAAAAGCTAATAATTTTAAGTTTAATCATAGAATTAATAATAAATATATAGTTTAAGATATATATATATATATATATATAAAATATAAAAAAAAACAAATAAATAAAATATGTAAGTAAATTATGGGAGATATATATGATTTAAAAATATATATAAATAAATATGTAAATAAGCATGTAAATAAATATAAAATCATACATATAAAAAAATGTATATGGATATGTATATAAAATACATAAAATAGGTATATAAAGTACATAATTATATATTTTCATTTATACATATAATAATATTTTTTTTAATACAAAAATCTTTTTAGGAAGTTAGGAAATTTATATAATTCTAAAATGTACATAGGATGTATAAAATGTGTAAATAGATATAAAATATTTTTTTTATATAATTTTCTTTTTATTATTAAACAAATTACCATAAAAGAATATTTTAAGAAGCTAAAAAATAAAAGTAAAAATACCAAAATAAAATAAATAAATAAAGTAAGCCTGAATCCCGATGATAAGTCTTCGTTGAACTCGCAAGTAGCGATTCTTCGAAAAACTTTAGGTGAGGGGAATTATATCGAATGTTACCAGAGTATTGGGATATTCGGTATTATTTCTCAATATTCGATTTCATGCTTATTTTTTTATTTTTTTTATTTTTTTATTTTTTATTTATTTATTTACTTTCTATTTTTTAATTTTAAAATATATATAATAATGATAATGAAAAATACATAAAAATAATAATGCATAAATATTAAAAACTAAAATAAATAAAATTCGTCCGATGATGGGATGTCATGAAACTCACAAGTAGTGATTTCTTGACTGATCCCTAGGTGAGAAGAGTCGTGCTAAGTGTTACCAGAGTATTGGGATACTTAGTATGATTTTTCAATAATTTAAATTTTTATTAAAAATAAAATAAATTAGTTTTTAAAAGATTAATAGAAAATTTAAATTTAAATAAACAAATTTCCGACGATGGGATGTTATGAAACTCACAAGTAGTGATTTCTTAACTGATCCCTAGGTGAGAAGAGTCGTGTTAAATGTTACCAGAGTATTGGGATGTTTAGCATGATTTTTCAATAATTTAAATTTTTATTAAAAAATAAAAATAAATAAATAAGTTTTTAAAAGAAAATAAAAAGATTAATAGAAAATTTAATTTGTTTTATTAAAAATAAAAATGGATAAATTTTTAAAGGAAAATAAAAAAAGAAATCAATAATAAAATTTAAATTTAAATGAAATTCTTCCGAGGATGGGATGTCATGAGACTCACAAGTAGTGATTTCTTGACTAATCCCTAGGTAAGAGGAATTTACTAAATGTTACCAGAGTATTGAGATATTTAGCTAAATTTCTCAATATCAAGAGTTTCATTAATAAAATCAAAATAAATAAATTTCTTTTAAGTTCCATGTGCATCATGTACTATCTGTTTGCATCATATGCATTCATAATAATTTTCGAAGCGAGTGTGAATCTTCCGATGATGAGATTCTATAGAACTCACAAGCAGTGATTCTTAAGAAATCTCTAGGTGAGGAAAATTATTTCAAATGTTACCAGAGTATTGGGATATTTGATTTAATATTTTCAATACAAATAGGTTCACATTTACTTTTGAAAAATAAAATTTAACCTTTTTTAAAAAAAATAAAAAAAATGATTTTTACAAATAAAAAAAAATAACTTTGAATAAAAAGAATAAAACTGATTGCAATGAAATAAGAATTATTTTTAAATATTAATTCAAGACCATTTTATTAAAATTAAAGGATAACACATGATTATTATGGTACCGTTTTTTAACGGGCGTCGTGGGGGTGCTAATCCTTCCCCACGCGTAACCGTACCCCCGAACCCAATTTTTGTTTCGCAGACCAAAAGATTATCTTTTTAATAAAACTTAATTAATTTTGAGATTTTGTTAAAAAGATAAACATTTTTAGGTGGCCAATCGCACCTAGTTAAAAAAGATTGGTGGCGACTCCCATTTTTGTTTTTAAAAGTTTTTTTTCAAAATCGTCGAGCGCGAAGCCGTTACGACAGCTTGGCGACTCCACTGGGGACGCTTTTTGAGGGTCAAGCCATTCATTAATTATGTGTTATCCAAAGTTTTAATTTAATAGTCTTGAATGATGTTTAAACTTAATTCACTTGGATTTTGAAAATGATTTTGTTTGCATTTGCATTTTATGTTATTTATTTTATGTTTTATATTTGTATATACTAATTCTTAATAAATTGTTGGGGCATTGTAGAATAAGGGTTATGGTTTGATAAATGTTCCCTCATTCACACACTTGCACATGCATTTGCATAACATGAGCCCTATACCCGGGTTCCGTCCTTTTTAGGAGGGAGTAGAGTACCTTTGCTCTCGTGAGGTAATCACCTCCGCAATGGCAAATGAAATACTCCCACTCAAATTATTTCTCTACTAGTCCAGAGTGGACGTCAGTAAGAGATGATTTGGGAACCTTTAGTTTCTTAAAACCAAGCTCAGCATATAAAAAGCCTCAAAAGGCCAGCCTTAGGTAGAGCCACATCCAATTTTCGCAGAAATTATCCTAAGATTAGGACACATAAGGGAACATTTTTACTATCTTCTTCATATCATAACTCGAATCATTTTTCAAAATTCGTATTTTTATAAAATCAAGATATATATATATATATTTCTATATCATTCTCAAATAAAATTTCACAATTTTACAACTTTAAAGAATAAAGCCAAGGTTCACTCAATCTTTCTTCTTTGCCTAAAAACAACAAGAAAATATCTCTTCATTCTTTAATACCACAAAATATATTTCTTATTTTTTGGAACTTATGCATATACACAAATTTTTTATTATCACCTTTCTTCAAAAAACAAATAAAAAAGGAAGTTAAAAGAAATAAATCATAGTGTGAAAATAAGATTTTTTTCTCTTAAATACAAAAAAAAAAACAAAACAAAAATCTATTAAAAAAAAAAAAAAGAAAAAAAAAATCATCAAACTCAAAAAAAAAAGAGAAGAGAGAGAAGAATTCATTTATTGAACTTAAATAAGAGAAAATTTTGATTCCTTTTGTTCTTAAATTTTAGCATGGCATATCCCATTACATTAATACATCACATAATAAGGAGGGTATTCATTTTTTAGGTTAAAGGAGGTCAAAGACATGGGAGATCAATTAGAAGCTAGACTTACTGCTTTGGAGAATAATCAAGAGGAGTTTGGACATGATATACGAGAGATAAAAGGAAAGCTAGCTAAGATAATGAAGATGCTTGAAAGCTTTGGAGAGACTAAAGTAGTCCATCCCCAAGGGTCATCGTCACTTCCAAGACAATTACACATTGGATCATCAGCAAGCGGAGACCAATCAACCCTTCATGAAATGGCTTGCCAAGGACACTCCAATGCTCTCAACTGTCCAGACGATGATCCTGTGGTAGAAGAGGCTATGAAAAGGGTGAAAAAGGTAATGGATGAACTTAAGGGCCTTACAACTAAAGCTGAACCTTATGGCCTCAAACAATCCATACCAAGTAGGCCATCGCAAAATCCTAACCTTCATCAGCTACCTATCCAAGCACTCCAAACAGGACCACCTACTTTTGTTCGATCTCCACGGATTGGTCCACGGCCAAACTTTTATCCTCGACCCATTACTTTTCAACCACATGTTCAAGCTTTTGGAACAGGATCTCCTAGTCTCGCCAAATCTCTGCATACCTGTTCATCTGTGAACCCGTATACTCATTCTACTCGACCACCTTTTCAGCAAATTCCTAACACCCTAGCTTTTGTGTCACCACCTGCTCAAGTTAAAAATCAAGCTCTTGGCCAAAAACAATCCAAGAAGATGAAGCGCACGCAGCTTGACCCTTTACCCATAACTTATGGCAAACTTTTCCCCTATCTGCTTGAAAGGCATCTTGTTGCTCCTGTGTTCTTAAAACCCTTGGAGCCTCCGTACCCAATATGGTACAACGCAAATGCAAGATGTGAGTACCACGCAGGAAATATTGGGCACTCCATCGAAGATTGTAAGGCTTTCAAGTATAAGGTGAAGGGATTGATTGACGCAAAATTGCTCGATATAGGGGAAGTGATCAGCCAGGAATTTGCCATGCTTGATTAGAGTTCATAGGATGAAAAAGCAGCTGTCGTTGTGAAATTTCTTTTGGAAAGACTTTGAATGTAAGGGTCGTTAGGATAGTAGGGAGTTTAGTAATGAACTTTTGAATCTTGTAAACAATTCCTTTATGAATATGAGTGTTACAAGATTTTATATAAGTTTGCATTCATTTCGTTCATATGTGCATAATACGATCTTGATAATTGTTCCTAAAAAAAAATAAAAAATAAAAAAGAGGGTGATCAAACCAAATGGATGATCAAACAGCAATTTTCAGTTGGTGTACAATTTGTGACACTATGAAATAATAACAAGGTTGAAACTTTTTCAGAATCATAATTTCAATACAATAAAAGTTTCATATTTGCATGGCAAGCATGACATTTAATTGAGGGTTATGTTGGATCAGGTGTCAAGTGGCTTGAACATCGAAAAGCTTTGGAGATAGTTTTGGACCATGGAAGAGACAGAAATGATTCGAATGGAAAGGATGGAAAAAGCACAGCAAGAGATAAGAGAGCAATTATCACAGATGGCAGGTTTGTTGGAAAAGTTGAACGATGGAAAAAGCGGAGGACTAGCTACTCAAGAGGGGCATCAGTTGCAAAATGCTGAGGATTCTTTTTGTCCCACTAACAGTGGCTCACGAGAAACCCAAACATCTCAGGAGCCACAAGCAATGCCCACCAAAGATTATGTGTGCCCTAACATGCCATCTTCAGTCGACCCTAATCAGTATCAAGGGCATGCAATTCCTACCATGAACCCCCTCGAACCAATTCATGTTGCTAATTTGGATAGTCACAAAGAGCAAGGGATGCCACAAGTGGAAGAAGGCTCAAATTCTCGGCAAAAGATAGAGCTTATAGAAGAAAGGCTTCGAATTGTTGAAGGAATGGATTTTCATGGATCTTTAGATGCAACTAGATTATCTCTAGTACCTGGTGTGATCATTCCTTTAAAGTTCAAAGCCCCAGAATTTGAGAAGTACGATGGGACTACATGTCCGAAAGCCCATATCACTATGTACTGTAGAAAGATGGCAGCACATGTGCACGATGACAAACTATTGATCCATGTTTTCCAAGATAGCCTTAAAGGATCTGCTGCTAGGTGGTATACACAATTGGGCAGAGGCGATGTTCACTCATGGGAAGATTTGGCAAGGGCATTTGTCACCCAATATAAGCATATTGTGGATCTGGCTCCAGATCGTTTATCTTTGCAAACCATGGAAAAGAAAGCTACTGAAGGCTTTAGAGAATATGCCCAAAGATGGAAAAATGTTGCCACTCAAGTCCAGCCTCCCCTCACAGAAAAAGAGACTGCAGCGCTGTTTCTTAGTACACTCCAGGCACCATATTATGATAGGATGATTGGGAGTGTTACTAAGAATTTTGCTGACATGGTAGCCTCCGGAGAGATGATTGAGAATGCAATCAAGAGAGGCAAGATCAAGATAGATGACATTGCTGATAACAAGTCAGAAAGAATGGAAGAAGAAGTGCAAGCAGCGATGTTTGAGGGGCAATTTCCCAGGAATTCCATTCCACCTTATCCCTATTTGCCGTACCCGTCATACCATCCAACTTTGAGCAATGTTTCTTGCGATCCATATCTTTATTCACCAATCCCACAACCAGAAATCCAAGCAAACTCTTACTCTCCAGTAATTGCTCACTCACCTACTTTTGTGACTAATCCTAGAGCTCGACCTGTCCAACAACCAATAAACAACAGAAAAAGATCGAGAAGCAACCAAGGAAAAATTCCCATCTCAATTTCCGATCTCTTGCCTTTTCTAGTGAAAAACCAATATTTGACCCCTGTTTCTTTGAGAACAGCCCCAAATCCACGGTCCAAGAGTTATGATCTGAATAGTAGATGTGACTATCACATGGGGGCAATCGGGCATTCAACAGAAAAATGTAGACAATTGAAGGAAAGGGTTGAAGAGCTTATCAATGGGGGAATCTTGACTCAAGAACTTATGGAACAGTGGACATCCACTTTGATGCAAAGTTAGGTCATGATGAGAAACTAGATTGGAAGAAACTGAAATGTCAAGATTTTAGAGTTTGTACTTTGTTGAAAAATGTTTGTCATTTCCATTGGCCTAGGTGACAATTGTATGAGCACAACTTTTTGCATAATTTATTTTCCAGTGGCATGAGACAAGAATGTTTCTTTTCTTCACATTAATGATAAAAATGATTCTAAGAAAATTGGTGATTACTATCAAAGATGAATGTCTTAAATCATTCCTGGATCATATCTCCACAAAACCTAAGTCACTCGAAAGCCAAAAAGCTAAATTGGGGCATAAGGTTTTGAAAGTCCGATTTGTTTTCCATTTGACCATGATAGGGCTTTACTGTTAATGATTTTCAAAGAAATGATTGATTTGCAAAACTTTTTGAGAATTTTCTGGAAATCAATGACAATCTCAAAGATTCTGGACAATGGCGGTCGATCATAGCAAGATCATTGTGAAATACATTTTCACATAAATTCTTGTACAAATCCCAAATTCTTCAATCTTGTACTCCTAAGATACCTTTGCCCATGTTGTGAAAAAAAAAAAGAGAAAAAAGAAAAAAAACATAACCAAAGTTGAGGATTTTCCACCGATGTCCATCTGCATAATACCTCAAGTTGCGCATCACTTTTTTCCTTAAATGAATATGTGGTGTGTAAGGTCAAGCTCTTTCGTGCTAAAGGGGTGCATTACAAGAAAATCAAAAAAGAGAAAGAAGAAGAAAAAATGAAATTGATTGTGACACCATGCAAACATGATGTTCAGACGATTTTAAAGCCAAAAGAAGAACTTGTCCTAAGAATTGCTTTTCAATATAAGCATCTTAATTTGAGATGATAAATGGCCATCTTTCACATCCCATTCACAAATACAAACATTATCTTTTTGCTGCCCCTTTTGAGCCTGATAATTTCTTTCATAATAAACCTCCTCCAAGGATCACCCTCCACACTGGGGGGCATGTGCAGAAAGTATCTTTTCGAAGTAAATAAATGATTAAGCACCAGTTTTCGATCAAATAAGATTTACTATGTTTTTGAAATCTTAGATATGAATCAATGAAAAAAGAAGAAAGGATACATGTGAAGATACACAAAGAAAGGTGTTTTTAAAAAAAAAAAAAAAGAAGAAATACCTAAAAAAAAATAAAGAGAAAAGGTTCTTCGAAGCATGTAAATGACAGATGTCTATATGAGAAGAAATGATCCTTGGATTGATCACCTTCAAACACATTTTGGGCCTGCTTATCTATTCTTTCTGAACCCCGAACCATGGCCTACATTACGTGCTTAAAAGTCCATTTTGATCAAGTATGGATGCTTGTATCGAAGAGCTCTTCTTTGGAAGATTCTCGCCATTCTCTGGTTTGAATGAAATTTGAATTCTTGAATGCATGGTAAAACAATCCAAAAAAAAAAAACAAAAAAACAAAATAGAGAAAAGAAAACAAAAGAAAGAGCGCAGCTTTAGGGTGAAAACCCGAAAAGGGCAGTCTAGAGCAAACAATGAACTTTCAGAGCAACCAACCAAGCAGTGACACGAATTGAAAACATGGAAAAAGAACCAATAGTCCATGAGAAATCCTCGAGATATCCAAAGATTCCGATGTTACTTGATCGCCTGACATTTTGAACCTTTCTTCTTGTACATACTCTTCCTAAAAACAGAAAAGACCTCAGTCATTCATACCTCATCTTGGCATTAGTGGAACGCCATTATTCGAGAATTTGAGGGATTGTCAAACCAAGTTGTAAATTTCTTGTTTAAAATTTTGTTAAAAAAAAAAAAAAAAAGAAAAACAAAGAAAAGAGGGAGGAAAAGTGGTGGTATTTTGAGAAAACTATTTTAAGCCAAGTAAGGAACCATTGTTTTTTTTTTTTTGTATAAGTGGCAAAGTATTCCCCAAACAAGGCATCCTAGTGCACCAAACTTTCGATTATCCAGTTGAAAAGATCCAAACAGGATTTATGTTACTCATCTTGAAAAGCGATCACTAATTTCTCGAAAGAATCAAGTATCACTTGTGAAATTTGGATTCATTCCCTCTGGAAAATAGTTATGTGGAAAATTTTTAGCGCTTTTCGTCAACAGGCTATGATGAGGTACAAGAACTCGGCAGAAATGGGAAACTTTCATGATCATGTTGGGGCAAAGAAAATACAAAAGACAAGTGATGTGCCTCTTTGGCAATATAGGAAAGAGTTTTGGAAGTTAAAATGTACAGGATTGAGTGCCATGCATACATGCATACATACACAGTATCATACAGCATCAGCATTGAAAGTTTTGTGTAAAATTTTGAGATTAAAATATATTTCTCAAGCTAAAGGCTCGACAACATCCAATCAAAATTTTGAAGGTTATACAACCTTTTTTTCAAAACAAAAAAGTCAAGTTTATTCATGATAAAGAAATTTTCAAATCCAGTTTGATTAGTGCTGTGTTTAATTAAGGTTGAAGAAAGATTTTCAAAAATTTCAAATATAAATTTCAAGTCCTCCGGGCACAAAATTCCAAGTCCTCCGGGCATAAATCTCAAGTCCTCCGGGCACAATTCTAAGACCTCCGGGCATAAATTTCAAGTCCTCCGGGCACAAAATTCCAAGTCCTCCGGGCATAAATCTCAAGTCCTCCGGGCACAATTCTAAGACCTCCGGGCATAAATTTCAAGTCCTCCGGGCACAAAATTCCAAGTCCTCCGGGCATAAATCTCAAGTCCTCCGGGCACAATTCTAAGACCTCCGGGCATAAATTTCAAGTCCTCCGGGCACAAAATTCCAAGTCCTCCGGGCATAAATCTCAAGTCCTCCGGGCACAATTCTAAGACCTCCGGGCATAAATTTCAAGTCCTCCGGGCACAAAATTCCAAGTCCTCCGGGCATAAATCTCAAGTCCTCCGGGCACAATTCTAAGACCTCCGGGCATAAATTTCAAGTCCTCCGGGCACAAAATTCCAAGTCCTCCGGGTATAAAACTATAAGTCCTCCGGGCACAAATACAAGTCCTCCGGGCACAAAATTTCAAGTCCTCCGGGCACAAAATCTCAAGTCCTCCGGGCACAAAATTTCAAGTCCTCCGGGCACAAAATCTCAAGTCCTCCGGGCACAATTCCAAGTCCTCCGGGCACAATTTCAAGTCCTCCGGGCACAAAATTTCAAAGTCCTCTGGGCATAAATTTCAAGTCCTCCGGGCACAAAAATTCCAAGTCCTCCGGGCATAAATTTCAAGTCCTCCGGGCACAAAATTTCTAAGTCCTCCGGGCACAATTTCAAGTCCTCCGGGCACCAAATTTCAAAGTCCTCCGGGCATAAATTTCAAGTCCTCCGGGCACAAAATTTCAAAGACCTCCGGGCACAATTTCAAGTCCTCCGGGCAAAACTTTAAGTCCTCCGTGCACAAATCTCAAATCTTTCAGGTACAAATTCTAAGTTATTTGAGTATGGTTTCGAAATTCTTTGGATGCAATCTTAAAGTCATTGATTAAAGTTAAAGTGAAGAGCCTTTAGTAAGAGAAATATTGTTAAGTATGTATATATTTATGTATATATATATACAAAAAAAAAAGGAAAAAAGAAGAAAAAGAAATTCAAAAATAAGAAAATGCAAAAAATTCAAAAAAAAAAGAAAAGAAAAAAGAAGAAGAAGAAAAACATTAAAAAAAAACAAAAAAACAAAAATTGGATGATTTAAATTTAAAGTTTCATCGCCTCTGCTGCAAGAGGAGCACATTTCAAAAAAGAACATTTAAAGTTTCATCGCCTCTGCTGCAAGAGGAGCACATTTCAGAAAAAAAAGAATTTAGAGTTTCATTGCCTCTGCTGCAAGAGGAGCACATTTTAGAAAAAAAAAACTACTACTTTAAAGTTTCATCGCCTCTGCTGCAAGAGGAACACAATTCCAGGAAGGATTTTAAAATTTCGCTACCCCTGATTGTAAGAAAAACACCAAAAAAAAAAGGAAGAAGAAGAAAAAAAAAACAGAAGAAAGAAGAAAAACAAAAAAAGGGAGAGAGAGAAGGAGAATGATTAGGTGTTGAGTTGGACAAAATTGTTGTCTATTGTCTTTGCTCTATTCCTGATACTCAGCAATGAGCAAAGAGGGGCAGCTGTAGACACCAAATTTTGTCCAAAATGATAATTTTATACTCAATTGGACTCTCAAAGTTCAAATTAAAAACATTGGACTTCAAAGCTCATTAAAATGAGTAAATTTTGATTTTCTTATTTATTTTATTTTTTTTATTTTTCTGCTTTTATTTTTATAATTATTTTTATTGTTATTTGTTTTCATTTCTATTATTATTATTTTTATATATTTGTTTTTATTTTTATTCTGTTATTATTGTTATCACTTTTATTATTATTATTTGATATTAATATTATTATTATTATTATTATTACTGTTTTTATTACTATTATTATTATCTTTTCTTTTATTATTATTATTATTATTATCTTTTATTATTATTATTCTTTTCTTTTCTATTATTATTATTATTGTTTTATTTTTGTCCTGTCATCCCCAGCCGCCGGCGGTTCCAATCCTTCCCCCTAGGTCTCGGCTGCAACAAATTCACCTTCCCCAGATCAATCCCATCCTGACATAGTCTTGAGGACTGTAAAACAATGGAAAGAACCTAAATCGGTTCTAACCCTCCGGATCAATGGTTGATCCGGAATCTGTTTAAGAGGCTTAGATTTTCGTCGGGATTCTTCTTCTTTTTCGGGGGGGAGACAGACTCAAAATACCAAAAAAAAAAAACCTAAAGACTCCATCACCGAAACCCTAAGCTACCCTCACTGAGCCATCACCCCAGACCACCATCCAACCACTGTTTCCCGAACACCAGAAGACCACTACCATCGTCATCATCACACACCACCGCCATCATCAAACACCACCATCATCATCACCGTATACCTCCGCCAACAACCAAACACCACCACCTTCATCATCACTCACCACCACCACAACCCCCGAAGTCACAACACTATCGCATCACCACCATACCTGAACCCCAACCTAGATCTGGAAACCCTAGAATCCGAGGACCCCGGATCCCAGATCTGAGATCTAGACCTAATACCTGCAAAACAAAAAAACAACCATACCACAATCACAACCACAATCAGATCCAACTAGAGGTGAAAATAAACACAAAACAAAACAAAAAAAGGGGGAAAGGCTTTCGGGAGTTATCAGATCCGGGGGGTTGGGGTGTTTTCGGGGAAAACAAACCCCAGATCTGAGAAGAGGAAGGAGAGTGAAGTCTTTTTAGGGTTTCGGGAGTATCACCGGCGACCGGCACACGGCGGCGCACGGCGGTCGGAAATCGCCCCGGGGAAGGAGGGTTGAGAGGATTTTTGGTTTCTGAACTTTTTTTTTGGGAAAGGCCGGGTAAAATGAAAGAAGAAAAAAAAATGGGACATTTTATATATAGGAGTGAAACGGTGCGTTTTGGAGTTGACCCAAGGCTGACCCGCGCGTTGACCCGACCCGGATCCGAGATCCGCGCGACCCGGTTCCGCTGTGACCCCTCGCGACCCGCAAGCCACGTCCGACCCGGTTCCTGACCCGTTCCGTTGGCAGGCTTGGGTCTCGTCTTGGGCCTGATTTGTGGGCCAGTTGGAAGGCTTCTTTTGGGTTTTCAAGCCCAACCCGTTTTGGTATATTTTTTATCTAATATTTATTTATTTATTCTGTTAAATATATTATTTTATGTATTTTTGATATATTTGCATAACATAAAAATAAATATTTGTTTGTATATAAAATCCTTTAAAAGCTAATAATTTTAAGTTTAATCATAGAATTAATAATAAATATATAGTTTAAGATATATATATATATATATATAAAATATAAAAAAAAACAAATAAATAAAATATGTAAGTAAATTATGGGAGATATATATGATTTAAAAATATATATAAATAAATATGTAAATAAGCATGTAAATAAATATAAAATCATACATATAAAAAAATGTATATGGATATGTATATAAAATACATAAAATAGGTATATAAAGTACATAATTATATATTTTCATTTATACATATAATAATATTTTTTTTAATACAAAAATCTTTTTAGGAAGTTAGGAAATTTATATAATTCTAAAATGTACATAGGATGTATAAAATGTGTAAATAGATATAAAATATTTTTTTATATATAATTTTCTTTTTATTATTAAACAAATTACCATAAAAGAATATTTTAAGAAGCTAAAAAATAAAAGTAAAAATACCAAAATAAAATAAATAAATAAAGTAAGCCTGAATCCTGATGATAAGTCTTCGTTGAACTCGCAAGTAGCGATTCTTCGAAAAACTTTAGGTGAGGGGAATTATATCGAATGTTACCAGAGTATTGGGATATTCGGTATTATTTCTCAATATTCGATTTCATGCTTATTTTTTTATTTTTTTTATTTTTTTATTATTTATTTATTTATTTACTTTCTATTTTTTAATTTTAAAATATATATAATAATGATAATGAAAAATACATAAAAATAATAATGCATAAATATTAAAAACTAAAATAAATAAAATTCTTCCGATGATGGGATGTCATGAAACTCACAAGTAGTGATTTCTTGACTGATCCCTAGGTGAGAAGAGTCGTGCTAAGTGTTACCAGAGTATTGGGATACTTAGTATGATTTTTCAATAATTTAAATTTTTATTAAAAATAAAATAAATTAGTTTTTAAAAGATTAATAGAAAATTTAAATTTAAATAAACAAATTTCCGACGATGGGATGTTATGAAACTCACAAGTAGTGATTTCTTAACTGATCCCTAGGTGAGAAGAGTCGTGTTAAATGTTACCAGAGTATTGGGATGTTTAGCATGATTTTTCAATAATTTAAATTTTTATTAAAAAATAAAAATAAATAAATAAGTTTTTAAAAGAAAATAAAAAGATTAATAGAAAATTTAATTTGTTTTATTAAAAATAAAAATGGATAAATTTTTAAAGGAAAATAAAAAAAGAAATCAATAATAAAATTTAAATTTAAATGAAATTCTTCCGAGGATGGGATGTCATGAGACTCACAAGTAGTGATTTCTTGACTGATCCCTAGGTAAGAGGAATTTACTAAATGTTACCAGAGTATTGAGATATTTAGCTAAATTTCTCAATATCAAGAGTTTCATTAATAAAATCAAAATAAATAAATTTCTTTTAAGTTCCATGTGCATCATGTACTATCTGTTTGCATCATATGCATTCATAATAATTTTCGAAGCGAGTGTGAATCTTCCGATGATGAGATTCTATAGAACTCACAAGCAGTGATTCTTAAGAAATCTCTAGGTGAGGAAAATTATTTCAAATGTTACCAGAGTATTGGGATATTTGATTTAATATTTTCAATACAAATAGGTTCACATTTACTTTTGAAAAATAAAATTTAACCTTTTTTAAAAAAAATAAAACAAAATGATTTTTACAAATAAAAAAAAATAACTTTGAATAAAAAGAATAAAACTGATTGCAATGAAATAAGAATTATTTTTAAATATTAATTCAAGACCATTTTATTAAAATTAAAGGATAACACATGATTATTATGGTACCGTTTTTTAACGGGCGTCGTGGGGGTGCTAATCCTTCCCCACGCGTAACCGTACCCCCGAACCCAATTTTTGTTTCGCAGACCAAAAGATTATCTTTTTAATAAAACTTAATTAATTTTGAGATTTTGTTAAAAAGATAAACATTTTTAGGTGGCCAATCGCACCTAGTTAAAAAAGATTGGTGGCGACTCCCATTTTTGTTTTTAAAAGTTTTTTTTCAAAATCGTCGAGCGCGAAGCCGTTACGACAGTCTATAATGATTTTAATATATATATATAGATGTTTCCTTTTAGAAAATAATAAAAATTTATTAATAAAAGCTATAAATATATATATATATATATATTATATTTTGTAATATTAATATAAATAGAGATAAATGATATGTGATTTTTATTTAATTTTAATCTATATATAGATATAGATGTATATCTTTTAAAAATTTAAATAGATAATTTATTTAAACAGATATTTAATTTATTTTGTGTTTTTAATATATATATTCATAGAGATTTCTATATTTTTGAAACCTAAAAAATGATAATTATTATTTTATTTTTTTTGAATAAAAAGTAATTATTATTTTAATATAATAAATGCCATGTGTCAAATATATAGATAATCCACATAAAGTGTTTTACTTGGAGCCAACTGCTTTGGTTTATATATATATATATATATATATATATATATATATATATATATATATATATATATATATATATATAAAAGATTATTTGTCAAGGCTTTAAACTGTATAAACAAAATTAAAACGTTGATGGCAATCAAAAAAAAATTAATAGGTTGACCCTATCTTTAGGATATATTAAAAAAATTAATTAAAAAAATGAGATATGATAATTTTTTTTAATTTCACTTGTGGAATTATTTTTTTTATTGTCAATGTATAAGCAAAAACTCTAAAAATAATTAAATTTTTGAAATTCATGTTTTGTTGTTGAAAATTCATTTGTAGGCTTCTAGGTTCTTCAATTAGAAAGGATTGTGTTCATTTTGGGACATACATGATTAAAAATGGATTCGTTAGCGTTTTATGTATGTAAGTTTTCCTCTTCGAGTCCGAGGTGTCGTAATCCTTCTCAACTACAAAGGCATTAACAACTTAAGAATTCAATCTCAAGATTTTAAAAGTATCAAGATTCTTGACTTGGGATATATACCAGGCATTGACTTTAATGATATACATCTTTAATTCTTTTGGTCATAGAGGAATTGTGATCGTTCTTATTTATGTAACTAAATCTTTTAATGGTCTAAGAACTCGATTTCAAGAATAATTAAGTGCATCGATTCAATCTCGGTGCAAATTCTTTGGCTTGAGGTAAATCTGGTAATTCATGTTTATAATTTGTGTTTGTGTCATGTAAATGTGTATTTATGTTATGTAAAACATGAAAAATTCGTGTCAACACGGAAAATAAATAACTTTATTTTTAGCTTTTTTTCAGATTCATATAGAATTTTTATTTAATTTTAATTTAATTTACTTTCATATCTTTTATTCGTATCGTTTTCGTATCATGTCTAGAATTACATCTGGCTTGAGGTAGCAGCCATTGAATTGTTTGCTTGGATCCCATCTTAACTAAATTATTTATTTCTTGTTGGCTGCAGAGGAATTGTAAACCCTCACATGCATAAATATGGTATAAGTGTTGGCTGTAGTCGATCTCAAACATTTAAAGACATCCAAAGCTGTTTTGGCATCGCATACCGACCACTAGATTTTAGTTACTTGAAAGTAGCAACCTAGCCAAATTATTCCTTCACCGAACAGGAGAAAAATTATTATGTACTTCTGGTCCAGCATGTTGAACATGAGGGACAATCACAATGGCACGTGAGGTTTACATATCTATCTTTAATACGAAAGGGACAATTTACAAATAAAGTACGAAATCAGTTACCAAAGTCGCGGCAAATTCCTTTCAGTCATTCGTCCTTTTTCTTTTTTAAAGTTAGTGGTTTGGGCCTCATAGATAAATCTATCTTACGCAAATATCTAGATTAATAATTGTGCCCCTTTCGTTTCCATAAATGCATGGCATATTTACTCAATACCTCTACTATTATGGGATGGTCCACGATTTTATCTTTTTGATTGTAAGACCGAAGTTTGGGTGTGAACAAAATGCTATTAGCAGTATGAGAAAAAAGTGAGTAAATGATTTGGGGTTTCATAGGCTAATCAGTTTATTTGCACGTGGATAACGGTCGGTGTGGCATGTGAGAATTAGTTAACTTCTAGGACTTAATGACCTTAACTTTTTCTTTTTTTTTTTTTGCTTTTACTTCAATTGTTTCTTCTTCAGTTTTTAGAACTCAATTCATACTTGATTAACTTTATGTTTCATGTTTAACTCATGTCCTAAATTCTATCCAATATGGTCATTAATAGACTGGAACAAAATTGTGGACAAAATTCATTTAACCTGTCAACTCAAAGCTCTACAAGAACCCAAACGTTTATTTAATTTTGCCAACACCACCATCCTTTATTCTACCTTAATACCAAATCTTTTGTGGCATATCTGGACCTCGAGGAATGAGATTCTTAAAATTACTCTTCTACCGATTCTGCTACAAAATACGTTTCACGTATCATTAACCATTACACGAATCCTAACTCCAACCTCTACAAACAAACCAAACCCTTTTACATCATATCTAAAACTAAACACAGACGGATCTAGCTTGGGTAAACTAGGCCATTCTGAAAGTGGCGAGATTATTCGAGATGGAGATGGAAACTTTCTAGTTGCTTTCTCAGAATATATTGGGATCACAACCAACATCATTCAGAGTGATATGCAATCAGAAAAGGAAAACCGATTGCTGCTTCACTGGGCATTAAACTGCTAGTGATAGAAACTGACTCCCTAAGCTCTGTACTTATGTTTCACATGAACAAGGAGCTCCATCCTATGCAGGACATCCTCATTTCTGACAATAGAAAGCTATCTTTTGTTTACGGGGAAGCTAATCAGAGTACAGATACACTGGCATGTAAAGCAGCAGTTACCAAGGAATGGATCATCTATAACAATGCTACATCCTTTCTTTTGCCTGTTTTGAACTTTGAATATAGCAATAGTCTATCTCCAAGACTTCTTCACTCAGTCCCTAAATGTACCTATATAGTTTATGTCGAATAAAACCCTGCCTTTGCTTTTTTTTTTTTAAAGGACTTTATGTTTCATGTATTATTTTAAGGAGATTATGTGTTTTATTAATCATTACTAAAAATTAAAATTTTCATTTCGTTTTATTACTTACTTTTCCAAAATCACTTCACTCAAGATTTTCAAAGAAAAAGCGTTCGAGTAATCCTTAAAAATTAATTTCTTTTTCTTTATAACTATTAATAATTTTATAACTTTTACCAATGTAAAATATTTACAAAATCATCTCTCTCTTTTTATAATATCTACTCAGCATCTAAGAAGCGAGATACCAAACAATTTTTTTTATTAAAAAATATTTAATTTTCAGTATTCAGCCTTTTCAGTTTGTCAAATACAACACAATTTCCTTTTTTTTTCACAATAAATTAAGTAAAAAAGAAGAAACGATCAATTGTATAAAAATGAATAATTCCAATATTTAGATATTTTAATTCATTCAAATATATTCTATTTTTATTCATTTAAATGAAACATAATGTATTCTTGTAGTTCTTAGAAAGTCACAAATGAAGAAAGAAGATTTAAACATTAGATTTCATCCTTCTTAAAGAAAAATAACAACTGCTAAACCAAACATTGATTGTTAATATAGTATATATTAACTCATAACTGAATATGCACATTTTAATTTGATTTAAAATTATGGATGCATATTAAAATTTTCAAACTCAACCATCTCCAACCACACTCATCCTTAAGTTTCGGTATCAAGATCTAAAATAGCTGCTATGTTTATTAATTGGAATTCAGTAATTGATATTTTCAATTAATTTAATAATTGATTCCTATTTAAACATCTTTTACTTAATTAACAGAGAAATTGAAGATGATGTTAGGGATATGATAGTGGATAAGTTCATATATAGCTAGGTGCCCAATCGCAATCGGTACTCGATAAGTCGATTGATTCTAATTTCGGTATAAGTGCAGATATTCCAACTTTAGACGCCATTTTCTAACAATTAATTTGACTCCAATTTCAAGAATTCTGGAATTGAATTATTGGTGATAGGGATAACTTCTCTATCATCGAATAGTTATTTTTGGTTACACTAGCTTGGAATAGTTGAACAAGCATTTGCTTCTTTGACTGAATTTGGAATTTGGATCACAATTTTAAATGAACAGAAAGCTATTTATATGTTGTTGTTCAACTCATCATATCATCCAGTTTAACTTAAGTGGATAAGCAATGTCAAGAAACAATTCAATTTAACTGTTTCTATTCAAGATCATCATCCTCAAATTTCAGATAGAAAAAGAATAAACGTTCAAATGGCTCTTGAATGTTTTTCACTTATTTCTAAAAGTTCAATTATTGAACATAAAAAAAAGCGCTTTTAGGTGAGAGCCAATTAAGCAATAATTACTTCAGTCCAAAAAGTAAAAAAAAAAAAAAAAACTAGCTAGTAACTTTTTATTTGTAGCATACCTTCTATATATATATATATATATATATATATATATATATATATATATATATATATATATATATTGTGATTAATTATTAGATTTTCTGATAACATGGCCAAGTTTTCAAATGTAAAATTTTTAGACTACCGGGGCTTAATTTTTTTTTTTGAAACAATCTTAAAATCACACTCTCTTGTATACACTTAAAATTTTATCATCGAAATGCTCTCACAAATATCAAATGCTGATTTAAAAAAAAAATACATTCTTTTTTACATTCAAACCAATCAACTCACTTTATAACTCAAGTTAAGATTTAATTAGTTAATTGCTAGTGCTGCGAGCAAAAGAGGTTTTGATATTACTTTAAAAATTGATCAACCAGTAAAAAGATTGATCATGGGTGATGTTGGAAAGTTAGGTTTTAATCATCAACGCTGGAAATGAACAATTAATGACAAAATGAAAATAATTGCACCAATATTTGTTGGATCGAGTACAAAAAATTTAGTTTTCCTTAAATAAGATCTCGAGTTCGAGTATTTTGAATGGAGAAAATAGTGATAAGAAAATTCTACTGTTCAGAATTCAATTATAACCCGACTTCGAATTAATTGAGACTCAAAATCACTTTCAGATGCCGACGATTTCAACAAAAAAAAGTTGCAGTATATCCCTGAAATCGCGAACAACTTAAAAAGGGCACCAGTCCGGCTTTCAAAGAAGCCAATTCTGATGTCACTGCATGTATAATAATGAATAGAGACATCACTAATAACTTTTGGTGGTCCCTTTGCCCCAAAAAGGAGTTGTATTATGTTCACCACACACGTCCCAATAGAAAGAAGCATGTTATTTTCAATGGGCATTCCCTGCCTTGCCCATCCTAAGTACTTAACTTATATAAACCTCCTCCATTGCTGCACTTAAAGTGCCAAACTTTTCTCAAAAATGGATATAAAGAATCCCTATCTTGCTGTTATTCTCATACAATCTATTTATGCTGGCATGTTCTTGCTCTCCAAGGCTGCATTCGATGGCGGTATGAACAATTTTGTGTTCGTTTTTTATAGACAAGCTGCAGCAACCGTTTTCTTGATCCCTCTTGCCCTCTTTTTTGAATGGTAAATTTCTCCATTAGACTTGAATTTTATGCCCTGGTTTTTGGTCTTTTTATTTTTGAAAACGTTGGGTAAATATATCCATTATTATTAATTAATTTCTTTCCAAACTCAAGGAAAACTGCACCGCCTCTATCATTCCTGACCTTCTGCAAGATTTTTATGTTATCTTTAATCGGGTAAGTCCTGTTGAAATTTATTGTTTTTAACATATTGCAGCCATCATACTCAAAGTTATCAATAGAAAAATAAAAGGGATTATTAAAAGGGATTATGACTTCAAGTTTCAATTTCACTTGTTTCTGGTTTTGAGAATTTTTCAATTTCAGGATCACTTTAAGCTTGGATATTAATGGCGTCGCCCTGGTTTATACCTCTGCAACTTTAGCCGCCGCAACAACAAATTGCCTGCCTGTCATCACTTTTTTCTTGGCACTGTTACTCAGGTAATTAGTTTTTAGCTCCCGACGTGATTCCACTTATATCCATTTTTTTTTCTTCTTTTGAGTTGATGAATTATATATTTTGCGTCTTAATTTCCGATGTTTGTGTGTGTGTTATATATATATATATACATATATATATATATATACATATATATATATATATATATATATATATATGAATGTGTGTATGCATATACATACTTCGAATAAAAACTTTGAGTTACTTTCTCATTTATAATAAATTTAACCTTCTCTGTTTTAAGATTTGACTTGTAACCTTTCTAAATAAAGTCTCAAGTTATAAACAACCTGAAGTAGAAAAACTGAAGCAATATTAATTAATTATATTAATTAATTACTCCGCTTCTTTTGTCAAGGGAAATGATGTTAACATGAGACATGGAAATATCAGCATATAACAGTCAAGGTTTAGTGTAAGGGTTGTTATTTTTTTTTGGAGTGAATAAATCCAAAGTTTAATTCCTTCTCCATCTCTATAAACGAAAAAAATTAGTATAAGATCTTTAAATGCATCAAGTTTCAGATGTATCTTACCAAATTATGCCATCATTCATCAGTCATAAACTAAAAAAATTTATTTGAAAAGATAGAATTTTCCATTTCATTTATTTAGAATAAGTTCCATTAAATACTTTCATTTTACTTATTACTTTTGAAAAGAGAGTTATGTATCTGTTTTTATACATTGACAGTAAAAATTTTTTAACTCCACAAACTAAATTAAAAAACTATTTTATGTATCTTAAAAAGATTTATAAAATTTCAAGAAAATGTATGGAATAATTTTTCTTATTTTAAAATCAAAATTTATATTTTTTTCTTATTTTAAATTTTAAGTTGATTAATACTAGTTTTTTGGTACACAAAGAGATCATAATCTAAAAATAAAGAAAGAGATTGCAAATGTTAAAATTTAAACTTTAAATCTTACAATTGCAATTTTTAAAGAGTGACTACATGAACCATTTGAGATCAAATTAATACTTGTTTTAATTTGCAAATTAGTAAGATTACCATTTGAAAGACAATTGGTTGATTAATTAATAATTAGACCACAAAGATAATTATATGTGGCATAATTTAGTGATTGAATGTATTCCTTTTTAACCTGTGATCCATTAAAAGTTAATAGATTGCTTCATAGCTAGGAAAGACGTTTTTTGTTACAATTGCAAATAGTTGTCTTGAAAATCTAGTTGGTGGAAAGGGCTTTTATTGTCGTATGCTTGAAGGCAATTTGCCCTTCTTATCTCCCATGTAGGAATTAATGTTCTAATAATATTTTATTAGCTTTATTTTTTTTTTGGTTACATATTTATTAGCATTACTAATTACTCGATTTTCCACCTCTTTGATCCCTACTGTTATTGGTAAAAAGAGTAAAAAAAATCCCGAGATCGTAGGAAAGTATCACATCAATTGTTGCTAATAATAAAATTAATCTTGACGAGAGATGAAGAGCCTTAACTGTGACTAAACTTCAAACAGGATTAGTCTCAAACTTTTAAAACGGATGAACATACCTATGGTTTACACCAAAAAATAATAATAAAATTAATCCCCTCTAAATCCTGCTAGTATCAAATGAAAAAAAAAATTATTAGAGTAAAAAATACGCCATGATTAATTACCATCCCATCCCCAAACCCTGATACAATTGTTAGCTTCAACAGTAGCCTTTTAATTTAATTATTATTAAAAAAATAGCATTCGTTTTTGAAAGTATCAATTACTTTGATCAATTGGTTAAAGAAAAGATATGGCATTATAAGATTTGAGTTGGAATCCAAATATTCTCAACACCAACTCCAATTATATAAAAAAAATTGCCAATTCCCTTTTGATCCAATTAATATTAATACGATTACTTAATTAGATTGATTCTGGTTCTTTTATTCTGATTTTGGCAATCACCTGTAAAATAAGATGTGCATTATATTACAAGGAGACTTTTATTTTTGTTTTAATGTACACATTAATTTTTGGATTAGATTCCAAGCATTACCTATTAATGTATGTATGTATCTTTTCACAAGAGCCAGAACTAAATTATTTTCCTCAAAATAACAAAAAAGCATTAATATTAAATAGTTTTCACATTTTTTCCCTTGATCAAAATCTGATTTATACAGAAATAATCAATAGTGTCCTTAGAAAACCATGCTGAATACTATGGTTTTTCTTTTCTTTCCTATTGTCCGGTTAGTTCAATTATGCTTTTGAATCAAAATAAAAAAAAAACTTAAGGTCCCATGGTGACGCACTACTCGATGAAAAATGAAAATATATAATAAATTCAGAAACATCAAACACTATCGGGATTGTAATATAGGTAAGCTAACAAAAATTTCAGAACACGTGCTCTAATATACTTTCAGCTGGCTCTCTTTTACTTAGCAATGTCATTTTAACTCTTTGTAAATACTTTTTTAAAGCAAATCTGTACATGTTTGGCCTTTTCGTTAATATTTTCTGTTAAATGAATGTCAGATTTCTCATTAAAACAAACAAGTAAATGATATACATTTGCTTGAATTATCTTTCATTTCATCAAAACCATCTATATAAAATACATCCCCATTCAAACATCACTTATTACACTTAATTAAATAAAGTTTCATATGTTAGAAATATAAATTCCATCTCTCATAATACCCAACTTTTCTAAATTTCTAATCCATTTGGTGGAGCAGGCAAATTATCCTTGTTCAATATGTGCACCAAAGAAAATTGGGGTTGATTTACATTTACCTAATTTGTTAAGCACATTTCATTTTTTAACTGGTCAACTATCCAGTCCGCTGCTGCATTTGCATTCCTACCTATTCACTGAGTTTTGCTTCCTGCAAACTTTTCTCTCAACATTTCAAATGTCCACTACTATCCTCCTCTTCTTGCTTCTCTTATCCTATGAACTCATTATACCCAATTTTTTATTCTATACATTACCTCAATAATCTTCCCCAACTTCATCTTATCAGCCAAAACCATATTTTCTTTTACAGCAACTATTTTTCTTTTATTTATTTTTATTTTTTTGAAAAGTCAAGGTTTTCATTAAAGCAAATCAGGATTATATTGAAAAAACACCTTGTTCAAGAGAACACAAAACCACTACAAAAACAAAACGGACAGAATCTTCCACTATGGACACCGACTGATAAAAACAAAAGACAATATCTATCACCACAACACTTTAAACCAATCTGACCATCCACTCCCGCCAGCAAACCACCTGAACGTCTCTAAGAAAGAGAGAAAATCTAACCAACATCACAATTTCCCCACCATTTTGGAATTTGCTCTGCCTTAAGATCCACGAACTTTGTTTCTTGCAGTAAGATCATATTTGCACCTTACAGCCAAGCTTTGAGCCAACACACTTTGTTCAATAAGCCCCTCATATTTTTCTTTTAAACCAATCACTACTAAAATGTTTTTTCTTTCCACTTCTCCGTCCACCTTTATTTATCTTTTTATTTTACCACTTTACCAAGCACACCCAAAAGCTTTGCTTGTTAGAGTGAAAAAAAAATGAAAAGATAAAAAATTGAAAGAAGAGAAAAAAAAAAAAAGAAAAACATATCTTTGTTTTCTTTCTATTGATTTGTTTGGTAAAAAAGATGGAAAAGATAAAGAAAATATAAAAATAAATATTGAAAAATAAAAATAAATAAAATAGAAATATATTGTTTTATCATTATACCATTAATTAGGTAAGATCACAAAATAAAATTAAAAAAATAAATGATAATTTTGTCTCACATCTCTCTCATTTTCTCCAATTTTTTTTTTAATTTGGAATGATTTGATTTTGTTTATAAAAAAATAGTAATTTTTCTTTTGTTTTTAATTCACTTTTCTTTCTTATTAAGTAATATTACAATTCATTCTCTTTTCACCTTTCTACTCACTTCTATTCATCCTTTTACTTTTCCTTTCGACTGATCACAAAATAAGTAAACTAACCGCCCAAGAATTTAGTGCATGTTTGCAAGAATTTATATATAATGCACTGACAGTGTATAGTTTCTATGCACTGTCGATACACTAGATGTTAGCACCTCATCAATAAGTTCTTATAAACAAAATAAAAAAATTTATTTGTATTTGCTTTTAAAGGCTTGACATATTTTTAAATTTGTCAATTAATGAGGTGTCAACCTCTGATACATTGACAGTATATAAAAACTATACACTGTCATACATCATATACAAACCCTGTCTACAATGCCAGCTTTACCTTGTAATCTAGTAGGCTTGCTCTTTAAGCTTGTATGCGCACTTCAGAGAATAAAACTTCTTCTATATCCATGCCAATAAGACTCTTAAAATGTGCCACACAAAACTTTCAATCTACTTTAATGTATTCATCTCGAACATGTCTTTGCTAATTCTTTAAATTTAAAATTTCGTTAACGAATCTCTTAAAGATATATTTATTTAAAATATAACATTGTTTTATCAAATGCTGTAGTTGAGTAACGTTAAAGAATGTTGTAGCTCGCAACTGTAGCATTCGGAGATCTAAACTAAAAAAAAAAATTGCCAAACGATGTAGATGTAACATGGGGAAGATCTTATTATATAGGGCCAAAAGATATATGCTCTCCGTGCAATACAATTTGCTTATGACAGAACCTGAACTATCAGTCATTGGACCACTTAGTTGTTGCATTTTGGCAACAATGAAAATCAAAGGCTACTTGTACGTAATGTCAAAACCTGGATCTGTTATGATCTAATGTCCCACAACTTTTGGAGCTACCGTATTTGCAACCTTTCGCATAGTGTCTATTGGGAGAAACAAATCAAGAAAATCATGTCAGAAAGTTTAGCAGTATTACTTTCTCCTACGTGTCATTTCCATAATTTTCTAATTAAGAGTACATTTTCAGTTTTGTAATTGACAAATTGTAAATCAGAGTTACGGTTAATCTAGAATGTCTAGTGTCATCGTAATTTGCTCGTCTTAGCTGCCAATAAGTGATCGGAAGATGTAGAAATGGACTTCTTCCTATGCATTTGGATATTGCCCAAATTCTAGAATCATTATTATTAGGAAGATTTTACCGTTTATCACTTCTGACTTAAACAATATTAGTTTCAATCATAAAACGAAGAAAAATATCTGCAATTAAAAATAAAAAATTGCCGGTCTTAGGCTCTGCTTTCATTAATCAATCGAGTAAATGTACGACCTTTGAATGGCAGGATGGAGGCGTTGAGATTTAAAACAACTGCAGGGACTGCAAAACTCGTAGGAGTACTAATTTGCTTGGCCGGTGCATTGACCCTTGCCTTTTACAAGGGCCCCCATATGAAACTTTTCTGCCTCCACCTGTTTGAGCACCATCATAGCCAAACGCTCCATAGCCGAACTTCCTCCGGCGAGACATGGATAAAGGGTTGTTTCCTAATGTTGACTTCCAACACTTGTTGGGGCTTGTGGCTCGTATTGCAGGTAGGCATTTATCCTGATCAACTTGCGCCATGATAAAATTGTACTTACATTAGGACAAATGAAAACATTTTTGGTGTCAAACAGGGTCGGGTTTTAAAGAGCTGCCCTTCAAAACTTCTCTTTACAGCTCTTCAGTGCTTCTTAAGCACATTTCAATCATTTGCCATTGCTATTGTTGCGGAAAGAGCCCCTTATGAGTGGAGATTGGGCTGGAATGTTAGACTCCTTGCAGTAGCTTACTGTGTAAACATCTAACACTATGCTTATTCTACATAAAATGCAAGTAAACGTACATTTGTACATGTGCCTTTGCATTGATGATCAATTTTTTTGTACTATTATGATAGGGGATAGTGGTGACAGGAGTGACATATTACCTACAAGCATGGGTAATCGAGAAGAAGGGGCCAGTCTTCTTGGCCATGTCAACACCATTGAATCTGATCTTCACAATCTTCTCTTCTGCATTTCTCTTATGCGAGATTATCAGTTTAGGAAGGTCAGTTTGCTTTGAATTTATGCTATTTTAACCTTCTTAACCTTCAATAATTCATCTTCTGAATTTTTATTCATATTATCTAACCTCAGTTTCCTACGGTTTCCACAGTCTCTTAGGGGGGCTTTTATTGATTTGTGGGCTTTATAGTGTGCTGTGGGGTAAAACCAGAGAGCAAAGAATGCTGGATGAAAATTGTTTCCCAGCCCAAGTCGACAAAGAATGCACAGAGCTGAAAGTTGTGACAGCCTGAATTGAATTATTATTGCTGACCCGGGAGATCAAGAGAATGAGAACACTCCTAATTGGTCAAGGCAAATCTTCTTCCTTTCGATAATTTGAAGGATAGACGAGAAATGAGAGTGAGTAATTGCAGATGTAATTCTATTGATATAGACCAAAATGGTCTTTTGCAACGACAATGTCAGCCAATTTCGTGTTCACCATTCACTTGGTTTTATATTTTGGTCATTTTATGCATGTAGGAGGGTAAATTTCATTTACCAAATGCTTCCCCGTTAGAAGTACTTTGCCAACTGATGTCTGCTTGAATTGGGCAATTTTACTATGAATTAATTGTGCAAATATTAGCAAATATAAGGTAAAAAAATGTGGGGTGAATTTGGTTGGCCCATTGATAGATATGCCCAGTCTTCCTTAAACCGAACAAATAGGTCCAATCTATATATACCTAAAGCTAGATTACAATGATTTGCTCTTGGGCCGATCCTTCTCCACTCAGGTCTCCCCTGCGCCTTTCTTTCTCACTTTCCTTTGCCGCCTCTCTCTCTCTCTCTCTCTCTCTCTCTCTCTCCAACTCCTTTGTTTTTATATTTCTAAATTATTTTTGTTGTTCTAAAAAGTAAAAAACTCAAATAATATTTATAATAAAATAATTATGTAAAGAAATTAATTTTATAAATTGGAAATTAAATTAACAATTGATATAGTTTTTCTACCTTTCTTTCCAGTTAGCAGAAAGAAATTTAGATTTAATTTTTTTACTGTCAAAGTAGTTTTAGACACCCCATTTTGTTCGGGATCTTTTAATGTTATTGGGCCTATTGGGTTTGATAATTAGAAGATGAATCTAATTTTTGTATTACTATCTTGTTTATTATTATTAAAAAAATAAAAATGAAAAGAAAATAAAAAATAGAAAAAAAATAAAAAAATAAAAAAAATAATAACAAAAATAAAGTGATCAAAGAAGGGAAACTTGAAAAAAAAAAATCAGAATCTTAAAACAAAGACAAAGTCAAAAATTTGAAAATTTAGAAAGAAAATCAAAATCAATAAGTGAATCAAGTGAGAATCAATGAAGATACAAGTCAAACCCAAATTTGTGCATGGATGGGAAGAAAATAAAATTGGTTTAATAACTGTATCAAGAAAAAGGAAGAAAAATTAAATAAAAAAGAGACAAACACATATATTAAGGGAACACAGAACTAGGGTTAAAGAGGGGGAGCCATCGAAGAACTCCTATTACACAGCATCTCTATTCATCTTCGCCGCCCACTGATTGTCACCTTCACCGAGCCACCATCCTTATTGCATCTCGGCCAGCCATTGCATCCTCCAGCAGACAGCTCTTTCACTACCATCATCATCTCTTCAACACCGTTCATTTTCATCTCCATCACCGAGCCATTTTTAAACCGTCTCCTACAACTCTTCATTGTCACCATTCTCCTCTTCCTCCTGATCGCATCCCTCTGCTATTGTTGAGCTCGATCTAGATCGAGACAACCTGGGTTCTTTATTCTGTGTTCATCGTCACCATCCAGCAACTATCACCATTGCATCATCTTCATCACAGATTGGATCTATTCCAAACTACATCGCCTGATCTCTGTCTCGTTGTCGACCGCACCACTATTCTGCACTCACCACTGCTCTGTCCGCACCGCTCTTGCTGTCCAGCTGCTGCTTCAACGCCGTCGCTCGTGCCTGCTCTTGTTGCTGCTCGTCCCTACTGGTTCTTGCTCACTCTTGCTAAACGTGAGCTGCAGTTCTTAAAGGATAAAAAGGGGCCACGTGAAACCAGCAAAAGAAGACAAGAGAAACAAATTCTTTTAACAGGTTTGCTTTATTATTAATGTTAATAAATTCATATGGCTGACAAATTAATGTTTGAGATGATGGTTCATATATAAGTGGGTATTAACTATTTGTATGATGATTCAATAACATGTGCCGTTTCATAAATTAATTTAATAAACTAACAATGATGATTTGATAATAATGTGGGAAAATTCATATTTAATTTGATTTAATAATTAACTTAATAATAATTTGTATGCTAATAAGTGGATTTAATGATTGATATTGATTTAATATTAACTTGCTTGTTAATTGATTCATGTAAAGTTTAAATTAGTGTATATAATTAATCTGAGTTAATAATCTTAAAATATTAGTTTTGCATGTTGTGTATATTTATTTGTATGATTTAGTTTGTATGAATAATTTTATGTTGTATGGGATAGATTTCAAGAACTTTTAGGAAATAAGACCCTTAAGAAAATTCAAACTACGAAAATATAAATTAAATAAAAGTATAAAAAAAATTAAGGAAATATAAATGAGTTATTCCGACGATGGAATTTTAAAGGTATTGCGCTTGAGTAGTACTTTTAGATATCTTGAGGTGAGGAGGTTCTTTTTAAGTCTTACCAGCTTGATGGAAGAATTAAAAATATATTTCCAATATTTAAAATTCAAATTTATTATTAAAAATTGAAATAAGAATCAATTAAAATTAATTGCAATTAAAAGAATAAATAATCAAATTAGAAACAAAGAATGATAAAAATTAACATATTTAGAAATAAAATAGAATAAAATAATAAAAATACAAATTTTCCGACGATGGAATTTTAAAGGTACTGCGCTTGAGTAGTACTTTTAGATATCTTGAGGTGAGGAGAGTTCTTTTAAGTCTTGCCAGTTTGATGGAAGATTTAAAGGACATTTCCAAGATTTAATAAATTTAATAATAAATCAATAAAAATTAAATTAGATTTAAAAAATAGTAAATTAAAATTATATTAAATTCATTATAATAAAGATTAAAAAATCAAATTAATTAACTTGAAATAAGATTAGAAAAGAATTAAAATAAATAGAAATTGGATTAAATTAGATAAAATTAAATATTTTAATAAATATGAATTATTCCGATGATGGAATCCAAAGGGAATTGCGCTTGAGTAGTTTCTTTAAAAATTTCTAAGGTGAGACAATTTTCTTTAAGGTCTTATCAGCTTGATGGAAGGTCTATAAGAGAATTTTCAATATAAAATAATCCATGTTTATTTAGATATATAAAATATGTGAAATAATAAGCATATATATAAAAAATAATAACAAAAGAATAAGATAAAATAAACAGTATAAAATTAATAGAAATTGGATAGGAGTCTGTTAGCTTTAAAATGCAATATATATTTTGAAATGACAAAAACTTAAGTAAGCTTTAATGTTTTAATTCATATTGTAAATTTGCCGTATCACACATGATTTTCTCAATACATTTCAAGTGATCATATCAAACATTAAGACCATGATTTAATGATGCATACTCTTATTGGTCTTAATACTTTGTAAATGTTTTGAATATTTTAGAAAATCACTTAATGAAATTTTGGACCATGTTTTCATCAGAGAAAGTCAAGAAAAACTCCAACAAAAATGTCAAAATGTTTTGGGTTGGATTAGGATCAAAGGTCATATCATTTCTAACCCAAAAGTGCAGGAAAAATGCCCTCTGGAAGCATGGGATCGATCCCATAGGAAAAGGGATCGATCCCTTTTTGACAGAATGCCTCAAAAGGCTAGATTGAAGAAAAGGTTCGATCCCTTTACACCAGAAAGTCCCCAACGGCTAGTTTCTGTGAGATACAACGGCTAGTTTCTGTTTTGGCTCCAACCAACGTCCACAAACCATCCAAGGAACTATAAATAGAGGCTTAGAAGCTAAAGGAAGTAAGAGGAACTACTCATCAACTCCAAAACACATATTCCTCAAATCCTCAAGCCTCAACAACAAATCAAGAGCTACAAAGTCTTCATCATCTATCATTCTCTTATTCCTTGTAGTGCTTAGCACAAATCTTGTATAGGTTTTCATTGTGCTTAATTTCTGTAATCACTTACCTACCTAGAGGCCTTTCTTTGATTACATTATTTGTAACCCATCATTCCTTGTAAAGGGGAGGTTTCTCTTGAGCCTTAGAAAAAGAGGGAGGAGAAAAAGAGAGAGGTTTCTCTTGAGCCTTTAAAAAGAGGGATTGTAAAGACAAATTCAAGTGTAGTGAATTTGGGGAAAATCCTTGGGAGCGTCTCAAGGTAGAGGACGTAGGCAAGGTTGCCGAACCTCTATAAATCGCTTGTGTAAATCTCTTTCTCCCTACTCTTTATTTACTTGCGATTATATTGTGTTTATTGTATTGAATTTATATTGTAGAATTGCCTAGCTTAGAGAACTTAGAAAATACTCAAATAGGCTAGAGAATTTAAGAGAATCGAAAAACAAGCATAAGGTTAGCTAAGAACCGATTCACCGCCTTCTCGGTATAGCCTATAGAGCCAACAATTGGTATCAGAGCTTGGACTCGAGATTGATTTAGACTAACCTCTATCGAGCAAAACGATCTTAAATGGCTCACTTGAATGTAGGCACACCCCTAGGTGAAGAGGGACAATCATTAGTTAGACCTCCACTCTTTAATGGTGAGAATTATTTATATTGGAAAACTAGAATTATGTTATTTGTACAATTAAATGATTATGAAGTGTGGAGAATTATAGTGAATGGTCCTAGAATTCCCATGAAGAAAGTAGATGGAAAAGATGTCCCTAAGAGTGAGGATGAGTGGGACACAAATGACATGAGATTGGCACAAATGAATGCCAAGGCTATGCACACCTTATTTTGTGCTTTAGGTCCCAATGAGTATAATAGAGTATCATTATGTGAGAATGCCAAGCAAATATGGGACAAATTAGCCATCACACATGAAGGGACCAATCAAGTGAAAGAGACCAAAGTAGGAATGCTCACACATGATTATGAGCTATTTAGGATGAAAGAAAATGAGTCCATTAGCGAAATGTTCACTAGGTGTAATGATATAATTAATGGACTTAAGGCTCTAGGCAAGGCTTATTCCAATGTTGAAATGGTAAAGAAAATTTTGAATAGCTTGCCTAAGTCATGGGAGGCAAAGGTAACCTCAATAGAAGAGTCTAAGGATCCAAATACCTTGTCTCTAGATGAGCTTATGGGCTCCCTACTTACATATGAAATGAAAATGAAAAGAAATGAAGTGCCTTCAAAGAAAGTAGGGGTAGCACTTAAGTCTTCCACTCATGAGGTCATTGAAGATGATAGTGATGAGAGTGGAAATAAGGAAGAAAAAGAAATGGCAATGTTTGCCAAAAGATTCAATAGATTTATGAGAATGAAAGAGAGGGAGAGTAATAGGGGATATCAAAGGGGAAAGTCAAGTAGAAGAGAAAAGGACCCCTTAGTATGTTATGAGTACAATGAACCGGGTCATACTAAATTAGATTGCCCCTTACTTAGGAAGCCTAGGAAGAAAGCATTTGTGGCTGTATGGAGCGATAGTGATAGCTCCGATGAGGAAAATGTAGATGAAGAGGTAGCCTACTCATGCTTTATTGCTGTTAGTGATGATGAGACTAGTAGTAGTTCTAGTGAAGATAATGATTATACCTTTAGTGAACTACAAAATGCCTTTAATGATTTAGCAAATGAATTTCAATGCATGAACTCCAAATATAAGAAAATCATTGCTAAATTAAAAATAGAAAATGAAGCCTTGATAAGTACTAAGCTAGAATTTGAAAAGAAATTAGAAGAGGCTAACTTAGAAATAAATGAGTTGAATAAAAAGAACTTAAATTTGCATAACTCATTTTCTAGGTTTTATATGGGTCAACAAAAGCTAGATCATATGTTAGAGACCCAAAGAGCTTTCTTTGATAAAGATGTGTTAGGTTATAATGCAATACAAAAAGAAACTCATCTAAAGAATTTCCTTGTGAGCAAAAATACTATACATGATTTATCTCTTACATGCTCACTATGCAATAGAATAGGACACTCTTCACAAGCATGCACATATAGAAAAACTACATTTAGAGGAAGAGTTGTTAGGAAAATATGGGTGCCAAAGCATGCTGTAAATGATGATGAATTATGCTTGAAATGGATCCCAAAAGGATCAAAAATTGTTTGCACTAACTCTCATGGACCCAAGAAAATTTGGGTACCAAAGCATGCTTGAATTTATTTGTTGTAAGAGTGTTAGAGCAGGGGAATACAATGAAACAATGGAGTTCAATTGCTCTACACACCTCTATGGAGTTTGCTTATGCCAATGAGAGAGAGAAAGAGCTTGAGGATCCACCCTTGGCAAGGTCACAAAAATTCTTCAAAGGATAGCTCAAAGTGGACTCAACACATCAAGGCAAAGCACTCTCAAGCAAAGGAGTTTTGTAAGCTTATATTCTATCTTCTCAAAACTCATATATATTAAAATTATTTGTTTGATTTAATGAGGCACTTAGTTGATGATTATTGGTGCATTGTGAGTTGAATGAATAAAGAAAAGGCATGTTGAATGATTGTTGATTGGTTAATAGTTAGTTCTTGATGCATTGGATGATTGAATGAAAGACTTGATTTGTGATTTTGAAATGATTATTGAATTTCTGTAGTTTGAGCAAGTTTGATAAGTTTAGATAATATATTTAGTTGCTCAAAGCTGATAAATGTGTCATACATGCAAAATACCATGTCATGAGCTTTAATGAAGAATATGTATGTTGGAAATCATGGCATAATGTTCACAAGATGTATGCTTTGATGATATATGTGCTTAAAACCTTTGTGAACAAGTATGTTTTGACATATTTATGTAATTCAATGCATTAGTGTTGCCAAAACATGCATAACTTTCAAAATGACCCCTTTTGAGGCCAAAAATGCATGTTATTGTGTAAATTCTTCCAAAATTGCAAAATCTTTTGTAAAATGGTTTTTCATTCTTGTTTTTCATTCATACAAGTCCAAAATCATGTTTTACAAGTGTTTAAACCTTTACTTGGACTTAAAATACTCAAAAACAAAGTTTTGGTACCTCACAACTTGAATTTTCTGTCAAAACAACTGCAGAATATGCAGGAAACATATGAGGGATCGATCCCCCTCCTAAAGGGATCGATCCCCCCAGGCCAGAAAAGACTCTCCTGCATGTTTTCAACCGAAATTGAGAAGAACTTTTCATTGTTTTGATACTTTCTCTCTTCTCAACTTAAAATTCATTGTTTTAACTTCTTTTTGATGATCTTTAAACTATGAAAATTCATTTTTCATTGATATCATGCCTCAACTTCATCAATTAATATCATTTCCAACAAATGGTATTACTTTCAACAATCAATAGCATTTTTATTGAACTCACAAGTGCAAAATCATTTTTCTTGTTGAAAACATTCATGATTTGCATAACTCTTGAAATAATCTTGAAACATACTTTCAATGAATGCTTAAACATAATTTTGAGAATTATTTCAAGAATTTATGGATATATTTGAGAATTTGATGAACTTGTGCATAATGAATATTCTTCATTCCTTTTGTTCATCTTAGTCAAGCATGCTTATAGGATTATGTCTCTTAGCTTGACTTATCATTCCACACTAGGTTTCATGATAATTATACATCTAGTGGATTGATTTCAAATGTAAATTCAATAATTGGTAATGGTCATTGGCCTATAATGTTTGATGATAAATGGATCCTAAATGTTCAAATGCATGAAACGTTATCATCCATGTACTTAAATTTTTCTTATGGCCAAACTATTAAAGAACTTGGGCTTTAATGACAACACCAACATTCCAAGATAAATGCAAACTTGAACATATGTATTATCCATGCATTTATTATTTGAATCTTTCCTTGCTCATAATTGGTTAAGGACTTGAATTAGAAAATGAGCATAGGATTTGTGTGCTTGAAACCATGGAATAAAATGTGTTTGCTTGAATTCCTTGATGTTTTGAATCTTCCATATGGTATCAATTTGTGAATATGAATATGGATTAATATTTTATGATAGTGTGCTAATATTTAATTGATCCATATGCATATTTGATGATGTGTGATTGTGTTCTTGCATATTTAGAATGTTTATTTTCTTGACATGAACACTCTACACATAGATATTGGATTCATGCAAAATGCCTAAGTCAACCATTAGTAACAATTGGTATTTAGATTGAAATAACAATTAGTATCATAGGCAACCATATTTTCTATAATTGGTAAGCCAAATCTAAATTGCCAATTGGTATGAGCTTTAAATTGACAATTATTCTCCTACTCTTTAGTTTGAAATGACAAATAGAGAAGAATTCATTTAGGATATTTTTGCATGAAACTCTTGTGTGCTAGAATTTGTAGTTAATTGCTATATATCTTGATTCTATGCACACTTTTGCCTGAACGTGATTTATGAGCTCTTACATATGATATGTCATTTAATTTTAGCTCATAATCATGATGTATTGCCATGCACCTTAGTTAGACTTTAGAGATCAATTGTTATACTTAGGTGCTTGATTAATTTCTTACCAATTGAGAACTTATTGCAAAATTATTTATAAACAATTGGTATAGAATCATAAGTCATATTCTTTGATGAATATTTCATACTCTTTGTGAATATTGACTTATTTATTTGTGCTATGAGTCCCATGTACTAACACCTTTTCTTGTTGGATGGAGCATATTTATTTATTTATTCTCACATAGCCATGATTTTAAGGGGAGCATATTTTTTTATTATTTTTCCTTCTTTTTGCTATGATAAAAAGGGGGAGAGATAGATATTAAAAGAGATAGATATTAAGGGGGAGAGATAATGGGTGAGAAATAGTTTAAAATTCATTTTCAAAACCCATGCTTATATTAAGAGGGAGCTTTATAAAATCCTGCTTTATTTGAGGGGGAGTATTTTATAAAAGAATTTTCAAAGCAAATTTACATTAAGTTTTGTCATATCAAAAAGGGAGAGATTGTTAGCTTTAAATTGCAATATATATTTTGAAATGACAAAAACTTAAGTAAGCTTTAATGTTTTAATTCATATTGTAAAATTGCCTTATCACACATGATTTTCTCAATACATTTCAAGTGATCATATCAAACATTAAGACCATGATTTAATGATGCATACTCTTATTGGTCTTAATACTTTATAAATGTTTTGAATATTTTAGAAAATCACTTAATGAATTTTTGGACCATGTTTTCATCAGAGAAAGTCAAGAAAAACTCTCACAAAAATGTCAAAATGTTTTGGGTTGGATTAGGATCAAAGGTCATATTATTTCTAACCCAAAAGTGCAGAAAAAATGCCCTCTGGAAGCATGGGATCGATCCCATAGGAAAAGGGATCGATCCTTTTTTGACAGAATGCCCCGGAAGGCTAGATTGAAGAAAAGGATCGATCCCTTTGGTGAAAGGATCGATCCCTTTGGTGAAAGGATCGATCCCTTTACACCAGAAAGTCCCCAACGGCTAGTTTCTGTGAGATACAACTGCTAGATTCTGTTTTGGCTCCAACCAACGTCCACAAACCATCCAAGGGACTATAAATAGAGGCTTAGAAGCTAAAGGAAGTAAGAAGAACTACTCAGCAACTCCAAAACACATATTCCTCAAATCCTCAAGCCTCAACAACAAATCAAGAGCTACAAAGTCTTCATCATCTATCATTCTCTTATTCCTTGTAGTGCTTAGCACAAATCTTGTATAGGTTTTCATTGTGCTTAATTTCTGTAATCACTTGCCTACCTAGAGGCCTTTCTTTGATTACATTATTTGTAACCCATCATTCCTTGTAAAGGGGAGGTTTCTCTTAAGCCTTAGAAAAAGATGGAGGTTTTTCTTGAGCCTAGAAAAAGAGAGAGGTTTCTCTTGAGCCTTTAAAAAGAGGGATTGTAAAGACAAATTCAAGTGTAGTGAATTTGGGAAAAATCCTTGAGAGCGTCTCAAGGTAGAGGACGTAGGCAAGGTTGCCGAACCTCTATAAATCGCTTGTGTAAATCTCTCTCTCCCTACTCTTTATTTACTTGCGATTATATTGTGTTTATTGTATTGAATTTACATTGTAGAATTGCCTAGCTTAGAGAACTTAGAAAACACTCAAATAGGCTAGAGAATTTAGAAGAATCGAAAAACGAGCGTAAGGTTAGCTAAGAACCAATTCACCCCCTTCTCGGTATAGCCTATAGAGCCAACAGAGTCAAAATAGGGTTTGCATAAGATATTTAAACAATCCGATGAGGAAGCCTCTTCAAGAAAGGCGATTGGTCCTACTTGAATACTCTTGAGGTGAGAAAAACTTTTAAGTTGTCCAACCAGCTTGATGGAGGAGACTCAGAAGATTTTTCAATATTTAATTATCGAAATTAAAGTAAAAAAGGCAAAATTAGGATAACCTTAGATTTATTTGATACCATTTTAGGATGGGCGTTGTGGGGGTGCTAATCCTTCCCCACACGTAACCGTACTCCCGAACTTAGAACTTTTAATGTAGACCAAGCCTTATCCTTAGATTGAATAGGTGACCAATCACACCTAGATTAGAATGGTTGGTGGCGACTCCATATTTTTGTGTCTAGCTATTAGGTTTTCTCCAAAACTTGATACGTTATGACAGTTTGGTGACTCCACTGGGGACATTAGAGAGTCAAGCCATTAGGAAGTTTAAGGTTATCAAAATCTTGCCTAAAAGTTTTAAATTTCATAAGACATTTAAATACACACACTCCACTTACATATGCATGCATTAGCCCTCTACCCGAGCTTACCTTTTTAAGAGGAAGTAAAGTAGCTTTGCCTTCGTGAGGTGGTAACCTCCACATAGGCCAGTGAAATACTCCCACTCAGGTTGAACCCTTTCCGTTTGAAGCCTATAATGGGTGAGGATTGGGGGGCCTTACTAGTCCACGTGGACGATAGTGAGGAATAGTTTGGGAACCTTTAGTAATCCATCTATCCAAGCCAAGCATATAGTGAACTTATGATGCCCACTCGTAAGCTAGAGCTTTAGAATTGAAGCCTATATTAGGACACAAAGAATGACCATCATCTCATACAAGAAAAATATGAAAAATAAATAAATACAAAAATAATAAACCAAAGAAAAAAGAGAGAAAAAAAACATAAAAAAACATAATTCCTTGTATTTTTTCTGTCTCATAACAAATTGAATAGGTTGAGATCCATTTGCATCCGTGGAGAAATTATCGCGAGAGGAACCAGCCCACATAGTGAAAGAATGATCCGAAAAGGCCCAATGTGAGAATGGTGATTGCCTACCTATTGGTTTTGTTTCTACTCTGCCAAAAAGAATTCATTTGGACCTAAGACAAAATGACTACACTAAGTTGCTAGGAATTTGGAAGGCATGGGGTGAAGAAAAGAAGACAGAATTTCAAAAAAAAATATGGGGACTTAATGCTACTATTGTCAGTGGAAGTGGACTTGGATTTGATAAAGGCCATGGTGCAATTTTAGGACTCGTCCTACAGATGCTTTGTCTTCAATGAGGTCGATTTGATGCCAACCATAGAGGAGTATTCACTCTTGCTCCGTCGTGAGTTAGAAAATCCCACCAAAACCTATGGGAAGAAAAGGAAATCGGGATATCGTAAGAAATTGTCCTCCATGACTGGCCATAGTATTCAAGAAATTGATCATCACACAAGGCAGAAAGGAGAGACCACTTATATACCATGGAGTTTTCTACGAAGTTGTCTTCAGAAACAGCTAACAAAAGAACAAAATATGAGCATAGTGACATTAGCTGTGTATGATATGGTCGTGTTCCCTAAATTCTTAGGACACATTGAGATTACAATGGTGGATTTTGTTGAGCAGCTTGATCATGAGGTGAATGTGGCCCCAGTTATCTTGTCTGAGACTTTTAGATCTTTAAATTTTTGTCGTCGCAAGGGAGAAGGACGTTTCATCGGATGTACACCATTGTTATACATTTGGATGAAAAGTCACCTTGGAGGTAACGAAGAAAAGTTTTGAGAAGCTTATCTCAGTACAATCCCGATAAAAGAATTCTGTGAGAAAACTTTTCCTGCACCAAAGGCAGTTGGGCATTCAACAGAAAAGTGTAGGCAATTGAAGGAAAATGTTGAAGAACTCATCAATAGTGGTGCCTTGACTCAAGAGCTTATTGATCTGCTCCTCCATAGGCCAAGTTTCCTATATGTAATTTGTGGATGTGAGATGTTCTCAGGATTCTTGAAATTTTCATCAAGTTGTTTTGAAAGCTTTCCATAATTTTCTTTCCAAGTAGATGAAATAAAAATAATTTTGAAACCATTGGTGATTTTTATTGAGGATGAATAGACCTAGCCATTACATTACATTTCCACTATACTTTCTGATTCAGTGAAAACTTGGAATCCATAAAGAAACACAAGCTTGAAATCCATTCATTTTTGCTTACCATGGTAAACTTTCGAAGTCAATGATCTTTGTTAAGGCAATGATTAATGAAATGATTGATGAATTTGCAAAACTTTTTGAATTGTTTTGAAGAACCAATTCATGAAGCATTCTCTTAAGGACTTTGTATTTGGAAATTTGATAGATGTTAAGGCCAAGCTAAGGGTCCTAAACACATCAACCAAAAATTCTTTCTCATAACTTGAACTCTCTGACTCAAATCATCCTTCGCTACACCTTGAGGCAAAATGATTGAAAGAGCCAAGTTTTTGATAACCTCAACATCTTTTAATGACCATTCTTAATTTGATTGATATCCTTTTTCCTATTTTAAACCATGATAATGAAAATCATTGCATAAGGCCTTCATAAGTTGAGTTGATACATTTTGGGCATGAGCTGTAAAAAAAAAAGGGTGAAGGAAAAAGGAAGTAAAAAAAATTTAAAAAAAAGAGAAAAGAAGAAAAAAATTGATTGTGAAACCATGCATGAGGGATATTCAAATGATTTCACAAGCAAAGCCAAATTTTCATCTTGAGGATTGGTTTCAATAGAAGTGTCAATATTTGATATGACAAATGGCCATCTTTCATATTCCTATTACTGAAATGAAATCATCCCCTTGTTACCCCTTTTGAGCCTATTGATTTCTTTCTAAATGAACCTTGATCAAGGATCACCCTTCACATTAGAGAAGCAAATACATAAGAGGAGTTTTTAGAAGCATTAGTTATTGATCTTGTGTCAAATACAAGAAAATGATGCCCTATGTTGGGAGGCAAATGTGAGAAGAAGGATATGTGAAGATGGAAATCAATATGAAAAAAAACAAGAAATTGAAAAAAATGAAAAAGGTAGGTGTGAAAAAAAAAGAAAAAAAAAGAAATGAATGAAAAGTTAGAAAAGAAAAGAAAAATGTTTCGAAGATTGGGAAGGATAGATGTTCACAATCAAAGAAATGATCCTTGGTTCGATAAACCTTGAAAACACTTATTTTGGGCCTATTTATCCATTCTTTGAAAACCTAAACCTTGGCCTACGGTACGTGCTTAAAAGTCCATTTTGATAAAATAAAGATGCTTGTATTGAAAAGCTTTTCTTTGAGAAACCATCATCGTTATTTAGTTTGGAATGAAATTTGAATTCTCAAATGCATGGTAGAATAATCAATAAAAAAAAGAAAAAAAGAATGAAGCTCTAGGGTGAAAACCCATGAAAGGGCAGTCTAGAGCAAATTTGAAACAACTCAAGGCCATTGTTTGTGACTATGCTAAGGCAATACCAAGAAAGAAGAAAAACCAGAGGAATCATGCTTTCAGTCAAAACCTTTTGAGAAATTCAAAAACCATCACCTTGAAAATTTGATTTGAGATTTGAATCCTTGCCCAGAAATTTGAGCCATCACAGCTAGTCTTGACATTTGTTAAAGTCCACATATCAACAAATTAAAGAGAGTGCTAAAATGGATTGTGTTCTGTGAAAGTTACTTTTACAAAAGGAATTTTGATTTTCAAGGAATTTGTTTCATTTGTGAGCCTAGATGAAAAGACATTGATCAATAGAACCTTTCTTGATAACCAAACATCCTTGATGCACCAAATCAGTACACTTATTAGCTAGACCAAGTTGTGACTTATTCTATTTGTTCTCAATAGTAATCACCAATTTTTAAGAGATTTAAATGTCAAATGTTTTTATCCTGGAAAATTATTATGTGTGGCTATTTTCTATTTTCAAAAAGAAACTTGAAGAAGTGAAAAATGAGAGTTTTGTGATTTTATGGGGGCAAGTTCTTGTTTTAAAGAAATCAAGTGTGGTGATGGTGTTTTTAAGACTATTCTTGGGGCAATCTTTGGTTATTATGAGAGCATGAATTTTCTTGAAGATATGAGAAGAGGTGAAGTGTTCTTGTGAATAGTTTGGGATGACTTTGTCGTTATGATTTAGATTGATGAATTTTAATTTGATAAGAAGTGTGGGGCAAGAAGAAAACTAAATGATGATGATGGGGCAATGGGAAGACTGAATGAGTGATGATTGCTTGTGGGGCAAGAAGAAGATTGAAGAACAATGATGATGGGACAAATGATTTTAGGATTGCTAAATTTGAAGGAAGAAGAATGATGAGGCAATGAAAGATTGAATGATAAGGCAAAGAGAAGATCGAAGGATGACAAATTTTTTAAGAAAGAAATATGACAGATTGATGATGTGATTTGGTAAGGCATTGTTTACCATTTGAATTGCATTCATGGCAGGCATGACATTTCATATATGCATTTTGACACACAAAAAAAATTGAACTGTTGTTAAGACAATAGGATAAAAATTCTGAAAGATTAGATGAATAAAAGTTAGAAAAAAAAAGAAGAAAAAAATCAAAAAATGTGAGAAAGGATAAGGAATAAGATGTGACGAAAAAGGTATGAAGTGTTGAAACAAAAATGTTAAAATTTGGAAAGAAAGAGGAAATTAAACAGGTATGGATATGATGGGACAATGAAAAAGGATTGAAAGATGTGATGAGATGAAAAAATGTGATATTTAGATAGAAAATAACAAGAAGAAGAAATTGGAATGATAAGATGATCTAGAAGATAGAATTGAAATGATGAGATAAGATCAAAACCTCCGGGTACAATCTGTAAGACCTCCGGGCATGATTCATTAAAGCCTCCGGGTACAATCTGTAAGACCTCCGGGCATGATTCATTAGAACCTCCGGGTACAATTTGTAAGACCTCCGAGCATGATTCATCAAATCCTCTGGGTACAATCCGTAAAACCTCCGGGCATAATTCAACACATTTAGATGAGCAAATTTAAAGTTTCAGGGCCTTCCTAGTCGAAGGAGCATTTTAGAGATGAGAAAATTTAAAGTTTCAGGGCCTTCCTAGTCGAAGGAGCACTTAAGAGATGAGAAAATTTAAAGTTTCAGGGCCTTCCTAGTCGAAGGAGCATTTTAGAGATGTGAAATTTTAAAGTTTCAGGGCTTTCCTAGTCGAAGGAGCATTTTAGAGATGAGAAAATTTAAAGTTTCAGGGCCTTCCTAGTCGAAGGAGCATTTTAGATATGAGAAAATTTAAAGTTTCAGGGCCTTCCTAGTCGAAGGAGCATTTAAGAGATGAGAAAATTTAAAGTTTCAGGGCCTTCCTAGTCGAATGAGCATTTTAGAGATGAGAAATTTTAAAGTTTTAGGGCCTTCCTAGGCGAAGGAGCATTTAAAAGATGAGAAAATTTAAAGTTTCAGGGCCTTCCTGGTCGAAAGAGCATTTTCATGATGAAAACCAATTTCTTTTAGAGTGAGTAAGTATCCACACAAAAAAAAAAGGGAACAAAAAAATTGAAAAGAACGGAAAAAATAATAAAATGGATGCAGACAAAATGGATGTCTATGTCTTTGCACAATTACTATTTCATAGCAAATGTACAAAAAGGGGTAATTGTAGACACCCCATTTTGTCCGGGGTCTTTTAATGTTATTGGGCCTATTGGATTTGAAAATTAGAAGATGAATCTAATTTTTGTATTACTATCTTGTTTATTATTATTAAAAAAATAAAAATGAAAAGAAAATAAAAAATAGAAAAAAATAAAAAAAATAAAAAAATAATAACAAAAATAAAGTGATCAAGAAGGGAAACTTGAAAAAAAATCAGAATCTTAAAACAAAGGCAAAGTCAAAAATTTGAAAATTTAGAAAGAAAATCAAAATCAATGAGTGAATCAAGTGAGAATCAATGAAGATACAAGTCAAACCCAAATTTGTGCATGGATGGAAAGAAAATAAAATTGGTTTAATAACTGTATCAAGAAAAAGGAAGAAAAATTAAATAAAAAAGAGAAACACATATATTAAGGGAACACAGAACTAGGGTTAAAGGGGGGAGCCATCGAAGAACTCCTATTGCACAGCATCTCTATTCATCTTCGCAGCCCACTGATTGTCACCTTCACCGAGCCACCATCCTTATTGCATCTCAGCCAGCCATTGCATCCTCCAACAGACAGCTCTTTCACTACCATCATCATCTCTTCACCACCGTTCATTTTCATCTCCATCACCGAGCCATTTTTAAACCGTCTCCTACAACTCTTCACTGTCACCATTCTCCTCTTCCTCCTGATCGCATCCCTCTGCTATTGTTGAGCCCGATCTAGATCGAGACAACCTGGGTTCTTTATTCTGTGTTCATCATCACCATCCAGTAACTATCACCATCGCATCATCTTCATCACAGATTGGATCTGTTCCAAACTACATCGCCTGATCTCTGTCTCGTTGTCGACCGCACCACTATTCTGCACTCACCATTGCTCTGTCCGCACCGCTCTTGCTGTCCAGCTGCTGCTTCAATGCCTCCGCTCGTGCCTGCTCTTGTTGCTGCTCGTCCCTACTGGTTCTTGCTCACTCTTGCTAAACGTGAGCTGCAGTTCTTAAAGGATAAAAAAGGGGCCATGTGAAACCAGCAAAAGAAGACAAGAGAAACAAATTCTTTTAACAGGTTTGCTTTATTATTAATGTTAATAAATTCATATGGCTGACAAATTAATGTTTGAGATGATGGTTCATATATAAGTGGGTATTAACTATTTGTATGATGATTCAATAACATGTGCCGTTTCATAAATTAATTTAATAAACTAACAATGATGATTTGATAATAATTTGTGGGAAAATTCATATTTAATTTGATTTAATAATTAACTTAATAATAATTTGTATGCTAATAAGTGGATTTAATGATTGATATTGATTTAATATTAACTTGCTTGTTAATTGATTCATGTAAAGTTTAAATTAGTGTATATAATTAATCTGAGTTAATAATCTTAAAATATTAGTTTTGCATGTTGTGTATATTTATTTGTATGATTTAGTTTGTATGAATAATTTTATGTTGTATGGGATAGATTTCAAGAACTTTTAGGAAATAAGACCCTTAAGAAAATTCAAACTACGAAAATATAAATTAAATAAAAGTATAAAAAAAATTAAGGAAATATAAATGAGTTATTCCGACGATGGAATTTTAAAGGTACTGCGCTTGAGTAGTACTTTTAGATATCTTGAGGTGAGGAGGTTCTTTTTAAGTCTTACCAGCTTGATGGAAGATTTAAAAATATATTTCCAATATTTAAAATTCAAATTTATTATTAAAAATTGAAATAAGAATCAATTAAAATTAATTGCAATTAAAAGAATAAATAATCAAATTAGAAACAAAGAATGATAAAAATTAACATATTTAGAAATAAAATAGAATAAAATAATAAAAATACAAATTTTCCGACGATGGAATTTTAAAGGTACTGCGCTTGAGTAGTACTTTTAGATATCTTGAGGTGAGGAGAGTTCTTTTAAGTCTTGCCAGTTTGATGGAAGATTTAAAGGACATTTCCAAGATTTAATAAATTTAATAATAAATCAATAAAAATTAAATTAGATTTAAAAAATAGTAAATTAAAATTAAATTAAATTCATTATAATAAAGATTAAAAGTCAAATTAATTAACTTGAAATAAGATTAGAAAAGAATTAAAATAAATAGAAATTGGATTAAATTAGATAAAATTAAATATTTTAATAAATATGAATTATTCCGATGATGGAATCCAAAGGGAATTGCGCTTGAGTAGTTTCTTTAAAAATTCCTAAGGTGAGAAAATTTCTTTAAGGTCTTACCAGCTTGATGAAAGGTCTTTAAGAGAATTTTCAACATAAAATAATCCATGTTTATTTAGATATATAAAATATGTGAAATAATAAGCATATATATATATATAAATAATAACAAAAGAATAAAATAAAATAAACAGTATAAAATTAATAGAAATTGGATAGGAGTCAAAATAGGGTTTGCATAAGATATTTAAACAATCCGACGACGGAGCCTCTTCAAGAAAGGCGATTGGTCCTACTTGAATACTATTGAGGTGAGAAAAACTTTTAAGTTGTCCAACCAGCTTAATGGAGGAGACTCAGAAGATTTTTCAATATTTAATTACCGAAATTAAAGTAAAAAAGCAAAATTAGGATAACCTTAGATTTATTTGGTACCATTTTAGGATGGGCGTTGTGGGGGTGCTAATTCTTCCCCACACGTAACCGTACTCCCGAACTTAGAACTTTTAATGTAGACCAAGCCTTATCCTTAGATTGAATAGGTGACCAATCACACCTAGGTTAGAATGGTTGGTGGCGACTCCATATTTTTGTGTCTAGCTATTAGGTTTTCTCCAAAACTTGATACTTTATGACAGTAGTAATTGATAAATCTATATTTATATAAAAACGATCAAAATGTATATTAAGAAAAGGATTATTATGTCATACATTGCTAGTTCAAATTTTAAATTTCACAATTAAGATTAATAGAGTACACATACATATTAACCAAAAAAAAAAAAAGAGTACACATACTTTTTAGGGAATATTAAAAAAATAATAAACTAGTTAAAAAGAAAGTGAAATATATTGTAGTTTTTTAACTTCATTTGTGGAATAAAAAAATTTTATAATTCTTAAAACAAATCAAATTAATTATATTAAAAAGAGTTTGTTATAAGTTTAAAAAATATATATTGAACACATAAAAAGTACTTAACAGTTTTTTTTTTTTGGATAAATTAAGGGCAAATGAAGAGTTTGAAAATCTTTTTAATAAAATAAAATATTGAGATAAATTAAGGGATCATGTAAGAACTAATTAAAATCTAAAAGAAATGTAACAAAAAAAATCTAAAAGAAAACTTAATGGCATAAATAACAATATGAAATTATTAGGGTGCCGAAAAGGTGTATGAGAAAAAAAATGACAGTTTTATGTTTTAGTCGTTTGGATTAATTACCCAAAATAGACTATTATTGATGGATATTTTCATCGGTAATGTTTCATTTTTCGTCGGTAAAACTAATACCGAAGAAATATTGACAAAAATTTCGTCCTTAACATCGTCAAAATTCATCTCCTAGGTAAATTATATCCATCGGTGGTAGAATGTTTCGTTGTTATTCCATCGTAAACAACGATGGAAATTTGGTCAGTTTTTCGTTGGTAACCATATTTTTTTGTCGGTAATATTTTTCAAGAAAAATAAAATAAAAAATAATTCATCAGTAAATATTGACAAAATATTTTGTTAGTAATATTTATTGTTAATTTGTTCGCAATTTGATGGAATATATAACTGCTGGCAGAACAAATCAATTGATAATCTTAGAATTTTTTATTTATTATTAATTTTGTTAATATTATTTGTTAATTTATATAATTAATTTTATTAATAACATTTGTCAATTATGTAATTAATTTTATTAATAAACACCTATCTAAAAAAAATAAAAATATTTATTTATATAATAATGAGAAAATAAAAATATATGTAAACGGTAAAAAATAAACATTGTAGTTGCAGTTCATCATAAATGGACACAATCTTTTGGTGAAAATTTGTTGTCCATGGCATCAGTAGATGGCGGAGGAGGTATTGGAGGTGTTGGTATATGGGTATGCCTTATGGCCAATCTGTTTGGCCTAGCTAGAGATTTGACAAAAAGTGTTGTGCAAATAGAATTTTTTTAAAAGTGTTATTAAGAGAGATTAAATTAATGTTTAGCAAACATAATATAAAAATGCTGCAGAATGTTGAAAATTATTTAATAGAATTTTTGTATATAATAAATGTAAAAATAAAATAATAAACTTTGTTAAATTAAATCACAAGTTTTTAAGTGAAGCAAATAAATAAAATAAAAGTACTTTGCTAATTCTATGTACCAAAAAAAACTTTGCTAATTAAAATAAAAATTAAATAAATATAAAAATTACACAAAAAATAAATTAATACAAAATCTTATAATCATTTTATAATTTTGTGGATTATTGAAGAGTAAAGTGAAAATGTAAAGTTATTTTACTCAATACATGATATTATGTGACGTCCCCATCACTCTATCTTACCATCTAACTTTTTCTTTATTATCTTATACGACTTGATTTGACTAGTTCATCAATGTCATTCATTCTTCTTCTTAAGCTTAATATTTAGCAGCTCAATAGGAATAATTTATTTTCAATAACATAGACTAATGATATGTGTATATATCATTCCATACCACAGGATCTTACGCATCATTCCTAACTTAAATCCCCGACATCTTATATACAAAATTATTATTTTGTACTGTACTGTACCGTAGCTAAATTATAATTTACTTTATATAATTACATACGTATACCTTCAATGCTAACTGGGAAGCGTCTCTCGAAGGTAAACTTTAAAGATCCACTAGTAAGCTCTTCTATGTAGAGCAATGGATCACCTCAAATAGTCTGTAGAAAAATATTCGTAAAATGGTGAGTTTACGCTCAGTAAGAAATATATATATATATATATAAGAGCGTACTATGCCTCTATATGCAGTTTTCTTGCTTGGCTCTATAATGTCATGTAAATCATTATAAAGCATGCTCGTATACTTACATCAAAACATACATTATATACTTCTTTCAAAACGTCATATGAAATTATACTTCATATACTTTCTTCAAAACATACTTCACATACTTGCATCAAACCATGCATCATATTCTTTTTTTAAAGCATACATCATATAACAGAGAGACTATTTGCATATTAACAAAATTATGCACTGAATCATGTGGCGTACTCCTGTAGGAGCCAGGAATCCTCCCCTAGCCAATATATACATAATAGAGACAATTTGGCCAAACGTCGGTGGCTACAGTGAACACTAGTCAGGTGACATCTGTAGCACTAAGGGCTAGACTAGAGCTCCTCAGCCATGAACATATACAAAAGTGCATAATCATTAAGTACTTCATAGTCTCAAAATATTTGTCATATAGCTATTTGCTATGACATTTATACTTTCTTGAAATAAACTTTGAAATCTCTTTTCATACAGGGCAGTCGACTGACCTTATAGGGTAATCGACTTCTGCTTCATATTTTCATTTATCGAAATTATTTTCTTTTAAAATTTCGATCTTTCTCATTTTCTGAAAACGCATGGGGGCAGTCAACTGGTTTTCAAACAGAATGCTTTTCGAGAAAAAGGCAGTCGACTGGTCATATAGCAGTCGACTGTTTTTGAAACAGAATGCTTCTTGAAACATAGCAGTCGACTGGCCTTATAGGCAGTCGGCTGGTTTTGAAACAGAATGCATTTTAGCAAATAGCAATCGACTGTTCCATATAGCAGTCGACTGGCTTGAAACAGAATGCTTTCTGGAAAATTGCAGTCAACTGGCTTACATAGTAGTCGACTGGTTTGTCTCAGTTTTCGAAAAACTACGCTTTGGTTGTCTCTAGGCAGTCGGCTGCTACTTAAGGCAATCGGCTGCTCCTAGCCTAATTGGCACTAGGAGTAAAACCCGAAACCTAACTTTTCCTGCATAAAAGCCAACTTATACTTCTCTCCAAAACACTTAAAAACACATTAAAACATGTGGATATAGCCACCCTACGTCTGTTACATAAATTTCTTACCTCAATTAGCCAAATTCCACAAGTTTGCTTGCATCAACCCTAGCCTTTCACTTCTTCAAATCTGAAATTATCATCACAATTTAAACCTCTAAGAAATTGCCATAAACATATTATACCTACTCACTATGACTCCCAACCATACATGAAATTGAGAGAATCAACTTATACCATTACCTTTGTCTATAGCCAAATTTTCAGGATTTGAGATCTCCTCAAATACTTGGATTCAATCTACCAAACTTCGGATATAGCTTACTCTAGTGACTATGATCGTTTTTCGTTTAACTAATTAAATGAATCGATGGAGGAATAAGGTAGCTTGTCAAGATAGCTATGGAGGAAAACTTGGAAGCTTAGAGAGAACGAGAGGGCCTGGGAAAAGGGGCTGCCGTGTGGTGATGGAGATGATGATGACTCATGCTTCATTTAATGCATTAATTGCATGTTAATCCCATTAATCATCTCAGCCATACTTCCTTTGATTTAAGACCATTTGACCATTTTAATTTCCCTTCTTCCCTTTTCATATGACACATGTATTTAATTACCAAAATTTCTGAAATTAATTTTTTCATATTTTAATTATTTTCCTGATATCAACATTACTTCCTTGACTAATTGATTATCAATCTCCTTATTCCTTCAGATGTTTCATACATCATTCATGCATCATAATTCTCATATTTACTTAATCATTTCAGTTGTAACACTTTACAAACATGAGAAAATTACATGAAATTAGGGGATTTCACATATTAAAATTAGTACTTCTTGAAAAAGCTTTAATTTATAGCTTCATCAAAAAGTTAAAATTTACTTCTTGCATAAGCTAAAAATTTTAAAATTTTGAGAGCCAAACATTTGGCTTCTACTTCTGCAATAGATAAGTTCTTCCATAAACTAGGTCAAACATGCACCTATTGTTTTGAAACAATTATTTAATATAGGCATTATTCTTTATCTACAAAGCATATTGATTTAAATTATTAATACTTGTTTATGATAATGCCCTTGGAAGAAAATATACTTAGCAAAGGAATTATAAAGTAATTATAATTATGAGATCCCTATTGCATATAAACATAATGTTTCTAAAATTGTTTTTTATCAAGCATTGTCAAGATAATGAGATGGTAATAAATGTTGTTGAGATTGGTTTAGTGTTATGCATTTACTCTGAGAAACTAAGCAGTTGATCTGATAAGTTGAAGCATTGGTATGTTTAAATTAACATTGTATGTGCTTGTTTGAAAAGATAAGTTCATTGAACTAACCTGTATTAAGAAGTCCACTTAGTATATTCACTAAAGTGTCTACGAAATATTTTCTCAAGTGACAGTTATATAAATGATCTTTGGACATGAAATCACAATACTATGTTTTGTGATTAATGTTATACTTTGATTATTCTCTTCGAATTTCTATAAAAGATTGCCAGTCAAGATGAAATTGGGTATAGTAGTAAACATAACAATATATGTATGATCAAGATAGGATTCATAACCTTAAGTGAACATTAGGAATATATTCTAAGGCCTTTTATCAATAGCAAATTAATTTAAGTCCTTGGCGAAGGTAGAAAGAAGATTAAATAAGGGTTTTCAAATCTCATTAAGATAAGTTAATTACCTAGGATCAAAAATAATAAAATTAGACGAAAATAGAGTAGACACTACTCCAAGCTCTATGTCTAAACAAGATATAAAGATTAAAGGATTGAATTACAGGAAGGCTGTACTCTGATAGGTTTTTCAAACCACTATGACTCTTTCGTAATATATTGGGGGTTTTGTAGCTATTGTTAGTGGCTAGTCACAACCTGTGTATATTGAATTTGCTCAATTTAGAATTAATTGATGGTGGACGCAAATGAGATTGATCCATTGATGAATCAAATGATGTTTAATTCATCCGATCCTAATTAGTTTTGGGATGTAATTCTTATATTATTTTGAATGGGTAAACAAACCTAATTTTCGACAGTTTCTAGTAATATTATTAATTGATATGTATATTTGAATAATGGACTTTTAGGTTGTAAAACATACTCATTCTGGCATGTGATTAAATTCATAGACTTAGATTAAACATTACTGATAAAGTAGTCGTTATAACTCAAAACTTGATGCTTATGGATTTTGATCGGTCTAATGAGTATGTTATAAGTAGGGACCTTAGGCAATTGCCTTAAATTAAACTAGGTAGTTAACTACATGAACAATAAGCTACACTGAGTGAATGATAAACTAATGTAAAGAAAAGAAAAAGTTTGTCCTATTTTCCTTAATTCCACAATAGTTAAGTGCACTTGTCACATCCTTTGGGGGGTGACATTGAGGAAGAATTTAGAGATATCGAAGATTCAATTTGGTTTTATCCCTAGTCGATCAACTATGGAGACAATACATTGACTTATACACTTGTGAAGCATTCTCCAGTACACGATAATGCATGATAAAGATTTTCATAGGGTCTTTATAGACTTGGAGAAAGCATATAATAAAGTGCTTAGGGAGGTGTTATTATGGTCTTTAATGAAAAAAAGAATCCTTGTAAAATATATATAAATAATTAAAGGCATGTATTAAGATGTAAGGACACATGTGAGGATATGTAGAGGGCAAACAAACAAATTTCCTATCACAGTAGTAAGCCAATTCATGTTCACCATATTAATGGACAAGCTAACAAAATCCATCCAAGATAATTTGCCATGGTGTGTGATATTTGTAGATGACATTGTCTTATGTGCTAAGATTAGAACGAAGGTTAATGCAAAATTAAAACTGTGGATATAGATGCTAAAATCAAGATGGCTTAGACTAAACAGAAAAAAGCCTAAATACATGTAATGTGAATTCAATTCAAACAAAGAGGAAGATTGAAAAACAGTGATGCTAGGTGAGACGGTGATTCCTAAGCAAGATCATTTTAGCTATTTGGGATCAATTAAATAGATGGATAGAGAAATTGATGGCGATGTACCCATAGGATTCACACTGGATGGAGCAAGTGGAGAAGTGCTACAAGTATGCTGTTCAATAAAGGAAATACTTTATGATTGAAAGACAAGTTTTACAGAATAGTTGTTAGACCAATAATGTTTTATAGTAGTGAATGTTGAGCGACTAAAATATTACATACACAAAAGATGAGTGTAGCAGAAATGCGATTGCTGCGATGAACGTGCGGATGACGAGAAAATATAGAATAAGAAATGAGAACATTCACAAAAAGTTTAGAGTGGCAGCTATTGAAGACAATATGAGTGAAAGTTGTCTATGTTAGTTTGGACACATATGCTATAGACCGTAGATGCTCAAGTTAGGAGAGTAGAGGCTATGAGTGATAAAAAATGAGTCAAGGCTAGGGGAAAGCCGAAAAAAGACTTAAAAGGAAGTTATCCGAAAAGATATGGCAAAATGATAGTTGGAATAACAAATTGTTTAAAATAGGAATGAGTGGAAGAGAAGAATTCATGCTAACGACTTAGCATGAGTTCCTATATTAGTTTATGTAACCTACCTCAATATGAGGGTAAAAGCTCTAATGATGATTATGAAAAATATGATAAATGATTTTTGAAAAGAAAATTAAGATTTAATAAAACAAGAATCATCATATAAATGTTGAATTATTATATTTTTATTCAAGGTTAATGGGTAACACAACTAAACAATACCAATTTTAAATAGGCGTTATGGAATGCTAATCTTTCTTCATACGTATTTAAAATTCTAAGCCAAAATTTTATTTTCGCAAACTAAATTGAAGAAGTGGAAGTGGATTCCTTTCTCAAGTATTTAGACATGGTTCGAATTTTAGAGTCACTACTGTTAAGAGGGCTTTACTATTTACCACGTCTAGTCCAAGCAAGATTAGTTTCAGATCGTAAAACTGATTATGATACCTGTGATTACAAAAAAAAAAAAGTCTGTGGATCAAACATCAAACAAAGTCGACGATTTATGCTATATTATTCAAGCGATTATTAGAGACATGTCTTTATGTGCATTTGACTTGGCACTAGCTAGGCCCTTTTTTTTATGATCCCAAAACGAGACATGGATCCCTTTCAATGATCATTAACTAGGATGAGATTGCTTTGCTTGTATCACGATTTTGATCGGTATCTTGAATGACAACATCCACAGCCTCAGACTCCGTTGGGCGTTCAGCTAGTGCTTCTAGTTTTGCAGAAGTCTTATTCTCCTTGGCTTTTCCCCATAATACAACATATACCCCTACGATTATCATCAGTGACCCTAAAATGCTGATACATGAAAACATGTGAATCTAGATAAGTAGAGACCCAAGAAAATTAAAACCGTAAAGAAATGTAATAAATAGCTCAACTTGAATTCGACTTTAAATTTAACCTTCCTATACTTAGCCTCTCATTTAAGATCAAAGATCCAACAATGGCTACATATACGGTTGTCAAAGGGTTGAAGATGGATACAAATAATGGCCCCCTCAACCGCAAGCACCAAGACATAAGAACAACCGTCAGTGCCGTACCGATGGACCCCTTGATTGGAAGAAGAGTTAAGAGTTAAAAAGGATTTTATCAAGAGGTAGAAAAAAAAGCTATGTAAATTCGATGGATACTGTTTTTACCGTGTAAACAGCACTGAAAAGCCTAATATTCCAGCCAAGCTTCCATGAAGACCAGCTCCTCTCAGCAATCATGCTATAAATTGTAGCTTGAATCGATGCTGTGATGCACATCAATGCAGCAGTCGAATACATGAAAGGATAATTTTCACCCATCTTGGCCTGTGAAAAGCAATCCATTTCCATCCGTAATTAATATACTTGAAAAATAGTAAGATGGGAAAATTTTAAGGGTTTGTACGTGATGCATTGACAATGTATATAGTTTTTATACACTGTCAATGCATCAGAGGTTAATATCTCATTAATAAACTAAAAAATTATCAAGCCCTTAAAAATAAATATAAATAAATTTTTTTAAATTTGCTCATAAAGGTTTATTGATTAAATGTCAACCTTTAATTCATTGACAATGTATAGAGATCATAGACTGTTAATGCATCATATATATAAGTCCAAATTTTAATGAGAAATAGTTACTTACAAGAATTATATACCATATTGCAAAAGACATGCAGGCAGCTAGAGCCAGCAGTGAACCTATAATTTGATTGCCAAGAACAGCATGTTTCCTGTTTACTTGATCTACACCATGTTTGGCTAGGTTTATGTTGGTTGACCAAAGAGTAACCTCTTGTCCTTTGTAAAACGTGAGAATCATTCCTCCACCTATGCTCAAGAAAGTGCCCAACAACTTGGCCTGTCCTCCCAATGTTCTGATTCCCAATCTCTCCATCCTGAAGAGTGGGAGGAAAATTTTGTAAGTAGGATATTTAACCTAGTTTTTGTAAGAGATCAATATGCTTTGTATTTGTTCATTTCCGATGCCTCAATTTTTTTTATTATATTTTGAAATGGGACTAAATCAAAATTTAAGGACTCGATTAGATTCAACTGGGATCAGTAGTGAGGTGAGAATGGAAGCATTTTTTTGTCCAATTTCATCAATGTGATCTTTTTAGATCACATCAGTGTAGCACGATCACTTCAATTTCTCATTGAACCTTTAAGCGTCCAGTGAATCAGGATTGTTTCATTTGCCTCTTTTTTTCTTTTCAATTTCTTTTTTCATTTTATTATTCTGCAGGTTATTTTTTTGTTTCTTTTGCTATTTTATTATTTTATTATTTTGGATTTTTTAATTATATAAAGTATAAATAAATTTATATACAAATTAGTATTTTTTTAATATGATATATAGTTATTATTTTTGTATTATTTGAAATTTTAAATATATATACTATTTAATATAAAATAATATATCACTTGAAAATTTTAAAATAAATAGTTAATAACATTAATATATATAAATAATTCCTAAATATTTAATAACAAACTAATAACATTAATATATATAAATAATTCCTAAATATTTAATAACAAACTATCATTTGATATAAAAGAAATTTTTAATAATTTATAAATTTCACAAATACCATACATATATGTATTACAAATTTTATTTTATGTAAATTTTAATATAACGTCTTTAATAGTCATTTTCTTTTCTCACTATAGTTTACCTCATTGTCATTGTTGCATTTGCATCCACACACATATCCCACACACCATTGATTTTAATCTCGCTACTATAATGCCCAATCTTATCTACAACAACTAATCTAACTATCATCATTGTTTTCAATCTCATCGAAGCCAATCTCATAGTTTATTCAAATGGAATAGCCAATGAGATTAGCTCTAGCACAATGAAAACAATGGTGGAGGTAAATTTAGTTATTGTAGTAGTAAGATTGAATATTGTAGTGATGAGATTAAAATCAATAGTGATCTATGTGATTAGATGTAAATGCATTGTTGACGATTAGTTGAAGTGTGCTGAGAAAAGAAACTAACCATTAAAGACCAAATTGAAATTTTGTCTAAAATAAATTTTATAATAAAATAATTCATATTTGTGAAATTAACAAATAATTAAAAAATATTAAATTATTTTTATATAAAATAATATTTTTGTTAATAAATTAAAAATTAATAAAATTATTTTTTATGTTAAAAATGCTTGTTGTTATTAAATATTTAAAAACTATATATCTTATTGTTATTTAATATTTGAAAGTTTTAGAATTTTATTTGATAAATAATGATTCATTTATTTTATATTATAATAATATATTTAAGATTTTAAATAATATAAAATTTAATCTTATATGCCATAAATATAAAATATATAGTAGTTTATTTATAAATTTATATTAGTACCTTATTTGTATTTTGTATGGTTGAAAATATTAAAAAAACTAAAATAAAAAAAATAACTAAATTAACTTCAAAATAATAAGTAACATGTGAAAAAAAATCAAAATGAATAATATGAAATATAAAAAGTGCAGAGATGGCATAAAATGGACCAATGACTCATTAAACATTCAAGTGTCCAGTGAGTAGACTTGGTAATTATTGTATTTATGTCGTATCTGACATGAGACACAATACAAATTATTGAAATGCGGAAACAACACGAATTATAAAACGTGTTTAAATTTTAAGCATGAACAAAACGTTTTTAGCATTCATGTTATATGTGACATGACATGATTAATACATTCATAATCAATCTGTTAAACATACATAAGTAATACGACATGACATAATTAGACACAACTAATATGATTAATCAAAACTAACAAAAATAGACAGGAGTAACATAGATCATGCGATTAACACGGCAAAAAAAATCTAAAAATATTTAAATTTTAAAATAAATAATAACGAATTTTTAATTGTAAATAAAAAATTATTAATAATATAATAAAACGTATTAAATGTGTATATGTGTGACACGCACTTTTTTTTTGCTAGGCCAATGAAACAAATTTCTTTACTAAAAGAGCTTACGGGTCTGTTTGGCCTAGCTGAAGCTTTTATAAAAAGTGTTGTTTGAGTAGAGCTTTTTTAAAAGTGCTGTTAAACAAAGTTAAATTAGCGTTTGGCTAATTTAATATAAAAGTATTGTAGAACGTTAAACACTTTTAATAGAATTTTTGTATATTTTTAATAAATTTTAAAGTAAAATAATAAACTTTATTAGATTTAATCACAAACTTTTTAAGTGAAATAAATAAATAAAAAAATACTTTACATATTAAAATAAACAATTAAATAAATATAAAAATTGCACAAGATAAATAAATTAATGCAAAATAATATAATTTTCTTTATAATTTTGTGAATTATTGAATAGTAAAATGAAAATGTTAAAATTTTCACTAAAGTACATGTTATTAAAATTAGTACTTTTTGAAAAAGCTTTAATTTATAGCTTCATCGAAAAGTTAAAATTTGCTTCCCGCATAAGCTAAAAATTTTAAATTTTTGAGAGCCAAACACTTGACTTCTGCTTATGTAGTAAATAAGCACTAAAATAAGCTAGGCCAAACAGGCGCTACATCGACAAATAACGGAGTGCTACTCATTTTACAGCAAACAATGAGCAGCACAAGAAACAAACAGCACTAGTAGACATAAAATAGGCAAAAGCTACAACCAAGCGTAAAATATTTGAGGTTTGTTAACACCTAATTTAGCCAATGAATCAGCAAAAGAATTAGCCTCTATATATGTATGGACAAATTTATCCTTACCAATCACTTTAATCAACATATTCCAAGGCGGAGACTGAAAATTCTAAATCCATGCGAAAGCTACTTTTGAGTTTGATTCCTCCGCCAAACTCTTCTTCATAATCCACTGTGATTTCGAGAACATTAGCAAACTTCTTTGATGGTAAGAACTTCCACAATATCCATAAAATAAACTCCTAATGGACCATAAAACAACACAACAACTTGCCCTTCTTCATTCCTGATCATGCCACCATACTCTGCCAGACAAATAGACCCCTTCACCAAACCATCCACATTGAACTTAAAATGATTCAATTTTGGTTAATCCATACAGAAGCAAATCTAAGATTAACATCAGAATTTTCATGACTGAGTTAAAAGAAGACCACCAAATAGAATCCTCAATATTACACCCTCGTTTAATAGCTTTAATCCAAAACGAAGATTGAAGTTTTGCCATAAGCATAACCTCATCCGCATCCCACTTCTTATAAAAAATAGCTTCATTTCTTAACAGCTACAGCGACCAAAATAAAGCCCCACATACTAACATCTATCTTTTTTTTCCAGGGTCCCTAAGAAAAAGATCCCTCCACACCTATGAATAAAACGTTCCACCGAGTTCGGAACAACCCAAGATAAACCCCACCAATGAAAAACTCTGCACCACACCGACCAAGCACATGAGCAGCTGATAAGAACATGAGCACAATTTGTTGGGGTTTGCCTTGAATCCCACATCGAAAGTATAGGAGAAGTTATAAGGGTTATTCCCTTATAAATAAAGTGTTATGCTTGGTTTGTAAAATGTCCCAAGGAGTTATAGACACCGATAGAATAGCTAGGGTTTGGGCTATTAAAAGGGTGTAGTTGGGCTTTGGGATCTTGGTTAGGAGTTTGCAATTTTTCTCTCTAAAAATTGCATGGTTGGGCTTTGTTAGGAGTTTGCAATTTTTCTCTCTAAAAATTGCATGGTTGGGCTTGTAAGGAGTTTGCAATTTTTCTCTTCTAAAAATTGCAGGGTTGTAATTGTTTGTTTGTTTATTAAATTGGTTGGGTGGTTATAGGCCAAATTGGTTGGGCCAAAACCACATTAAAATTATTTGTTTGCTTTCCTATTTTTGTGGGTGTTTGGTTTGAGGGATATTTTTCCCAACAAGTGGTATCAAGAGCTGAAGGTTCGTGATCCTGCGAGAGGAGGAAAGCTATGGCTGAAGGTATGTCTGGAGGTATGCCTAAGTTTGAGATTCCTTTATTTGATGGTAAAAGTAATTTATGTTATGGCAAAGTACGATCAGGATCGGTGCACAAGGTCTAGATTTGGCATTAGAAGAAAATAAGCCAGATGGAATGTCTGATAAAGATTGGGTTAGAATTCAGAAGAGGGCTGTGAGCACAATTAGATTGGCACTTGCTCCAGAGATTAAGTATACTGTATTGACTTGAGACGACACCAACCGGATTGTGGAAGAAGCTGGGAGGACATCTATGCGTCAAAATCGCTGACGAATAAATTGTTTTGAAGATGGATTTGTATTCTCTGAAGATGGATGAAGGTACGAGTCTCTGATCACTTAAATGAATTTAATAGATTAGTTTCACAATTATTAGCTATGATTCTAAAGAGTTGAAAGAAGAAGAGAAGGCATTGCTGTTGTTGTCATCTTTGCCCAAATCCTATAGACCGTTAGTTCAGACTTTATTGGTAGGTAAAAACTACTTTGACGTTGGATGATGTGATTGCTGTGCTGCGTGAGAATGAAAGATTTATGGGCAAAGAAGATTCTTCATCTGCGAGAGGTGTACTAGCTGCTGTGGAAGATTCTACTCGAGGGAGGACTAATGAGAGACATGGTGATCAAGAGGGAGATCAAGATCAGATTCAGAGATTATAGTGAGGTGGAATGTTATTATTGTGGAGAGAAGGGTCATATTCAAGCACGTTGCAAGACATTAAGAGAGGATATGGCTGCATTCAAGAAGGCTCAACAAAAGAGTGGATGATGGAAAAAGAATGAGACATGTGTTGTTTTGACTGATTCGGATGATGATGTATTGGCAACTTGTTTAGATGGGCCCATACTTATGAGAAAAGTTGGGTTTTGGATTCAGCTGGCATCGATGCATATTTGCAATGATAAAGATCGGTTTGATGAATTGAAAGAGGTTGAAAGTTAGGCAATATTGCGGTTGGAATGGTAATCGAGTGAAGATTGAAGGTATTGGGAGTGTTCAATCAAGCTTCATGATGGTGGTGTCAAGACTCTTCGTAATGTGAGGTATGTACCCAGTTTTAGCTACAATTTGATTTCTTTGGGTGAGTTAGCTTCACGTGGGTACACATATTGTTGGTAATAATGATTGGTGCAAAGTATACAAGAATGGTGGGTTTAGTTTTGTAAGGAAAGAGGAATGAGAAACAACTATATTTGCTTGATGATGCAAAGGATAGAGTTGTTTCCAAGAGTAAGAAGATTCAGAGGCATGTTAGTTTTTCAGATGTTGTTGAGCAGTTGGGGAGTTTGGGGATTCAAGTCAAGGGAGGATTTGTTGGGGTTTGCCTTGAATCCCACATCGAAAGTATAGGAGAAGTTATAAGGGTTATTCCCTTATAAATAAAGTGTTAGGCTTGGTTTGTAAAATATCCCAGAGAGTTATAAAGTTGAGCTATTATAAAAGGGTGTAGTTGGGCTCTTTGGGTAGTTGGGTTGGGTTTGTAAGGAGTTTGCAATTTTTCTCTTCTAAAAATTGCACAGTTGTAGTTGTTTGATTGTTTATCAAATTGGTTGGGTGGTTGTAGACCAAATTGGTTGGGCCAAACCACATTAAAATTATTGTGCTTGTTTTTGCTTTCCTCTATTTTTGTGGGTGTTTGGTTTGAGGGATATTTTTCCCAACACAATTTTCCTCCTCCTTAATGCACCATTCACATAGGACTGGCCTATCATTGAAAGGAACCCCTCTATACTTTAGAAAGCATTTAGTAGGAATAGTCTCTAGCATAGCTAACGATAAGAAGCTCTGCACTTTGGGGGGAGGGGACATTGAAATTCCGTATTGAAGAGAACCAAACCTGTTCATTAGGAACAGAGAAGGTAAAATCTAAAAACTCCACAAATTTCTTAATAGAGAAGAACCATTTTTCTGCACCTCCTAAATCAACTTATCTTTCTTCCCTTTAACAATACAAATATTTCTTAAATCATTTATCAACTCTTCTACCATTGTTCCTCCCAGACTCATAAACATCTTCTAAAATTAATCATCCATCGCCCTTTGGCATTCACCTTATTTGTAACTTTCCCCTCTTTATCACAAGCATTAGGAAAAGAGCTTGGACAACATTCCTTAAGAAGAGCGTCCTTCAGCCACTTATCAAACCAAAAATAGATCGTTTTCCCATCACCCAATATCCATCTACAGCCCCTAAATCCAATCAACGCCATCAATGTTAGAAACAGAAATACATTCTTGCACATATAGGACATTTTCTCCTTATGATCCACAGCTGGTAAACACTGAAGAAATCTATCATCATGCTTCTCCTTAATTAATCTTCTCGATAGTGCATTCTTTTCCTTTCCATTCCTCCAACACCATTTGCTCAAAAAGCAATATTCTTATGATATAGCTTAGACAGACCTAAACCACCAAAAGATTTGGGATTACATACAATAGCCAACCTCACCTTAGCCATCTTTTTCTTTTCTCATCATTGCCCCATAAAATATCTCTCCACAACTTTTCCAACTATTTGATAACACCTTTAGGAGTTTTAAAAACTAATAGATAATTAGTTGGCAAGGAATTCAAAACTGATCTAATTTAAGCAATTCTTCCACCAAAAGACAAGTAATTTTTTTGCCGCACCGCAAGCCTCTCTTTGAACCTTTTATCCTAACCGCATGTACATTTTATTTAAATGTATTTCTCTTATCCCCAATGTATTAAACGTGTCGAATATATATAAGACATGAATAATATTGTATCAAAATTTGTGTTGATATTGTTAAAACACAGGACACATTTTTTTAATAAATATACACTTTTTTGTGTTGTGTTCTTACCTTATCAACTGTCGTGTCATTATCAGATCTCCATTAAACCACGAAGGGTGTGGCACGGTGAGAACTCCCACCATACCAAACCTCCTGCCGCCTAGAGAACAATTAATGGCATAATTGGGTTAAAAAATACCCCTACCATGTTGTAACGGGACATTGATTGAATCCAAACCACGCCTAAGTAATTAAACATTTTCTATATGTTGTTTTAAAATATTTTTTTAAAAAATAGCTTGCAACTTTAATATTCAATTAAGCTTATAGCCAAATAGTACAAAAAATTCTAAAAATTAATTATAAAATATACAAAATTATAAGTATTACGCATTTAAAAATGAAACGATTATATAATTTTGAAGTTGTTAAAATATTATTGATCCTTGATTATAACTGATTCTTAATTACAAAATATTACAATATCATTGATACTTGATTATAGCTAACCCTTAATTATAATAATGATAATGTAATATTTTGTAATTATGTAGTCAAATATAATCTGAGACTTTACGATTCTATGAATTGGAATAATATCTAAGATTGAGTAATTGTGGGTTGATTTTTTTTTAATTGGTGATAATCCTTTGTATATAAATTGGACACTCTTGTACAATTTTATTTAAGTCAATGAATATAAGAAAAGAGTTCTTTTAACATGGTATCAGAGCTTGTCTTTAATCTTTTATTATTTTCGTTTATAATCCTTGCTAGTCCATTTCTTCTACTTCTTCTTCTTCGGTTTCAATTGTTCTCTTGGTACCATATACTGTTCACTTTCATTCAAAATTTGCATTAACTATATAATACAACATTAAAAAGCAGCTTTCTTTGAACCCAAGATTTTTTTTTCTTCCACGGAGAAAATAAACATTTTACTGACCATTAGTACACTCTTCAATGGTACAAACTATATTACTTTGGCCCAAGAGACATCCGATTTCCTTAAAGATCAGAAATTATGGCGCTATGTTAATAGTGATGAGATTAAACTAGTTAAAGGCAAAGACAAAGAAGCATCCAAATATAGTGGGAACTTTGAAGCATGGGACAATAAAAATAATCAAATTATTACTAGGTTCTGTAATACTTGTGTTCTATTCATCAAACTTCAATTTAGGAGTCTCAAGACTGCAAAAGACTTTTGGCATTTGCTTGCTAAATTCTACTCCACTATTAATGCCATTCATCGGTTTCAACTCTATGGTAATCTTAGCTGCATGCATAAAAGAACCAAGTTAATCCATTGATGATTTTTTTTATCTAAGATGAATGCTCTATGGGGCCAATTAGCATTGTCTGAACCAAAATAGCCTTATGCTCGTGGTGCAGTGTCTTATGCAAAAGATATAGATATATTTCGAGTTTATCAGTTTACTATGCCCTTAAATGACGATTTTCAATCAGTCAGATCCTCTCTATTACATAGGAATATTTTTCCTGATCTTGACATAGTGGTTACAAAGTTATGTATCAAAGAGGCTTATCTTGCTACCTTGAGGTCTTGTCAACCTATACTATCTGCTAATATTGTTCTTGCTACTTTGCCTCCTCCCCATCATAGCAAAAAGTGACCAGTAGGTACTACCACAAGCCAAGACATGTCATCTATGACTGCATCAAATTGCAATCCAAGCAAGGAATGGAACAGGACAATCAAACCAAGTCTAAGTTTAGTAAGACTTTTGCTTACAACATAACAATAGCTAGCACTGATGGTTTGTCTTCTAATAAATCCTCTACCTTAAATAAGCTTCTTAGTCAAGTAGACCTTGATAATCTAAAACAAATCCTAGCCCAATCTATCATTGATACCTTCACTTCCTTTATTTTATCTGTCACCACAGGTACATCTTCATCTTGGTATTTTGACTTTACATGTTGTAACCATATGATTGTTGATTCTCATCTTTTTAAAACCAAAAACATTGTGTCTTACTCTCTTATTATTCATACTGTTGATAACTCTTGTTTGTCTGTTAGTCACATTGTGATATTTCCACATTCACTTTATCTTTATCTAATGCTTTTCTTGTCCCAAACTCTTACTAAATCTTATTTCTATTAGATAATTATGTGATCTTAGCCTTGACGTACTATTTTCTTGTCATGGTTATTATGTGCAAGATCCGTAGACAGGGATCATCCTTAAGGCCAGGCATAAAATTAATCATCCGTTCAAACTATCATCTCTTCAACTAACTTTAAAATTACATCTATGCCACCTAATACATCAAAGTGTGTTACCTCTATGTCCTATTCCACTTGGCATTCTCGCATTGGGCATGTTTCTTCCTCTATATTGAAGTCTTTATATTCTAGTGGTCTTTTAGGGAACATTAAATATGAAAATTTTTATTGTGCTTCTTGTGAACTTGGCAAATTTCATGCTTTATCTTCTAATAATAGCAATTTTGTTTCTTCTGCTATTTTTGACCTTATGCATACTGACATTTGGGGACCTTCTCCCAAAATTATTATCGTAGGTGTTATTCATTTTGTGATTTTTATTGATGTTTATTCTTGATTCACTTAGATATATTTTATGAAAAATCCTTCCTAATTGCCTAAAATTTATGCAAATTTTGCTGCTGTTGTATCATTAAAACTCTCCCAACAAATAATGCTATCAAGTAAAAATATGTTAAACTTCTTACTCTTCTCTGCCAACATGGTACTGCTTTTCATAGATCCTATCCTGGTATCTCTCAGCAAAATAGTTATGCAAAACATAAACACAAACATAAACACAAACACATTATGGACACTGTCCACACTTTTCTGATTTCTATCTCATGTCCTGAATGATTTTGGGAAAAAGCGACTCTGACTGCTATTTATTTCATCAATTATATTCCTTTTACAGTGACTAGTAACTAAAGTCCTTATGAATGTTTGTATGGTAAAATCGCTGATTACAATCTTCTTCAAGTCTTGGGAACTGCTTGTTTTGTTTTTCTACAGCCATATGAATGATCAAAACAAAAACCTCGTTCTAGGCTATGTTGTTTTTTATGTTATGGTATTGAACATATAAAGGCTATAGATGTTGGGATCCTATTTTTAAACCTCTTTGTATTTCTCGACATCTTACTTTTTGGGAACATAAAATGTTTTCTATTCATTTTGAGTTTCAATTATCTGAAAACAACTCACCTTTCTTCATCAATGTATTTGCTAAGTTGTTTCCTGAGACATCTTATTCTAACAATCACAATGAGACTCCTCCACTTTCCACTAACCTTTTTAATGCAAGACGAACAGATGATTACACTTTAGCCAGTTCTAAAACATTTAGCTCATCTATAAATTTTGAGTCTCCACCTAGTATTCATTAAAATTTTGAGTCTTCACTGAGTTCTTCTTTGTCTCCAAATATTAAAAGTATTAGAGTACGTCACCCATCATTTTATCTTCAATATTATCATTGCTACGTTGCTATTGTTCCTTGGCATGAACCTTCTTCTTGTAAAGAAGCTAGTACTAATACTCATTAGCAGCAAGCTATGAAAGAAGAATTGCCAGCCTTAACAAAAACTCACACGTAGGACTTAGTTGACTTACCGATTGGTAAAAAGTCTTATGAGATGTAAATAGGCTTATAAAATTAAAACCCATGCCGATAGATCAATGGAGGGCTATCGAGCTCGATTAGTGGCAAAAAGCTTTACTCAAGAGTATGGCATTAACTATGAGTAGACGTTTCCACTAAGTGGCTCGTTCAGCTGTTTCATAGTCTTATAGTTGTCGCGACTATCAAAAAATTGTAACTTTTTCTGATAGATGTAAAGAATGTTTTTTTTAAGTCGGGATGTTCTGATGAAGTCTATATGAAACTCCCACCTGGATATAATTATCCACTTGGTAAGGTTTGTCACCTCCAAAAATCCTTGTATAGACTTAAGCAGGTCCCTAGAGCATGGTTTGCCAAATTCAACTCCACTATAAGCCAATTTGGGTTCTCCTCAAGCTCTCACGATAATGCTCTCATTATTCGTAAGAAGTAAGAGGGGATATACTCTTTTGTTGTTATATGTGGATGATATGATCATTACTGGAGATGATTTGCAAGGTATTGCAAAGATGAAACAATCTCTCAGTACCTAATTCAAATGAAGGATCTTGGACATTTAAGTTATTTTCTTGGGTTGGGAGTCTCTTTTGACAGTACAAGCTATTATTTGTCTCAGGCTAATTAAGCTACTGATCTTTGTCACGTGCTAGCTTGACAGACAATAAAACTGCCAACACTCCACTTGGGGCAATGTCAAATTTTCACCTATAGAAGGAACCATTTTGGATGATCCTACTCTTTATAGGCAATTGGTTGGAAGTCTAATCTATTTAATTACCACTCGACTAGACATAGCATATGTCATTCATATTGTTAGTCAACTCATGGTTGCTCCTCACACTACTTCTTTTCCTATTGAACTTCATATCCTTCAATATATCAAATGTACCTTGTTTCATGGTCTTCATTTCTTTGCTCACTTCTCACTTATATTATGTGCATATTCTGATGCTGATTGGGTGGTTGATCCCATAGATAGACGTTCCGCTATTAGTTATTGTTTTTTTTTTCTAAGAGATTCTCTCATCTCTTGGAACAGTAAGAAGCAAACAATAGTTTTTGTTTGAGCACAGAAGTAAAGTATAGAGCACTTGCTAATACTACTTCTAAACTTCCTTGATTATGATGGCTGTTGTAGGATATGGGGTCTCAATCCAATGCTACAAATATCCATTGTGATAATCAATGTGCCACCAAAATTACTCACAATGATGTTTTTTATGAGTGCACTAAACACATTGAAATTGATTGCCACTTTGTTTGCCATCATCTTGTTAGTAGCACCCTTCATCTCATTTCAATACCTTTTATTGATCAAACAACTAACATATTCACCAAAGCCCATCCACCAGGGCAGTTTCTTGACTTTCATTACAAACTCAAGTTAGCAAACTCTTTGCTTACTTGAGTTTGAGGGAGATGTTAGAATATCATTAACCCTTGATTATAGCTGATCCTTAATTACAAAATATTAAAATATCATTGACACTTGATTATAGCTGACCCTTAATTACAAAATATTAAAATATCATTAACACTTGATTGTAGCTTACCCCTAATTATAGCAATGATAATGTAATTGTAAATTAAAATAATATCTAGAATTGCATAATTATGGGTTGATTCTTTTGGAAATTGGTGAAAATACTTTTTATATAAATAGGACACTCATGTATAGTTTTATTCGAGTTAATCAATAAAAGAAAAGAGTTCCTCTAATAGAAACATTCAAAAGAAAATAAATAAATATGAAGAATATAATCACTAATAGTGTAAGATGAGCACATCTCATGAACATTCATCTTTAATTTTATTGAATTTAAATAATAACATAGAAAATTATCCTTGAGATCTTAAGAAAAGAACCTTAAAATGACAGCCAAGATGAATGTAGCAATAGGAACTAGGTTGGACATAGCTGTAGTAAATGTTGCAGATGTAAAGGTTAAGCTTGCAATGAACAGATTCGGCGCCAATGCTCCCCTGCAACGAAAATCAAACTTCATAATTTTATATGACCTTGCTAGGATTAAATATTCTTATAGCTTTTAAAACATTTTTTTAAAAGTCTTTGCTCAAAAGATGAGTTACAAAATCTTTTTTTTCCTTTAAAAATATAAGAGATCAAGGCAAAATTTGCTCTTATAGTACGATGATTAATATGCTATTTACTTTAATTTCATTAAATTTTGTGATTGTAGTTTCAATTTTACTGAAATCTCGATAAAATTAATGAAATTAAAATTTTTAAGTGAATATTAAACAGTATTTTTAAATTATATTAGAATCATCTTAAAAAGTAAAATTTTAAACATCAATTAAACAGTATCATGGTAAATTAAAAGTCTCTAATTTTTGTCATATACCTTCAATGTCAAATTAAAGAGTAATAATCCTATTATCTCTAATTAAAAAATTTTAAATTACTAATTAATGAATAAAACAAGTAAAATGTTGCAGTAAAACCAAAAAAACGGAGAAATTGCTTTTTTTTTTCTTTTCCTTTTCCTTTTCCTTTTCCTTTAGTTTGATTTATCTTGGCTTTTTAAAGATAAATAAAAAAAGAACAAATTGCAAACAAGTTTCAGTAGATCGGAAACTAATTAAAAAAACTCAATGCCTTATAAGAATACTAATCCCAGCCGCCAAACAATTGTTTTCTCTAATGTTATATCTAATTTGCGAGGAAATCATTCTATGAAGAAACATGCATGGGATGAAGAGTTGAAGAGTTTAAGCAATACTTCGTTACTTGCAGTTGCAGCCATGGTTGGGAAATGGGATTACTTTCCTTCCGTTTATTTCTTGTTTTTTTCTCTGTTTTTTTTTTTTTAACTACAAGGTATACATATATCAGATTGGATATAAGATTAATCTTCACTGGCATTATGTGGCTGGCGTTGGTCCAAGAAATACGCAAAAAAAGAAGAAAAAGTTCACCCAATTGTTGTTTGGATTTTACCTGTTTGTCCTCCTTTTAATTAAATAATTTATTATTATTTTATGTTAATTAGAGTCAAAAGAAATAAGACATAATTTTGGATAACATAGTGTATAGCATGAAATATAGATTTAAAAAAAAATAGGATGAGACATGTTATGATATGGTGCATAACTAAAATGTTACCTTTTAGTAATGTGAGTTAAACTCTTAATCTCTTAATTTAAATGATAAATTTTATTATTGTATTTTCTATTATTGATATTTTTGATAGAAAATAATGAAATCAAATATTTAACAGAATATTTTATTAAATTAAATAGGAAATTTAATTAATTTTGATATTTTATATAAATAAAAAATTTTGAAAATACAATTATAAAATTAAATTAAATTGAAGTATACAACGACAAACTTCAATAGTAAATTATAATATAGCGTGAAATTTAACTTTATCCCAAATGATAGTTATTTAAAAAAAATAAACAGTTTTAGTCTCACCATTCAAACCTTTAAGATTAATTTGAATGGATAATGAAATTGGCTCCAATGAAATTGAAAATAATTGTAGCGATAAAATTAATTGCTGTAGCAGTGAAACTGGATAGTGAATCGGTATTATGTGTTTGGATGCTATGGCACATATGATGGTGAAGTGAGTGCAGTGAAAATAAAATGGCCAATAAGGGTATTAAATTAAAATTTATATATAATAGGATTTATAACATATGTTTTATATTTATAAAATTAATAAAATAATTAAGAATTAATAAAATTATTTTATATCAATTAATATTTTTATTATTAAATATTTAAAAATTTATTTTAAAAATATTTTACTATTTTTAAAAAAATAAATATTTTTAAATACCACACTGTCTGATAAAATCATTAGAAATGAAAATGATCAAACGTACTCTTACCCAAACAGCCCCGATAAAAAACCTTGGAACACTACCTTCCATGTCAATTTCGTTATACCCTTCCTGTAACATAGGATGGAAACATACACAATATCAACTGCGGTACATATGACATCTTGTTAGCATCACAATTCACAAATAAACCATAACTAACGACACAGAAAATTGAAAATGAAAGTAGCTGTGAAATCATTATACATAGTTTTTCTTATATTCACATTAACAAATTGTCGAATATAAATATCTGTCATCCCGATCGAGAATGTTTTAATAAATTTCCAAACTTAAGTCATTTATAATTTGACAGAAGTAGAATTATAAATTTTCAAGAAAACAAACTTTTCTCCTAAAGAGAGCTCGATACAAAAAGTAATTAGTATAAGATGACTATATAAAACAGATAATTTTGGATTTGAATAAGATCTGACCAAGTCGTTTTAAGATTTATGAAAATTGTAACTATTTAACATATTGATTCTTGTTATTTGAGCACAAGTCATTTCAAGTTTTTTTTTTTAAATAAGTTTGAATAATTTAAAAATTACGCTTATCGAACATATATTGAGATTCGAGTTCAATTTTCCTGCTCTAAAATGTACACCTACAAGAGAAAGTTCAACGAGAAGTTCAAACCTTAAATCAAAATTCTTATAAAATATATACACACTCGAGCAAAAAGATATGGAAAGGAAGTTACCTTTCGAATATGAGAGCAAGTGGAATGACACAAGCAGTGGCGAAGATAAATCTGTAAGCGATGAGTACCCTCATGCTCATACCGTCAATCACAGCCAATTTATAGAACACAATTACTCCAGCAAGTGCTGCTTGAACTACCAATATAAGTATCACTGGCTTAAGCCCCCGAACTAGATCACAGAAATTCTTACCCATTTTGTTAATTCCAGGAAACTTAAGAAACCATAAAGAACTTCTGCAATTTGTTGCACCAACTACTAACACAATCAAAACAGAAAGAAGAAGGATTGGAGAAGTATTTTCAATATTACCAATTTCATTATGATTTTAATTCTCATACTTTGACTTTATATACAATTAAAAGGAAGGAAATTATCTTTTCAAAAGATTGGCCTTCTAAATATTTGGCCGCTACGCTTGTTGTATTCCTAAGAATCGTAAGATATCTACTTAATTAATAGCAACTTGGCGCATAGAAATAGATTTATGCTCAATTTGTCTTTCTCTTCCAGCTCGATCATGGTCCTGGAGGAGAGTTGCAACTAAACTATATATACTTGCAAGCAGGCATATTGTTGTCTTGTTTATCATTCTGTTTGCTTCTGTTAGTATTTGCATTGATTCTATTTAGGTTTGCGCGCGTGGTGGGTTTCTTTGGCTTATTGTTCATGGCTTTTCATTGGCTTTCTTAATTAACATCCCAATCAGCGACCCTATTATTAATTCGCTTGGCGACAGATCCATGAACTTTGTGAACTTTTATTGTTTTTTTGGTTTTTTTAGGCTTGGGGTTTGTTAGGGGCCGGGCTTGAATTAGTTGGGCTGTTAAAATTATCATTTGAAATGTGGGATTCATATTGAGTTTAGGAGCCCAAATACAATCAGCCCATGTTTTGGGCTCTTTGTCACATTTTTTTTTTCATTTTGCATGTTTATTTTGGAAACAAAATTAAAGAATAAACAAAAATAAAAAACAACAACAACAACAAAATAAAATAAAGTAAACTAAGAGAACAGAAATAATAGGTTTTTGGAAGCTTTCAAAGAATTCAGGAAATCAGAAAACAAATCAAAATCGTTTGGAAAATAGAAAGAATCAAACACAAACCTTTTCTTTTTTTGGAAAATCAATGAAAAAAAATTAAAGGAGATTCGAGAAAATTTTGGAAATTCCTAAAAAGTCAACATTGAGATTATGGGATTAATTAGTGGGATCTGTTGGCATTTGAGTTTTAAAACCTTTCTTTAAAAAAGTTGAAGTTTTCGGCAGTATGATTGAGCATATTGTAAGATCGACCTATTTTATGTTTATTTTAACCGTATTTTCACTCATTTTTATATGTCTATTTATTTATGATCATGTTAATTTATTTTGTGTGTATTGACACTAAGTTTACGTTTACTTTTATGTGTTTACATTTATTTTCATGTGTTTATTCTTATTATTATATATTTATGTTTTTTGACACTAAATTTAGAATTTTTTTCATATGTTTATGCTTATTATCGTGTAATTACGTATATTGACATTAATTTTATGTTTATTCTCATGTATTTACGATATGTTTTACGTGAAAATAAGTATAAAATAGGTCGACCTTACAGTAAGATCAACCTTATTGTAGAATTTTCCATTTTTAGCTACCTTTTGAATTTTATAGCCATCAGAGTACATTAAGAGAGAGAGGGCAAAGCTTTTTTGATTGGATGCTGAATTTGTTTTCCTGAACAAGTGGATTCTGGAACAAAAATTTTATGAGGCATTAAATAGCGTGTTTAAAACGACACCGTTTCACTACCAAGGGAAGTATGAACCCAAGAAGGACTCGCATTTCGACCCTGGTCAAGTTCGACCTATATGTATCCTTACCACTTTTTTTTCTACTTATTTATTATTTATTTGATTTACTTAATTTACTTAGTTTAATTATAACTCCACCTATATTAAGTGTTAACGCAATGGGTCCCAAGTTCAGATAAAGGGAGGAGGGTGGCGGTAACTGACTAGGGATGGCAATGGGTACCTTATAAATAGGTACCCGGCATTATCCAACCCTTTTAAGTGGGGTTAGGGTAAGGATAGTATATAATCGAGTTCAGGTAGTGAAACTACTACTCATCATGGGTTCGGGTAGGGTTCGAATAGTTATCTTAGGATAACCACTACCCGAACCCAATTATAAATAATAATTAATTAATATAATATTTATATTTTTATATATAAATTATTTATTATTAATGTTGTATTTAATTAAATTAATTCATTAAATATTATAATTATGATTTTTAATTTTAATTTATTTTTATGAGTTAAATTAAATTTATTAATTTAATTTTTTTAATTAAGTTATTCCAAAATTGATTTTAAATTTAAATTTGAAAGTCGAACTTTGACTTAATAAACATATAGTTCATGGGTTTGGGTAGTTAAACGGGTAAAATCTATTTTATAGGTGTGAAATCCCCAAATTTCTGTAAATTCTCCATATTTGTATAGTATTCCATCTTGGAAGAAGTAAATAAATATGAAATTTTAGTTATATAAATGATATATGGGACATAGATGGAATAAAGAAAATTGATAGTCAATAGGTCAAAGGGTCAATGGCTGAGATATTAAAGAGATAAATATGCATTAAATGGGATTGCCTTGTCATCATCTTCTCCTCAACAAGGGTTGGCAGCCATTTGCTCTTTCTCTCAGGTTCCCTAAGTTTCCATTTCACTCACCTTGACAAAATACCACTTCCTTCCATCAAATCGTTAAACTTGCTTAACGAAAATTGATCCTCATCACTAGCTTAAGCAATTTTCGTAATTTGAAAGGCTAAATCAAAGGATTTGAGGAGATCTAGTTTGCTGTTATTTTGGTGATTAACAAAAGTAAGAGGAGAAGCGATCTCATTTAATTTTGTTCATGATATGGAGTTGTGTTGAGTTGGTATAGCATAATTGTAAAGGTTTCTTAAAGGTTTGAATCATTATGATATTTGCAGCTTTGAAGAAGTGAAGAGGAAATAATTGGTGCAACCAAGTGATTTGCAATTTCGGAGTTAATTGAGGTAAGGAATATGTGTAACAGACGTAGGGTGGCTATGTCTGTTTTGGTTGCATGTTCTGATATGATATGAAATGGTTTTAAGTGCACAAGGTTTAAATTTTAGATTTTTACTCCTAGTTACGATTTGGCTAGGGGTAGCCGACTACCTAGAGATAGAATGAGTACTCGAAGAAGGGGTACTAATAGAGATAGAGGACGAGGATGGGGTCGTGAGGAACTACCCCCAACCCAATCTCCTCCTTCATCTCCACCGAGTAGCCCAAACACTTGACTATCGAGGACAGAGCGTAGTGTAAAGTCGATGGCCGCTCTATTCACTCAGTTTATGACAAACTATTCGAATGTGGCCACTAGTGCACCAGCAGCTACTCCTACAGTTCCTCCCACTCCTACAGTACAGCCTCCGGCAGCATAGACAGAGTTGCCCCCACCAGTCCAAGCTCCTAAAAGGCGGGATCCTAAAGCTTACTGTAGTGTTACCCTGATTAAAGAATTCAAGAAGTTGAATCTGCCTAAGTTTAATGGGGATAGAGATCCATTGACTGTTGAGAATTAGGTGAAAGTGGTCACCAAACTGTTTATGTACATGAGCTGTTTCGAAAAGGAGAAGGTAGGCTTGGCGACCTATTTGTTAGTGGACGAGGCGGAACATTGGTGGCAATCCACTAAGACTATATTGGAGGCCAGACATTCAGAGGTAACGTCGGATATATTTTTGGAGGCATTCAATAGACAGTACATCCCACGCACTGCTCAGACGAAGTTGAAGATTGAGTTTCTAAACTTGACTCAGGGGACGATGTCAGTTGATCAATACGAGTTAAAGTTCACGACTTTGAGCAGGTTTGATTCGAAAGTATTGAGGAGTGAGGAGCATAAGATTTATCGGTTCATGGAGGGATTGAGACCTCTTATTAGATCTAAGTTGTATCATTTGGTTATCACTACATATGACAAGGCAGTCCGTAAGGCTCAGTTGTATGAGCAGGACTATGAGTTTCATCAGGGTGATTTTTGAGCCAAGGGTAAAGGCAAGGAAACGATGAAGCGAAAGTCAAATGAGAGAGCCTCTAGTGATAGATATCCATATAGGAGAAATAGATCGTATGAAAGAACTTCAGCAGGTAAGAAAAGGAATTATAAGAGAATGATTTTTAATTAAATTAATGATTTGAGGAAATGCACTAAATTGTGGAGTTCTATAATGGTTATGGTACAAGAACTCCTAGATCAACCGGGATTAAGATAAGTGATGAGAAATCCCGAAATTCAGCTGGTAGCACCTCTAGCTCACCGAGGAGTATGATGCAGAGATGTGAGCATTGTGGAAAGTTTCATGGGTCACAAGCATGCCGCTTAGCGACTGTGGCTTGTTTTTGGTGTGGTGAGCAGGGGCACCAGATTAAGGATTGTCCTAAGATGAATCAGAGAGTGCTTAAGGAATCAGATAAGACCACCCAGCCTCAGCGTAAGGCCACAGCTGCAGAGAAAGGAAAGAAACTGGTGACTCAAGGTCGGGTATTTGTTATCGATAAGGAGTCCGCTGATGCCTCATCTAATGTGATTAAGGGTAAGATTTACTTGTTTGATATAAATGTCAATGCATTATTTGATCCAGGCTCCAAGCATTGATTTTAATCTCCTATGATTGCAATGAAATTGTCAGTTGAACCTGAACCCTTAGGACATTTATTACAAATAAATACTCCTTTTAGGGAATCTCAAATGACAGATATAGTGTATCGTAAGTGTAACCTACGGGTAGGAGAGAGAGAATCGATAGTTGACCTAATCCTACTAAATATGTACGAGTTTGATGTCATATTAGGGATGGAATGGAATTTACTATTGACTTGGTGCCGGGAACACCGAGCCTATTTCTAGATCTCCCTATCAGATGGCTTTAGTGGAATTGGAGGAATTAAAAAAGCAGCTTCAAGAGTTACTAGATAAGGGGTTTATACGACCTAGTGTATCCCAGTGGGGTGCTCCTGTGCTATTTGTCCGGAAGAAAGATGGTAGCATGAGACTTTGTATTGACTACCAATGGTTGAATAAGGTGACAATCAAGAACAAGTACCCTCTTCCCAGGATTGATGATCTTTTTGATCAGCTTTGGGTGCACAAGTCTTTTCCAAAATAGAATTGAGATCGGGATATCACCAATTGAAGATTCGGAGTGAAGATATCCCTAAGACAGCATTTAGGACACGTTATGGTCATTATGAATTCCTAGTAATGCCGTTTGGTCTAACTAATGCACCCACAACATTTATGAACTTGATGAACGATGTGTTCAAACCATACTTGGACCAGTTTGTCATTGTCTTTATCGATGAAATATTGGTGTATTCAAGATCCCGGGATGAGCATGAGCAGCAATTGCGGATAGTTCTACAAACCCTTAGAGATTGAGGATTGTATGCCAAGCTAAGTAAGTGTGACTTCTGGCTAGATTAAATCTCCTTCTTAGGTCACATAATTAGTAAGGATGGAGTTTTGGTCGATCCATCAAAGATTGAAGCTGTTGTACAGTGGGAGAGACAGAAAACAGTGACGAAGATTAGGAGTTTTTTAGGTCTGGCCGACTATTACCGAAGGTCTGTAGAGGGTTTCTTAAGGTTAGCTGCTCCCTTGACGCGCTTAACGCGCAAAGATATAAAGTATGAATGGAGTGACGCCTGTGAGCGTAGTTTCCAAGAATTGAAGCGCAGGCTGACAATTGCACCTATCCTTACCATTCCTAATGGTTCTGGAGGATTTTCTGTATATAGTGATGCCTTAGCCCAAGGGTTGGCTTGTGTGTTGATGCAGCATGGTAAGGTAGTCGCATATGGTTCTCGCCAATTAAAAGACCATGAGAAGAACTACCCAACCCATGACTTAGAGTTAGCCACAGTAGTATTTGCCCTAAAGATTTGGCGGCATCACTTGTATGGAAAGAGATTTCAAGTTTTTACGGACCATAAAAGCTTGAAATATTTGTTCTCTCGGAAGGAGTTAAACATGAGACAGAGAAGTTGGCTTGAGCTTCTAAAGGATTATGATTGTGAGATCCTATACCACTCGGGGAAGGCTAATGTGGTGGCGGATGCTCTGAGCCGAAAACATGTGGGATGTGTCTTACATGATGATCCGAGAGTATGAGTTGCTTGAACAGTTTGCAAGCCTCAGCCTAAATGTTACACCTCTTGAGCATTATGGAATGATAACCAGTTTGTTAATTGAGCCGGAGTTGATGAATAGAATTTGACCAGTTCAGAGGGAAGATGCTCAGTGTGTTGAGGCTATGAACCTGATTCAAACGGGTATGCCATCTAAATTTGCCATCGGTAGTGATGGAATTTTGAAGTTTAATAACCATATATGTGTTCCTAATGATAAAGAGTTGAGGAAATTGATTTTGACTAAAGCACATTCCACTAAGTACACATTGCATCCGGGAAATACGAAGATGTATCATAATCTACGCAATGTGTACTGGTGGACTGGCATGAAAAGAGACATAGTAGAGTTTGTGGCTAACTGTCTCACGTGTCAACAAGTTAAGATAGAGTACCAAAGACCAGCCGAATTGTTAGTCTCTGCCTATACCTATATGGAAATGGGAGCACATTACAATGGATTTTGTGATAGGACTACCCAAGACGAGCAGAAACCATGATGGTATTTGGGTGATTGTAGATAGACTAACTAAGTCTGCACACTTCTTACCTATGAAGGCTATAGACTCACTTAGTGCTTTGGCATAATTATATGTTAAAGAGATTGTCTGACTACATGGAGTTTTAGTGAGCATTACCTCTGACAGAGATTCCAAGTTCACTTCTCATTTCTGGGAACATTTTTAAGAAGCCATGGGATCTCGGTTGAACTTTAGCATGGCTTTTCATCCGCAGACTGATGGTCAGTACGAGCACACCATTCAAACACTCGAGGATATGTTGAGAGCTTATGCTTTGGACTTTAAAGGCTCATGTAACGATCATCTGCCATTGGCTAAGTTTGCTTACAACAATAGCTACCACTCAAGCATTGGGATGGCGTCATATGAAGCTTTATATGGTAAAAGGTATCGATCCCCTATTAGTTGGGAAGAAGTGGGAGAGCGTAAGTTATTGGCTCCAGATTTGGTCAAGCAGGCCTCTGAGGATGTTAAGTTAATTTGTCAAAGACTCAAGACAGCTCAGAACCGACAAAAGAGTTATGCAGATGCTCGACGTAGACCACTTGAGTTTTTGGTTGGAGACTCGGTATTTTTGAAAGTTTCTCCATCCAAAGGAATTATGAGATTTGGTAAAAGAGGAAAGCTTAGTCCTCGTTATATCGGACCATTTGAAATCTTAGATCGTGTGAGAGATGTTGCATACCGATTAGTGCTACCACCGAAGCTATCGTAGTCCATAATGTCTTTCATGTGTCCATGCTTCGGAAGTATAATCTGGATCCATCTCATGTCATAGAATATAAACCTTTGGAGATTCGAGAAGACATCAGCTATGTAGAGAAGCCGGTTCAAATTTTGGACAGGAAAGAAAGGTATTACGGTCTAAGACAATCCCATTAGTCAAAGTTCTCTGGCAATACCATATTACGGAAGAAGCCACATGGGAGTTGGAGAACTTAATGAAGGAAAGATATCCTGAACTATTTGATCAATAGGGCGATTAAATTTGGAGGACCAAATTCTTTAAGGTGGGGAGAATGTGAAATCCCCAATTTCCTATATTTGTATAGTATTCCATCTTGGAAGAAGTAAATAAATATGAAGTTTTAGTTATATAAATGATATATGGGACATAGATGGAATAAAAAAAATTGATAGTCAAGGGGTCAAAGGGTTAATGGCTGAGATGTTAAAGAGATAAATATGCATTAAATGAGATTGCCTTGTCATCATCTTCTCCTCAACAAGGGTTGGTAGCCATTTGCTCTTTCTCTCAAGATCCCTAAGTTTCCATTTCACTCACCTTGACAAAATACCACTTCCTTCCATCAAATCGTTAAACTTGCTTAACAAAAATTGCTCCTCATCACTAGCTTAAGCAATAGCCGTAATTTAAAAGGCTAAATCATAGGATTTGAGGAGGTTTAGTTTGCTGTTATTTTGGAGATTAACAAAGGTAAGAGGAGAAACGATCTCATTTAATTTTGCTCATGACATGGAGTTGTGTTGAGTTGGTATAGCATAATTGTAAAGGTTTCTTAAAGATTTGAATCATTATGATATTTGCAGCTTTGAAGAAGTGAAGAGGAAATCATTGGTGCAACCAAGTGATTTGCAATTTCGGAGTTAATTGAGGTAAGGAATATGTGTAACGGACGTAGGGTGGCTATGTCTGCTTTAGTTGCATGTTTTGATATGATATGAAATGGTTTTAAGTGCAAGAGGTTTAAATTTTGGATTTTTACTTCTAGATATGATTTGGCTAGGGGCAGCTGACTGCCTAGAGACAGACGAAACCTGAATTTTTTCGAAATCGACTCAAATCAGTAGATTGCCCTATGTAACAGTCGACTGCTATTTTTCAGAAAGCATTCTGTTTCACACCAGTCGACTGCTAAGGGGCCAGTTGACTACTTTTCCTCCAAAAGCATTTTGTTTGCGAAACCAGTCGACTGCATTTTCTTGGAAAACATTACGTTTGCGAACCAGTCGATTGCCCTATTTGACTAGTCAACTGCCTTATTGGTTTTTGAAATATGAAATATTTGAAGTTTAAAAAGAAAGGAATTTAATAAAGCGATATTTGCCACAGCAGTCGATTGCCCTATTTGAAAAGAAGGTTTTTAAAGCCTATTTTATATGAGTATATTTGTATTACCAAAAAGGTATATGATAAATGTTTTGGTGACTGTAGACTCCTTTGGTGATCATGCATATTATGTGAGGAGCCCTAGTCTGGTACTTAGTGCCACAAATGTCACCTGACTAGTGTTCATTGTGGTCTATCGACTATGGCCCTATGTCTCTTATGTGTATTTGGCTTTGGGTAGGATCCCTGGCCCATACGTGGGTACGCACTTATTTGACATCTCTTACGGGATTATCCCTCACGAGATATATTTGTTATCTCTTATGAGATTTATTTGGTGCATGATTATGTTGGAAGTTAATTGTCTCCCATCTATTTGAAGTATTTGAATTATTTGAATATTTGCATATGTGATTTCAAGTGATTTGATATTATTTGAAAGTAATTGAATTAATTAATTTTATGTGTGTATGATATTTGAAGAAACCTATATGTTATTTGTAGAAAGTATACGATATATGCTTTATAAGAGTTTTACATGACATTATAGAGCTAAGCAGGAAACCTGCATATAGTGACATAGTACGCTCTTTTACATATGTTTCTTACTGAGCGTAAACTCATCCCTTTACAACATTTTTTCATCCAGATTATTTTAAGTGATTCCTGCTCCAGATAGAGGAGCTTACTTTTGGGATCTTCTAGTATACCTTCGAGACACACTTCACAATTATGCTTTGAAGGTATAATCGTTTGGCCGTGTACTTCGGCTATTGTACAGTAAAATACTATATTGATGTATATTAGATCAATTGGGGGTATAGAATATGTAAGTTATGTGAGATCTTGTGTATTTGACTTATGTGTATATATGAAAAATATGAAAAATATGTTTCATATGAAATTTGATATCATGTCATAAGTAATAAAGTATAAAGTATATATAAGAAGAAAGGATGACATTGACAAATAGCCTAACCAAAACCTTATGTGAAGAAAAAGTTAGTTGATATTTGTATTGTCACATCTCACGATTACATTATTTCACATTTTTCCACTCATTTTATATGGTTGGGCTATCTGTGATGCCTTTACACACTGTTCATCTACAATAGTAAACCATTTAGACATTATTTATTTATTGTCAATTAATATTCACAACTTTAAGATGTTAGTTTACATCCCCTGAAATTAAATTTTACAACAAGTAGTACTGTACGAATATATCTGAATGTACAAATGTAAACATGATACCTCGAGAATTCATCATACGATACTTTGAGTTACTCAAGCGTAGTTAAGCCATGGTTTGGTGCTTCAGCTATTCTTTACATCAAATCTGTGATGATGAAAGTAAAGGAGTGAGCAAACCACGGCTCAATAAGAGAATTGTATGAAAATTTTGATATCTCGAAGACTATATGCAGTAAAACCTTTTAGTTTGCTATCAGTATGCTAGGCACAATAAAAGGAAAGGATACTATAGTCGGTCAGAAAATCCAGATAGAGTAAGGAAGGTATTTTGAAATACCTGTCTTGTCCTGAAAACCCAGAGCGACTATAGGGAGTAAAAATTTATTTTAATATAAGCTCACTAAAATATTTACTGCATATAAAATATCACATGTTTAAATTAAAAAAATTTATTAAATCATGTGAACAACACTTGAAAATTATTTGATTTCCACCATTGAAATCAATCACTTAAAACACATGTAGCAGTAAAACACCGGTTCACATATTTCACTAGTCAGTGATAAAGCATCACAATAAATAGTATATTTCGATAGTTATCACCAAAACCAATAATAACACGTGGAATAATAGTGGAGACCAGGCAACACCCTGATGACATCATGCTATAAGTCCCGTAGGGAATAATAGAGTACACGTGAGATCCATGTAGGGACAATATAATAAACACATGAGATCTATGGCCATAGTCTATAGGTGTCCTCGATCGTACACTGAGTGGGTGACAACTGGGACGCTGAAGACGGCTCAATGTCAACAACATAACACATGAGATGGTACACATGAACACGTGAGCATGATATGGGGCCTATCAGTCTCAAAACAGTGTATAAGAAATCTCATCACCTTTATGGAATTAAGTAAAATCAATAATATCTTTCAGAAAATACATAAAGGTATAAATCACAATATGTCGTATGGTGAAAACAATTTATAAAATAATTACACTGTAGTAATAAAATCTAGTAACTGTTTCTTTTCACCGTAGAGCACATACACACATGTTTCCATGCTTTCTTTCCAAAACTTTAGATTCAAGATACTGGAAAACATTTCCAGTAGTTTCACATTTTATGGAAAAATAGAAATATTTAATTTTCCAAAATTAACAATAATTCCATCAAACACATTTCTCATTATAGAACACATGTAGAGTAATTTTAGTCTCAACATATTATTTACATAGTGGTAAAGCCTTTATGAAAATAATTATACGTGATAGAATTTATTTTCTCCATAAAGGAAAATCATAAATAAAATAGTGAATATCATATTGAAAATAATTATAAAATATTCACTATTCACCATTTCACTTCACCAATCATAACTTTCATTATAAAACATGTGGGATGAATTTTCAGTAGTGAAACCTTTACTGAAATCGGTATCATGAATATTTAATCACTACTTTTCGGTAATTCCACTATTTATGAAAAATAAATAATTTATCACTTTTGAGGCTAGGATAAACACCAATGATGTACTAAAAATATTTAATAATATTTTTGAAAATATCTTTAGTAAATTTTGGCAGCATAACGGTTGCCAGAGTCCTAGCCTCCCTGCACTTTCAAACACAGTCTCAACAGTTAAAAACCACAATTTCATAGCATTTCAAGGCAATTCAATATCCAATAAATGTTATAAAATTCATAGCACGAAAGCCATGCATTCAGATATCTCTACAAATTCACACACGCATACCTTACCAGTCTTATAAAGCCGAGCTTCTCGATTATTTTTACCGAATTTCGTCGACTCGGGCTGCAATATAATTTTATCAAAAATTATTAATATTTTTTCTTTCAATTTCAAGCCACTAGTATTCATAAAATGCAACCACTAATGTCAAAATATAAGCACAACCAGTATAAATTATACTGGTGTTACAACTCAACTTCCTCATTTTAGTTCCTTTTTCGATTCTAATTTCACCAATCCTTCTCTTTAAATTTCTATAGTCCTTTTCTACTATTAATCATTAAAATTCAGCATATTTCATGCATAAATCAAGTCATGGCCGAAAGCCTTCTTTGGCCATTTGTTTGACTTTCCATCTTTTTCCTTAAATTGATGTTTCCAATTGGTGAGTCTAGTCTACGTGAGTCTTCCTTGCCATATTCTTGCATGAACATGACAATTTCCTATTCTTCCATGTCCAAACCGAAACTCCCCTGTCACTAACCAAATTTTAGTTTTTCATCATTTCAAATTTCTAAGCTTTCTCTTCATTTTATTTATATTCTATAATTCATTTCTCATCACCTTCATACAAATTCCAGCCCATTTCTTTGCTTGTTCTCCTCTAAGTCAACATCTCATGTTGTTCCAATTTCCATACGCTAACAAGATTTAACTAAAAACAATACTATAACCATGATTCTCATGTTAAGAATTATAGAAATTCATCATGTAATATCAAGAAAACCATAGACTTGTAAAAACTCACCTTGATCGAAATTCACTTCCCAAAACAGATTGTGTTCTGCTTCAAGTCAACCTCACTTCTCTTGTTTCTTAGCTATTTAAATGAGGGAGGAAAGGTTGATGGTGAAGGTTAAGGGGTTAGCTATCAAAGGTATATGATCATGCTAATTTTCCTTGGAAGAACGGTAGGTAAAACAGAACCCAAACTGAAATACAAATTCTGACTCTCGTAGAACAGCAGAAATTCGGTGAGAAGATTGTAAAAATTGCTGAGTTTTGCTTTCATTTGGTCTTCTTTTTATTCAAGGTATCCAATAACACTTTGCCACTTAGCTTCCTATCCATTTCTTTTCATCATTCCTTGTCTTATTAGCATTAAAATTTTGAAGAAATTGGCAGCATAAAGGAACGGCTGGAATGGTTCCTTTGCTGTCCCGTTTTTGACCAAGTTCACCTCTCCTTTTTGTGATTTTTATCCAATGAAAATTATGCACATGTTATTTCTAACTTTTCTTCCTTTTATATTACTCATATTACAGATTTTATACTACAAAAATTTTGATTGAATTCCTTTAAATTTCCAGCTGGAAATCGGTACCAGTGCAGTAATGAAGAATAACGTACCATCCACAACTTTGGCTGCACTTCTTGACTTTTCTTTGCCTCTTTTGATAGTTATTTCAGCCTATAAAATTCCACTATATATCCACTTAATAATTCCCTCTTTATCTACTATTATTTACCACATTTTTCCACCAAGATTTGTCTCACAAAACTGCTTCCAGCCGTGTATACTAGCAGCCATAAGTGGCGTGGAAGCCAACTCTTCTTTGCTACACAATTTAAGCTTTGTTTCTCCTTTCTTTATATATTCCATCCGGCCAAAATACATCCCCTGTACTATAAATAATTTTCTTTCTCTTATAAATATATTTGTTGATATTTGATGCCATGAAAATAATACTTCCATTCTAAATTTTCTAATTTCATTTCCTTCCTTCATTCTATACTTCCAATTCATCTTTTAATTTTTATTTCAATTCATATACACAATATTATAAATTATAATTCCAATAATTCCATAATTAAAGTGGAAATTCATATTCAATATTTATTTAATTCCATTAAATAATTTATTTCCGTTATCAAGCATTTACAATATGGTGTACAGTATTATAAAATCAGGTCTCACATGTATATTTGGGGTCGCGACAATAGGGTTAGGGTTTGGGTAACATAAATTAAAATAATCAAGTTCGGGTATTATAAAAATTAATCAGGTTTAAGTTCGGGTATCCTAAATTTAACGGGTACTTGACCCGTTTACATTCCTATAACCAACCATCAAAACTAGTCTAATCTTAGGAAATGAACTAATATCAGAACATCATTAGGGCATCCCTTATTCAACGACACACTGCATCGAAGCCTGAGTGTAGTGAAAAGTGGGCAAGGGTTGCTACGCCATCACCTGGAAGCGATGCACCACATAGACACCTGGATGTGGTGTTAAATAGCCAAAGGTTCCCACACCACAATGAACGAGGGTAGGTAAAAAAGTTATTCCATAGTCTTAAGCTTAGATTAGGATCGTGGAATATAAGTACACTTAGTGGTAAGCTAGCTAAGATTTGTGAAGTTATGAATATGAAGAGGGTTAACATCTTATGTCTTTAAGAGACCAAATGGGTTGGGGAAAAGGCTAAGGAGATAGATACTTGGAAATATAAGCATTGGTACACAAGGTGTTGAAGGAAACCGAAACAAACATGCAACGGAATTTAAATCATTCGGCCTCCACCAGGATCGATTCGGAGGGTTGCCTGATTAGGGTTTCGAGATTTTACCTAACGTTTTCTCTGCTGTTTCTGTCTTTGGTCGAATCACAAGCAACAACTTTTCGTTCCTGCCTCTATGGTATCCACACGAACGGATCTCACGACTCTTGAACGTCTTACGATCAGATGCCTTAAGGAGCGTTTTTTTGATTCTTTTAACCGAACTGCCAGCTTCGATTAAAAGAATACTTTTCTGTTTTCTAATTGTTGTGCGGCTATGTTTCAGAAAACATCCTTTTATAGGCAGTAAATTTTACCCTAAAATTTACTGCCAAACAGAACTCTAATCCTACTTAGAATAGGATTAGTTATATCCCTAATCCAATTCAGAATAGGATTAGTTATATCCTTAATCCAATTCAGAATAGGATTAATTAAGCTCCTCATTGATCCGTTCTAAGTGTGCGACCCAATAGGTTCTCAAAACAATGGCAATGACAAAATTGTCACAGGCAATGAGCGGTATCTAGCAACACATCATTGCTACCCATGTAACGAGAATGTCAATGACTCGACATAACCTTACTCGTGATAGATGTTACCGTGTAGTCTAATCCCTTTATCCTTTTATGTCTTGATTAGACACAAGTCATGGAATGTGTCACACTTGTATAGTCTAATCAGCGTTTCTTGATTCCTGAGTAGACTAATTAAACAAATAAAATCAATATCTCATATTGACTTATTTGAGCACGGCCATGCATTTTAGTCTCACTCTATCAAAGGGCCCAAGACATCACTCTTGTTATATAAGAGGGATAAATCCTATCTTGATCACTCAACATCCCTCTACATAGATCGAGGCATACCCAATTACTACCTTTATAGTCCATCCTGTTACGAATGACATCTAGCAGCATTAAAGTATGCAATTCTCTATGTTGGGATCTCTGATGATCTCAAGTCAAAGGATCACATACACCATCATCACTATGAGAATCGCTTATGACACTCATATAACAATCCATGTAGCGTTCTCATGGAGGGTCGATCCAGTACATAGTTCTCTAACATGTACCTATGTGATGACTTGATATCCTATATCCATGACAATGGTCATCAGTCAACCACATACTAGTCTTATCGTATCATTGTTATCCTTGTTCACAATAATACTTGACTAGGGATATTTTAAGAATAGTGTGTTATTACTATTCTAAGGACATTATCATATAAGATTATATTACGCAGTTATAAGACAAATATAATAATGAACTATAAATAAAAATGTCATGATACATAAAATTGCCAAAGTCAATCATCTAATGAATGGTTCTAAGGGCATAATCCAACAGGTGTCACATCTCAAAATGTACAGTAATGACCATATTATAACACCACATGTGACTGTTGGGCTGTTTGCGATACCTTTATCACTCACTTATGAAAAACATTAACTACTATTATACTTAAATTAAATCAATAGTTGATAAAATATTTACTGCAATATATATACAGTATGTACACATGTTCTAGATCCCCGGTACATGAAGTATACAAATGTAGTACTGTACAACTAAGTCTAAAAACATGTAAAAGAAATACTACCTCCAGGATCCACTAAGTGCTGCCTCAGGGGTCAACTACAACACAGCCATATCCTAGAATAGAATCACTGAAGATAGTCTATAGAGTGAGAGAATGAAGGGATGAACTAACGTGCTCAGTAAGAGAATTGTATGTAAAATTGATATTATAAAATCTATATGCTAAAAACATTTGCATCCTAACAGTTCACTAAATAGGATGGATACTATAGTCGGCTAGGAATACCGGATGGAGTATGGGAGGTATTTTAGAATACCGTACTTACCCCGGCTCCTAGAAGCGACTATAGGGAGTAATCGTTTTCTTTTGATATTCAAATCCAAGTAAAACATTAAATATTCACATGATAAAACACTTAAGTAAATAAATAAGGAATTAATATTCCTTTCACAAATACTCATTTCCACACTTGTAAAACACCGTATAATATTTAGTTTAACACGTAATATATCAAAAGCTCAGTAGCTGTAAATAATTTAGTACTAGCAAAAGGTTCAATGAAAAGTACAATCATCAGTACAGTATCATGGAGACCAGGCAACACCCTAAATATATCATGCTATAATAATATCCCAAATGGGAAAATAATAACACATGACATCTATGGCCATAGTCTATGGGGTCCACAATGTGCACTGATCAGGTGTCCATCGGGATGCTGATAATAGGATCAATATCTATCAGCACTAACACGTGACACGTGAGCATGATATGGGGCCTAACAATCTCAAAACAGTAAACACGTGATATAAACACCATTTATGTAATCAATTTCACTGAATATATCTTCAAATCAATCCATAAATATTCATAAGGAAAATATTTTCATCTTATGAATAACAATTTATAAAATATTCATACCGTAATAATCATTCCAGAAAATGTTCTAAATATTTATAGAACAGTATAAATCACATGCTGGTACTTTCACATAATTAAAATTTCCTTAACAGGAATATTTAAATATAGTTTTTCAATAAATTATAAAATTATGCAATTTAATGAATTTCATGGAAATTTCTCAAAATTCCACTTATTTCCACTTTAGAAAAATACTAGAAATATTTTCTAAATATTTCTATAATTTTCGGCAGAATGACAGCTATTTCTAACCTAGCCTTCCTACACGAAAATTACAGTTTATAATTTTAACAGCAGCCACAATTTCACCAAATTTCACCACTTTCAAAGGCAATTTATATCCAAATTAGTTTATAAAAATACTGTGAACCCAAATATACATTTACAGTATCCCTACGGTTCACACACGCATCCCTTACCTGTCATATGAAGCCGATCTTCTCAGTTACGCTAACCGAAATCCATCAACTCAGGCTGCAAAACAATTTTATCAAAATTAATTAATATTTTTTCTCTTAATTTTTAAGCCACTAGCTTTCATAAAATGCAGCCACTAACTTCATGTTATGACTACAACCAGTATAAATTATATTGGTGTTAAAACTCAACTTGCTCACTCTAGCTTATTTTTCGGTTTTAATTTTACCAAAAATTCTCTTTTAATTTCTATATTTATTTTCTATCAAATCCTTATTTTTCAGCACATTTTGTGCTTCAAACATGCCATGGCCGAATCCTTTAATGGCCACTTTAATTGACTTTCCCATCTTTTTCTTTTCATTTTCTTGTTTCCAATTGGTGAGCTAGTCCACGTGAGCTTCCTCTTGACTTCTTCTTGCATGAAACTAAATTTTTCTTTGTCCATTCATGCCAACCGAACCATCCTTGAACTAACTAGATTTTTAATTCTTCATCCTCTCATGGTTTTCAAGCTTCTAATCAACTTATCTATAGTCGACAACTTATTTCTCATCATCATTATATCATTTCTAACATAATTCATTTGTTCTTCTAAATCTATTTCAAGATCTAGATATATGCTAATTCCATGATTTAATTTGATTTAACTAAAATCAGTCCTATAATTATGTTTCTCATGTTTAGAAACATAGAAATACATCATTTAACATCAAGAAACCATGGAAATTCTTGAAACTTACTTTTACCGATTGTTGCTTCCAAAACAGAAAAGGCTTCTGTTTCACTTTCAGCCCTCTTCTCTTCTTCCTTTGATGGTTTAAATGATGGAGGGAAGATGGATATTAAGGTTAAGAGGTTAACTATCAATATATGGTTTTTTCTGAATTTTTTCCTTGGCTAAAAGATGGCCAAAACAGAACACAGACTCAGCTCAAAATGGCTCTCGTAGAACAGCAAAATCGGTGATGAAGAGATGAGAATTTGCTGAGTTCTTTGTTTCTTTACTCTTCTTTTATTCATGGTAACCAATAATAATGAACCACATGGCTTCTTATCTTATTTTTCTCCATCATTTTAGATCCAAATTGCATTTAATTTCTGAAGAAAACTTTAGCAAAGGAATGGTGGAGAGCTTTTGTTGCTGTCCCGTTTTCTGACCATGTTTCTTCTTCTCTTGAAATTTTTCAGCCAATTAAAATTATGTACATGTTAAATTGTACTTCTCTTCTCCTTATATTATTTATATTACCTTTTTATTCCATAAAATTATGGGTAATTTCTTTAAAACTTCAGCTGCAATTCACGGCACCAAGATAGCATTAATAGTTGACGTGTTGTTCACTTCTTTGGCTGGAAATTTCTTGCTTTATTTCAGCCAATAAAATCTTCATATTCAATAACCTTGAATGCTTTATCTTTAAGCATAATTTCCATTATATTTTATACTATAAAATTCATAGTCTACCAGCCTTAAAAAAAACTGGAGAAGGACGTGTAACAGCAGCAAAAGTGGCGTGGAAGTCCACTTTTGCTGCACTATTGTTGACTTCCATCTCTTCCATCTTATAATTCATCTCTTTATTTTTCATTATCCTTCTTATACACCATATAAAATTAAATTTCCGAAAATTCCATAATGTAAAGTGAAATTTCATATTCCATATTTATTTAATTCTACTAATTAATTTATTTTTATTGTCAATCATTTATAATATGGTGTACAATATATATAAAAATTCAGGTCTCACACAAGGAAAGACAGAGATCGAAATGGTGTAGGTATCATCATAGATAAAGAGTAAATAGAAATGTTGTACAGGTTAGGAGACAAGGAGATAAGATTATTTTGATTAAGCTAGTTCTAAGAGGAGTGGTGTTGAATGTCATTAGCACATATGTACCCCAGATAGGAATTAATGAGATTAGTAAATGACAATTTTAGGAGAATTTAGGTAAGGTAGTACTGGAAGTGCCTTTAGGAGGAAACTTTTTTATTGGTGGCGACCTTAATAGACATGTATTGCACCCCAGATAAGACTTGATAAGGTTAGCAAACAATAGTTTTGGGAGGATTTAGGTAATGTAGTATTGGAAGTGCCTTTAGGAGAAAACCTTTTTATTGGTGGCGACTTTAATAGACATGTAGGTACTAGTAGAGAAGGTTTTGAGAGCGTACATGGGGGTTTTAGTTATGGTGAAAGAAACGAGGGTGGGGATGCTATCCTAAATTTATCTTATGACTTAACCTTGGTAAACACACTGTTTAGGAATAGAGATTTTCACATTATAACCTTTAGAAGTGGACGAAGAGCAAGTCAAATAGATTTTTTTTAACTAAATGAGAGATAAACATAGATGTTTGGACTATAAAGTTATCTCAAGTGAGAGTGTCACCCATGCAACATAGACTCCTAGTCTTAAATATGAATATACATAGACAACATTAAAGGAACCAACAAAAAGGAATTGAAAGGGTTCGATGGTGGAAGCTAAAAGAAGATTGGACAACAGAAGAAAATCTAAATGTACTATGGAACAAGATGGCAAAATGCATTTGAGAAGTGGGCAAGGAGATACTAGGAGTATCAAATGGAAAAGCGTCAATTGAAAAGGAAGCAACGTGGTAGACTGTAGCAATAAAAGATGCCATAAAGACTAAGCAAGAGTGTTACAAGGCTTTGAAAAAGAACAACACAGAAGAGAGGTTTACAGAACATAAGTTATCTACAAAAAAGGCAAAGAAGGCAGTGGTAGAAGTTAAGGCAAAGGTTGTGAAAGAGATTTACAATATGTTGGACACAAAGGAGGGAGAGAAAAAGATAATACAGATTGGCGCGAGCAAGAGAAAGGAGGAGTCACAACCTAAGAGTTGTAAAATGTATTGAGAATGAGCATTAAAGATTTCTCGTTAAAGACAATGACATTAAGGAAAGATGGCAGGATTCTTTTGACAAATTATTTAATGATAGATAAAATCAAAATTTGGATAAAATCACGGTGTCTCTCAAGGATTTGAATTGATGCTTTATGTGCAGAATCAAAAAGATCAAGGTAAAAGAAGCACTAAAAAGGATGGAGATCGAAGAAGCTGTTAGACCAAATGACATTCCAATTGAAGTTTGGAAATGTCTTGGAGATGTAGGAGTTAGGTAGTTGACAAATCTTTTTAAAAAGATTTGGCACACTAACAAAACGCTTGAGTTATGGAGGAAAATTGTCTTGATACCTCTTTATAGGAAAAAGGGAGATATTCAAAGTTATGCCAACCATCGAGACATAAAACTAATGAGTCACACGATGAAATTATGGGAGAGGCTGATAGAATAGAGATTTAGAAAGATTGTAGAGATATCGGAGAGTCAATTCCATTTTATGTCTAGTTGATCAACTATAGAGGCAATACATTTGCTCATACAACTTATAAAGCGTTCGTGAGTACTAGGTAAATATCTTCATATGGTCTTTATAGACTTGAAGAAAGCATATAATAAAGTGTTTAGAGAGGTACTATACAAGTCCTTAATGAAAAAATGATTCCTATGAAATTTATTGAACTAATTAAGGACATATATGGAGATGCAATGACACATATGAAAACATATGGTGGGCAAACGAGTTTCCTATTACAGTGAGATCACATCAAAGGTTAGCATTAAGTCCATTCTTATTTGTGGTAATAATGGACAAATTGACAAAATCCATTCAGGATAAAAGTGCCTTGATGTATGATGTTTACAAATGATATTGTATTGTGTGCTTAAACTAGAATGGAGATCAATGTTAAGTTGAAACTATGGAGACAGACACTAGAATCAATAGAGTTCAAACTATCAAAGTGAAGACCGAATATATGGAATGTAAATTCAGTTTAAACAAAGAGTAAGAGCAAAATGTAGTGACATTATGTAACATTCCGTAATATATAGTAATTATCCAAAAATCACACACACAGTAAGTTGGTAGGCTGTCTGTGATGCCTTTATCAGACTCACTTTTTTACAGTAATACACTTTTTAAATAAAATTCTATTTATAACCGATAATAATATTTACATCAATAATATCATTTCTAGTATAATACAATATTCTACATCCCCTGTACATAATTATACAAATGTAGTACTGTACGTAAAAGTCTGAACATATAAAGAAATAAAATATACCTCCAGGATCAATTCACTGCTGCCTCAGGGTATCAAAAGCTTAGCCAATCCGTGGAACGGTATACTACTGCAGATAATCTGTGAGGTGGAAAAATAGAGGGTGAGCTAATGTGCTTAGTAAGAAATTCATATGCAAGAACTAATACTATGAAATCTATATGCATAAAAATATTTAATTTCTAATAGTATGCTAAAGGACATTTATAGGAAAGATACTATAGTTAGCTAGGGAACCAGATGGAGTATGGAAAGTACTTTGAACTACTTTTCATGTCCCAGTCCCTAGTAGCGACTATAGAGAGTAAACAGTTGTAGATAATGTAAATAGCAATTTAAAACATTTAAAATCATTTCATGCACTTTTCAATAGATAAACATTATATACACACATTAATTGAAATCACTTCAATAAATAGTTTAATATAGAAATCTAGTAAACAGTACAGTAAACACTTAAGAAATCCACAGTACAATCGATATATAAATCATTCACTTCAATACCAATAAGAGATTCAGTTCGGTAAAATAGTATAGTACAGTTGAGACCAAGCAACACCCAATAAATATCATGCCATAACAGTATCCAAAAAAGGGAAAAACAGTAACAGTAAGACATATGGCTATAGTCACAATGGGTCCACAGTGTACACTTGCCATGTGACAACTGCGAAAGCTGAAGACTTGGCGAGTCTATCAGCAACAATAACAGCAACAGTAAACATGATACGGGGCCTAGCAGTCTCAAAATAGTTTATAAATAATAGAATCACTATTTAAAAATAAATTTCAGTGATAAAATCTTCAATCAGTTCATAAATAAATATATTGAAAAATATAATCAGTTTAGAAATAAAAATTCATAAAATATTCACAACTTGGTATTCTTTTCTAAAAATATTCTATTTATCTGTAAAACAGTTATAAGAATATACAGGTACCCTTTGATAATTCTATAATTTATAGAATTATCATGAATTTAATAATATAATTTATCTCTAAATCATTATTATTATATTCAAATCCCTAATTTATCTGTTAAATTTCTCTCAATGATGTAGGAACTCCAATTGATAAAGAAGTCAAAGATGTGAAGGATTTCAGTTCCAAATTTCATTCAAACACAAGACTTTATTGATAAAGCTTCATGCATGGATATTTCTACTGGCTGCCAAGAAAGATAAATTGTTGCATTTATCTTTTATGAAGATAAATTATCAAGATGGACTTTTTGCTAAGGATAGAGATAAACAAGGGAGCTGATAAAAGATAAATTTTCTTTGAAGATAAAGATCGAGCCCTATCAGCCAAGATTTTGAGCTAATCATCATCCCCACTGCCTCTATAAATAGCCAGTTTCAGCACCATGAAGAGAATTCAATCCTACTAAGGGATATAGAGTAGTTTAGTTTTATTCTCTTTGTTTTCAAGTTTTCATCTAAATTTCTTTTGGTTTTTATTTTGAAATATTTTAGAAGTTTTATTTAAATAAGATTTTTTTATTTTCACTTTCTTGCTATTTTAAATACATTAGTGTTTTGATAAAAAAATTTCTTTTGATCGTTTGAATAAAATTAGGGTGTGAAATTTTAGTACTTAGTAAGCAATTCACAAATTCAATCCTCGTGGGAACGATACTCTACTCATCACTTTATTACTTGCTACGGTCCGTACACTTGCGGTACACTCATCGAGAATTCGGTAACAAGTTTTTGGCGCCGTTGCCGGGGATTGAAGGATTTGTTTTGCTAATATTAATACCAAGCATACCTAGTTTTAATTCAAATATTTTCTTTTTCTTTTTCTCCCTCCTTGATACTAATATCTTCTCTTGTTTTTCTTGCGAGGTACATCGGCCTAGTGCATGAGCCGTGCAAGGAGTGGTGAATTGGCTCCCCTTGACCCCGAAATTGAAAGGACTTTACGAAGAATCAAGAAGGAGAACCAAGAAGACCTTGTTGAAACAAATACCATGGAAGAAGCAGATACCAAGGCTCTTCGAGATTATGCAATGCCTACAGTGAATGGATTCGAGATGAGCATAAGATATCCAACCATTCAAGCAAACAATTTCGAGATCAAACCAGCCATCATCCAAATGATCCAAACTTCTGTACAGTTTGGGGGTTCAATCAATGATGATCCTAATGCTCATCTGAAACACTTTTTACAAATTTGCTCTACTTTTAAGAATAATGGTGTTTCTGATGATGCGATAAGATTGAGATTATTTCCTTTTTCTCTCAGGGATAAAGCGATGGATTGGCTGAACTCATTGGCACCAGGATCAATCACAACATGGGAGGACTTAGTCCAGAAGTTCTTGGCAAAATTCTTCCCACCAGCCAAAACAGCTAAGATGAGGAACGACATCACCACTTTCATGCAACACGATTCAGAGTCACTTTATGAAGCATGGGAGAGGTACAAAGAACTCTTGAGAAGGTGTCCTCATCATGGGATTCCAAATTGGTTGCAAGTGCAGATATTCTACAATGGGTTGAAAGGCCAAACCAGAACTACTATAGACACAGCTGCAGGTGGTGCATTAATGAGCAAGTCTATAGATGATGCCTACAACTTGATAGAAGACATGGCTGCAAACAGCTATCAATGGTCAACTGAGAGGCTTACACCAAAAACGGCAGGTATGTATGAGTTAGATGCACTCACCGCTCTTACCTCTCAAATCTCAGCCTTGACCAAAAAGGTTGATTTTCTTGGAGTCAATCAACAACCCAACCCAATTCATTCCATTCAAAACCCTTTCGTAACTTGTGATAATTGTGCGGGTAATCACTCCAGCGATAGGTGTTCTATTCGAGCCGAACAAGTCCAATATGTTTCCCATCCAAATAGGAACCATAACCCATTCTTAAACACCTATAACCCTGGCTGGAGAAATCACCCAAATTTGTCTTGGAACGATAATCAAGGGCAACCATCTAACCCAAGACCTACTTATCCTCCTGGCTTCCATACTCAACCACCACCACCACTTCCACATAATCCTCTACCACAAGTCCCACCACAAGAAAAGAAGCCTTCCTTAGAAGAGATGTTCACCACCATCTTACAAAACCAAGCTGCTTCCATAAAGAACCTAGAAATTCAAGTAGGTCAGATTGCCAATGCCATTAGTAACCGTCCCCAAGGTACCCTGCCTAGCAATACTGAACCTAATCCAAGAAGGGAAGGTAAAGAGCAATGTAAATCAATCACCTTGAGGAAGGGTAAAGAAGTGGGCTACATACCTAAAGAATTAGAGGAAGATGTCAGAGTTGAAGTCCAGGCAAAAGAAGAAGATAAGCAAGAAAACAACATTAGGCAGACTTCATCTCAATCTGGTAAGACCATTGAATCACCTCCTCCACCTATCCCTTTTCCTCAAAGATTCAAGCAAAAGAAGATAGATAGGCAATTTGCTAAGCTCCTAGAGGTATTCAAAAAGCTCCACATCAACATCCCTTTCTCTGATGCATTGGAGCAAATGCCAATTTATGCCAAATTCATGAAGGACATCATCTCCAAGAAAAGGCAAATTGAGGATTTTGAAACTGTTGCTCTTACTGAGGAGTGCAACATCATTTTGCAAAGGAACTTACCACCTAAGCTTGAAGATCCAGGGAGTTTTACTATTCCTTGCACTATTGGTAACTTATTTTTTGATAAAGCTTTATGTGATTTAGGTGCAAGTATTAATTTAATGCCTTTTTCTATTTTCAGGAAACTTGGACTCGGAGAGACTAAACCAACCAAGATAACACTCCAGTTAGCTGACCGATCTCTCAAGTATCCAAGAGGCATTATTGAGGATGTGCTACTGAAGGTTGACAAATTTGTCTTTCCAGCTGATTTTGTAGTGTTAGATATGGAGGAAGATCGTGAAGTCCCAATTATCCTTGGGAGGCCCTTTCTGGCAACTGGTAAGGCTCTTATTGATGTGCAAAAAGGAGAGCTCACCATGCGGGTCAATGATCAAGAGGTAACATTTAACCTTTTCTCTGCAATTAAATTCCCAAGTGAGACTGATGATTGTTTTAAAGTGAATGAAGAAGAGAGTATAGTTCAGGGAATATTCATCAATCAACAACCTATGGACACCATAGAAGCAATTCTTGATGAAGAGAAGCCCAATTGTGCTGAGCCCAACGAGTTGGATGAATTCAGAATGCAAGCAGATGAGAGTGCTAGACTCTTTAAGGAGAGAGCGAAGAAGTGGCATGACAAGGAGATAGTGGAAAGACAATTTGAGTCGGGGCAACAGGTTTTACTCTATAATTCTTGTTTGAAGCTATTTCCAGGTAAGTTGAAATCAAGGTGGTCTGGACCATTCATTGTTACTCAAGTATTTTCATATGGAATTGTGGAAATAAGAGCTGAATTTTCAAAGGAACCATTTAAGGTTAGTGGTCAGAGATTGAAACATTATTGGGGAGGAGTGATCGATCGTGGAAAATCGGTTACTGATCTTAATGATCCACCTTGAAGAATGACAGACATAGTCAAGCCGATGACTATAAATCAAGCGCTTCTGGGGAGGCAACCCCAGCATTTTATTGCTTTCTTATTTATTTCTCTTATTTCTTAGTTTAGATATTTCATTAGTTGATTTCTTTTCTTTATTTTATAGGTGTCAGAGTCTAAGTTTGGGGGACCGACAAAGAAATTTGGCAAGTTTTGCAGTTTGAGCTTCATTTAAAAAAAAAAATCAAGGGAGTTTCCTTTATCCTTTTCTTGAATTCTTGAATTTCTTATACATTGAGGACAATGTATGTTTCAAGTTGGGGGGAAGAGCAAAATTTTTATTTTTAAAGATTAAGCAAAATTTTTTTGATTTTCTTTTGAAATCTTTGCAAAAAATTTTATGCTTTAAAATGGTTTTTACCTTGAAGTGATTATATGTTTGCTTGATAATTCCTTGATATTTAACCATTAATTGAGAATGTTATAGCAAAATGAAATTCATGAATATGAGCAAAGTATGTGAATGAATTCTTTAGTGAATTATCTTTTTGATTGAGATTTTTCCAAAAATTAAATGCACAATGTTTCTATCATTGAAGTCATGCATGTTTAGAGAAGATTTATGTGAATAGGAATAAACAATAGTCTTTAAAGTTTGTTATTTGTCTAGAATTTGTTCTATCATCTCTCAAGGCGAAATCCTAGAACACACTTAGCTGAAGAGGTGATTTAGGCCATCTTTGGACCGTTTGAGCTTTTCAAGACTACCATGATGTATTTTATCCTTAGTCACCCAATTTGAGCTTAAATAGACCTTCTTTCTTGTTTTACCTATATTAATAATTAGCCTAGCCTATAAAAAAAAATTCCTATACCCCATTATATGCATGAGGACTATGTTAAGATATATTTAGAGCTACGCATATATGGAAGAAAGGGTGAAATTCAAAAAAAAATGTTGAAAAAAAGAAAAAAAAAAGAAATTCAAAAAAAAAAAAAGAAATCAAGTTGGGGGAATTATTTGAAAGCTCTTAAAAAGTCCAAGAAAAAGAATGCATGATTAGGGGTTAAGCCTAAAAATCCTATTTCTCCTACCTTTACCCTAGCCATACATTACAAGCTTATAAAGTCCTATTGATCTTTGGCTATGTGTGTCTACATTAGTGGAGAGAAGATGAGAAAAACAAACTTATGGAAGATAACTATTCTTTGAGATATTTTGTTATGTTCATATTTGTATAAATTCATCCGGATTGCATGAACTGAAATGAAGAAACATTTACACACACACACGGAAAAATTCAATTGAATTGATACTCTCTTTTGAATGAGTTTATATATATTTAGCTAATGTTTATGAATTTTCATGGAGTTGTAATGTTTTCAAAATCTTTACGGAAATTAAAGGGAAATCATTCTTGCAAGTGTATTTGACCTCTAGGTACATTTCTTTGGGAATGTTATTTTGCTCGAGGACAAGCAAAAATTCAAGTTTGGGGGTGTGATAATTCTATAATTTATAGAATTATCATGAATTTAATAATATAATTTATCTCTAAATCATTATTATTATATTCAAATCCCTAATTTATCTGTTAAATTTCTCTCAATGATGTAGGAACTCCAATTGATAAAGAAGTCAAAGATGTGAAGGATTTCAGTTCCAAATTTCATTCAAACACAAGACTTTATTGATAAAGCTTCATGCATGGATATTTCTACTGGCTGCCAAGAAAGATAAATTGTTGCATTTATCTTTTATGAAGATAAATTATCAAGATGGACTTTTTGCTAAGGATAGAGATAAACAAGGGAGCTGATAAAAGATAAATTTTCTTTGAAGATAAAGATCGAGCCCTATCAGCCAAGATTTTGAGCTAATCATCATCCCCACTGCCTCTATAAATAGCCAGTTTCAGCACCATGAAGAGAATTCAATCCTACTAAGGGATATAGAGTAGTTTAGTTTTATTCTCTTTGTTTTCAAGTTTTCATCTAAATTTCTTTTGGTTTTTATTTTGAAATATTTTAGAAGTTTTATTTAAATAAGATTTTTTTATTTTCACTTTCTTGCTATTTTAAATACATTAGTGTTTTGATAAAAAAATTTCTTTTGATCGTTTGAATAAAATTAGGGTGTGAAATTTTAGTACTTAGTAAGCAATTCACAAATTCAATCCTCGTGGGAACGATACTCTACTCATCACTTTATTACTTGCTACGGTCCGTACACTTGCGGTACACTCATCGAGAATTCGGTAACACCCTTACGTACGTAAAATTCATTAACATGAATTTTTAAATATTGTTTTTCAGTAATAAATAAAAATATGCAATTTCAATAAATGAAACGAGATTAACTAAATAAGTTCTTTATTTATAATATTCAAAGATATTAGAAGATAATTTCATAAAATTCATAGAATTTTCGACGGTATAACGGCTGTTTCTAACATAGCTCTCCTGCATTGAAAACACAGTTTATAAACCAGCCAGTGTCCATAATTTCAACAATTCCCAAACCAATTGACTTCAAACAATTTCATAAAATTATTTTAAACCACAGTATGCATTCACAATATCCTTACGTCTTCCATACTGGTCCCTTACCTGTCAAATTCTACTGATTTGCCAACTATACCACACGACAATTCCTCACTCCCGGGTTGCAAAACATTATACCAACACTATAATTTCTGCACATTCTAATTTATAACTAGTTTTTCTTCATTAAATCCTACCACATTGTCTACTGAAATTATTAAACCAGTATAATTTACACTAGTGCTAAAACACAACTATGCCTAAATCAACTCCGTTTTTAATTCTAATTGCACCAACAGTTTTCTCTTAATTTATAGAGTCTCATGAAACCTAGAACTCATCAAATTGAGCAACGTATCATGCACCCCTTGCCATGGCCGAAACCTACATGGTGACTTATACATGGTTTTTCAACAATTTAACCATTAATTCATGCTTAATTCTTATTCTTCATCCATCCAGCATCATTTTCATGCATCAAAACACAATGTATCATGACCTTCCAATCATAGCTTGTGATAACCGCAAAATTTCTACTGTTTAATAGTGAAAATTAATATTAAAGAAAATAGATAACTAGAAATAAATAAATATAATTATGAGATAGGAATATTAGTGAATATTTCGTGAATTGAGAAAGTGATAAATTGGGAAATTCGTGTGAAGGAAAATTTAATTTGGATAAATTAAAATCCAAATTAAATGAGAAAATGAAAAAGCAATATGAAATATATTTATATAATTATATATTATATAAATGTATTTTTATACAAATACATATGTATTTTAATACTGTATAGTATATAGTATATATTATTATACTTTGGTATATATAGATATATATATATATATGTCTACTATTTATAATGTAAATAATACATATGTATAATGTTATTTTGTATGTATACATATATGATTATGTATACAAAGGAAATACAAATTAGTATTTTAAAAATTTGTGTAAAGATATATATATATATACATAATTAAAATACAAATATATATACATATAAAATGTATATTGTAGTTAATTTAAATTATATATATGTTGTAATATAATATATATAATATTATATTATATAGTATGTACTTTATAATATAATATTAATATTATATTTATAAAATAAATTATAAATATAATATATAATAAAAATAAAAATAAAAAAAAAAGAAAGAAAACAAAAATGGAAGGAAGAATCGGGGAAGGACCCGATCCTTCCCAGCCAGAGGGGCCGACGGTGGCGGAGCTGCCACCGCCGACGAGGGAGAAAGAAGAAGGTAGAGAACGCCACCGGCCAGAAGAAGGAAGAGGTCACCGACGTCGAAAGGAAAGGAAACTGAAGCAGAACCGACGAAGCAGGGAAGAAAAGGAAAAATAGGATCTGGCGATGTCGGCCAAATCGACTGTCGCCACTGCCACCGAAGCTTCATTGGAGGAAGAGGAAGAAGGAGGAGGCCATCGGCGAGGCAGAGGACAGCGGAGGAAGGAGGAACGAGGAGGAGAAGAAATCGAAGGTAAGCCGAGTAAATCCACCACCGTGCCGCCGATTCGGGATGAACGGAGGCCAGATCCAGGTTCACCGTGGCACTGGCCAGCTAAGGGGCCACCGAACTGTCAGAGAACCGGCGATGAGGGGAGGTGACCGGTTCGGCTGGGAAAGGAAAAAGAAAAAGAAAAGAAAAGGGAAAAAAAAGAAAAAGGAAACGAAAAGAAAAGAAAAAGGAAAAAGAAAAAGAAAAAGAAAAAGAAAAGAAAAAGAAAGAAAAGTAAATAGGAAAAGAAGAAAAGAGAGAGAAAAGAAATTTTCGAAAATTCGAGAAATCCCGGGAAATTTGAAAACTCGAAAATTACGAAAATTCGGTAAGAATTCCGGAAATTAATTTCAAGTGATTTATTTTAATAAATTATGGAAAAATTCTAAATTTTAGAATTTAATTTCCAGAAAATTCCTCGATGACCGAGACGATGGAATCGGCTGAGGTGAACACAGACGCGACTTTTGAGAGGCAGTCGTCGACCCGAGAAAGGTAAGGGAGGCATGTGTAGCCTGTAAGGATATTCAGTATGCACGTTTTAAATATGCATTTAATTTTTATAAATGCTATTAATAATAATTGGTTGGAAAAATTGTGGTGATTTACCGGTTGAGATTTAAACTGTATTTTCCGTGCAAGAGGCTAGCCAATCGGCAGCCGTTATACTGTCGAAAATTATTGAAAAAATTATCGAAAATCATAATAAATGATTTTGCATCACGAGAAACGATTTTCAACACGAAAATCGAGAAATCGATTAGTTTTCATAAAACATAAATATATTGATAATTAATTTTAAAATATTCATGTTTTTGAGAATGGTGAAAAAGGAAATCTCCGAAATTTATCCCGATAAGTGATATTTCACGCGAAACGAGGTAAAAAATGAAAAGGACCAAAGTGAATATTTTAATAATATTTCTCCAAATATTCACTTGATTTTATAAATAACCTTTATGGGTCAATTGTGAAAATAAGTGTTTATACAAAATTCCATAAAGGCAATTAAAGGTGAAAAACAGTATTTTGAGACTAGAAGGTCTCCGCATGTGTTTACAGAGAAAACATGAGACGGGAGTGTTGATTTGGAAAATAAATATTTTAATTTTCCATAAATCATAAAAATAATTGATTTGAATCTCAATAACTTTGAAAACCCTGTTTTGGAGAGAAAGCACGAAAAAGCGTGCGTACATGTTTTATGGTGAAAAAGAAACAGTCATGAGATTTATTTTACAGCGCGATTATTTTATAAACTGTTTTCATCGTATGGAAAATGTGATTTATACTGTTCTATAATATTCAGAACATTTTCGGGAGTGATTACCCCAGTATAAATATTTTATAAATTGTTATTCATAAGATGAAAATATTTTCCTCATGAATATTTATGGATTGATTGAATTTATATTCAATGAAATTGATTTCATAAATGGGGTTTATATCACGTGTTTACTGTTTTGAGACTGTTAGGCCACATATCATGCTCACGTGTCACGTGTTAGTGCTGATAGATACTGATCCTATTATCAGCGTCCCAGTGGACACCTGATCAGTGCACACTGTGAACCCCATAGACTATGGCCATAGATCTCATGTGTTTCCCCTATTTGGGATGATATTATAGCATGATATATTTAGGGTGTTGCCTAGTCTCCATGATACTGTACTAATGATTGTACTTTTCACTGACCCTTTTGTTGGTACTAAATTATCTACAGCTACTGAGCTTTTGATATATTACGTGTTGAACTAAATATTATACGGTGTTTTACAAGTGTGGAAATGAGTATTTGTGAAAGGAACATTAATTCCTTATTTATTTACTCAAGTGTTTTATCACGTGAATATTTAATGTTTTACTAGGATTTGACTATCAAAAGAAAACGATTACTCTCTACAGTTGCTTCTAGGTTCCGGGATAAGACAGGTATTCTAAAATACCTGCCTTACTCCATCCGGATCCCTAGCCGACTGTAGTATTCTTCCTACATGTGAGCCTAGAGCCTCTAGGAAGATTTAAAGAAAGTGAAAAATTATTTTCAACATATAGGTAGCTGAATATCAAGTGTTGCATATAACTCTCTTACTGAGCCGTGGTTTGCTCACTCCCCAATTTTAACATTTCAGATTTTCGGTGACTGTGAGATCTGACATCTGAGGATTTCAAGCTGCGCATTTGGAGACATTGCGACAGCTTGATTTATAATATGAGGTATGATCATTTATTTTCTGTATTTAGGCTTACTTTCAGTACTACTTTCTTGAGAATTAAGATAGGGGATGTAATTGATATTACTAATTTTATATTTAATAGTTAAATGAATATGAAAAGTAAAGTATCACAGACAGCCCAACCGTATAAAATGTATAGAAAAATGTGAAAAATGTGATCACGGGATGTGACAGATTAAATGGTATCAGAGCACGGTTGGCCTGATGTCTGTTGATACTTTTTGAGAGAAAATGTGTCGGAGATGTTAACATCCCCTTTAGTACTGTGTAGTTTAAATACATCAAAAAAATAAATGATTACAAATTGAGTAAAATGTTTTGAAGGGAGTGAGAAATTATAAATTAAGAATGTTAAAGAGAAGAATAGGCTCAGAATTTACCAGAAAATGGTGATCTTATGATCTAAATGAAGGCCTGTTCGGTAAGGAACCAAAAAGACTCGGTGAGGGCCCCACCAGTACTTTCTGTCCGGATCGAACTGAGACCTGAAAGTGATGATATACAGGAGGGGATTGAAATATCATCATTAAATAGATCTTAAGATCGCCGATTGAAGGTATTTTGAGGAGAGAGAAAATTTTTGGGCAAAAATGATCAAAATATCCCTACCTCCAAAATTTTACCTGGAGTTAAAATAGACCAACAAAAGTTGGAATTAGTTGATTTGACAGAGAAATTGATGATGTAAAGCTGCATTTCAGGCAAAATAATCCAATTATGGATCCTAGTGGACTTTTCTGTCGAAATCAAACAAGATATTAAATTGCTGATATTAGTATGAGAAAGGATACTATCAGCATATAGATGATAAGATACTTGATTTAAACGTATACTGAGGAGAGAAATAAATATCGAAATGACGAAAACACCCTTATGTTGGGCGAAGTTCTGAACAGTGATAAAACCAAGTTAATCTAGAATCCATTGATGGTGATGGAGTCATTAATGGCATAAAAGATGTAATATGAATATAACGATCCCTATTACTGATTCCCCTTACACTTAGATTATGGACGCAAATTGCGAGTGACCTAGTAAACGGGCTAGGCCTCATGACAAAACCTTGAGGGGGCCAGTGGGCTCACCAAAGAGGACAGTACAAATGTGTAATGGCGAACGACGGATGGGCTGGAGCCTTACATGATGCGATCCCATAAGTGTATAGTGGAATGTCACAAGATGATTAGCCCGGTTATTGATTGTAAGGGGCTGAATTAAGAATATATTGAATTGGATGTTTATTAAGGGATCGTTAGATATTATGAAAAGTGAGATGACTACAGAAAAAGACTGAGAAAGTGAATAGTACAAATAATAAAATCCATATCAGTATGGTTAATTAAAGGATTACACTTGTTACAACATTACTAATCACTTTGAGTAATATGCTGTGAAATATGAGTAAATAATGAAATCAAAGTGGATAATATTTCAAAATGATTTGAATATTAAATGTTTCTACCTTGAGGATATATAGTGAAAATGATAGGACATGAGGTGAATGTCCGAAATAATAAGAGTTGTGTGACTAAAGAAAGTATCAGATGTGATTACCGATAAAATTTTCAGAGTTATATAAATTAGAGAAATCGAGCTAACATTGACTCGATTGGATATATGAAATCTAATTTCTAAGCTTATATCAGAAAATATAGAAAAAATCCGAACAGCTTTACAACTACTTTGGAAAATGTGTGAATAATGAAATTCACTTGTATAGGTGTGTTTGATGGAAATACAGATAGTGTGATTTGAGGTTAATGAAGTATTTGTATAAGTGCAAATGAGAGAAGCACAGATGACCGTGATATGTAGATGGATTAAAATGGTATGTTAAATTCTAATTATTTAATAAAGTTCTTGTGAAGAACAAGTGATCATCTACCTGAAAAAGGACGCTTTATTGATCTAATCAAAAATATATGAGGAGTTCATAAGACTAGCCTCGGTATAAAGCGTCATTTGAGAAAAGTTGAAGACTAAGGTCCATGAAATAATGTTTAGAACTCGATAAAATTTTACGAGTTCCTATTGAGGTTTCAAGGTTAATGAATTACCTTGTGAGGTATATAAACCTAAGGAGTGAGATATCGAAATAGTTAAGGATACAAATGGAACAAGAGCAGCATTATGATATATAATCCTTTAAACTCTCAGAGACTGTGGACTTATGTTAAGATTGGCAAATAAGAGACTTGGCTAGACAGTATCTCTTTCTGAGATATATGATCTCGAGATGACAGAATGACAGTGAATCTGTCTATGATAGTGAGATAATGATTGAGATACGGAATTACTGAGTCTAGCTAGATATTGTTACCAATCTATAGAAGAGTGATGGGATTAGCTACTCTACTAATGAGACATAATTAGAGAAATTAAAGTCGGTAAATGGATAAGTGGGAAGGAAAGATGGTATGCAAAATGTTAAAAGATTTTAACAGTAGAGTACCATACCATTTGAGAAAACCGACTAAAATGACGAAAGCAAAAAGATGAAAATGAAATAAGAAGGTAAGTTACATGATGAGAAGGGAACACAAATATGAAACAGTTCCCGAAAGTAAGACTAAAAGTGATTTCACGTTGGTTATTACATGATTATGGTTAGATGAAAGATCGAGCCAAACTGACAGGTTAAAATAAATGATACTCAAAGGAGTAAATAAATGATTTAACTTTTTACTGCCAGTAATGTAATACAAAAGTGTTATATATACATATAACCACCTCGAAATGATAGAAATGGTGAAATTATATGGATAATGTGGTGACGAAATTGATGATTTCAATATTCTACTGTGGAATTTAAATTATGAGAAGATTACATTCTCAGGTATATTCTAAAATTTAAGTGATGTTGAATATACCATAAGAACAAGAGATGATTAACAGTAGACTCTGCAATGAGATGCAGCCTTGATGGAATAAATGTGAAAATGGATATTATGGACAATAAAGAATTCAAAAGAGAAATGATGATATGGAAGTGATTAAAAATCGAAGATCTAAATAGAATCACTTTCCATTATCAGACTCTTAGATTCTCTAGTGCCTTAGTCGAAGTATGGGTGTGAAACAATGGAAATGTATATGTACAGTTCCAGTGAGCATTACATGTGATGGGAGTCTCTGAGTTGCCATATGCTAATAGAAAATAGCAAAATGCCTCGAGTTTCCAGATTTATTGACAGCATTGCTCCGTATTGATATAAATATCTTAGCATGGTATAGAAACTCTTGAAGATATATTAAGAGAGCATACGCACGAGATGTAAAAGCTACTGGGACAATTACATACAACTGATTAACATATGTAATGGATAGTTTTAAACTATATCGACTGGGCACTAAGTGAGAAAAATGGATGATGAACAGCATAGATCAGCTGTAATATGAAAAAAAAAGTGTAAATGTACTTTTATGTGAAAAGAAGAATGAAATGAATAACTCCCGAATTGATAAATAAACTTAGGAAGTATAAATATATGATGAAAGACAGCATGCAGTGGTCTAAAAGTAATCTTGAGGTTGAAAGTGTACTGGCAGTATTACTTAAAAGATGACTTAAAGATCAGAAGTAAGAAACGATAAGTAGACGAAATGTACCACCCTTTAACTTAAGTTAAATTCGGAGGACCGAATTTCTTAAGGTGGGGAGAATGTGATAACCGCAAAATTTCTATTGTTTAATAATGGAAATTAATATTAAAGAAAATAGATAAGTGGAAATAAATAAATATAATTATGAGATAAGAATATTAGTGAATATTCCGTGAATTGAGGAAGTGATAAATTGGGAAATTCGTGTGAAGGAAAATTTAATTGGAAATAAAAATAAGGTTGGAATTATGGAAAATAATGAAGAAAGGAAATTTAATTTGGATAAATTGAAATCCAAATTAAATGAGAAAATGAAAAAGGAATATGAAATATATTTATATAGTTATATATTATATAAATGTATTTTTATACAAATACATATGTATTTTAATACTGTATAGTATATAGTATATATTATTATACTTTGGTATATATAGATATATATATATGTATACTATTTATAATGTAAATAATACATATGTATAATGTTATTTTGTATGTATACATATATGAATATGTATACAAAGGAAATACAAATTAGTATTTTAAAAATTTGTGTATATATATATATATATATGGTATATATGTATATATATACATAATTAAAAGACAAATATATATACATATAAAATGTATATTGTAGTTAATTTAAATTATAATATGTTGTAATATAATATATATAATATTATATTATATAGTATGTACTTTATAATATAATATTAATATTATATTTATAAAGCAAATTATAAATATAATATATAATAAAAATAAAAATAAAAAAAGAAAGAAAACAAAAATGGAAGGAAGAATCAGGGAAGGACCCGATCCTTCCCAACCAGAGGGGCTGACGGTGGCGGAGCTGCCACCGCCGGCTAGGGAGAAAGAAGAAGGTAGAGAACGCCACCAGCCAGAAGAAGGAAGAGGTCGCCGGCGTCGAAAGGAAAAGAAACCGAAGCAGAACCGGCGAAGCCGGGAAGAAAAGGAAAAATAGGATCTGGCGGTGCCGGCCAAATCGACTGCTGCCACTGCCATCGAAGCTTCATCAGAGGAAGAGGAAGAAGGAGGAGGCCACCGGTGAGGCAGAGGACGGCAGAGGAAGGAGGAACGAAGAGGAGAAGAAACCGAAGGTAAACCGAGTAGATCTGCCAGCCATGCCGCCGATTCGGGATGAACGGAGGCCAGATCCAGGTTCGCCGTGGTGCTGGCCAGTTAAGGGGCCACCGAACCGTCGGAGAACCGGCGGTGAAGGGATGTGACCGGTTCGGCTGGGAAAGGAAAAAGAAAAAGAAAAAGAAAAAGAAAAAGAAAAGAAAAGGGAAAAAAAAAAGAAAAAGAAAAAGAAAAGAAAAGAAAAAGAAAAAGAAAAAGAAAAGTAGGAAAAGAAGAAAAGAGAGAGAAAAGGAATTTTCGGGAATTCGAGAAATCCCGAGAAATTTGAAAACTAGAAAATTACGAAAATTCGGTAAGAATTCCGGAAATTAATTTCGAGCGATTTATTTTAATAAATTATAGAAAAATTCTAAATTTTAGAATTTAATTTCTAGAAAATTCCTCGATGACCGAGACGATGGAATCTGCCGAGGTGAACATGGGCGCGACCTTTGAGAGGCAATCGCCGACCCGAGAAAGGTAAGGGAGGCATGTGTAGCCTGTAAGGATATTCAGTATGCACGTTTTAAATATGCATTTAATTTTTATAAGTGCTATTAATAATGATTGGTTGGAAAAATTGTGGTGATTTACCGGTTGAGATTTAAACTGTATTTTTCGTGCAGGAGGCTAGCCAATCGGCAGCCGTTATACTGCCGAAAATTATTGAAAAAATTATCGAAAATCATAATAAATGATTTTGCATCACGAGAAACGATTTTCAACACGAAAATCGAGAAATCGATTAGTTTTCATAAAACATGAATATATTGATAATTAATTTTAAAATATTCATGTTTTTGAGATTGGTGAAAAAGGAAATCACCGAAATTTATCCCGATAAGTGATATTTCACGTGAAACGAGGTAAAAAATGAAAAGGACCAAAGTGAATATTTTAATAATATTTCTCCAAATATTCACTTGATTTTATAAATAACCTTTATGGGTTCAATTGTGAAAATAAGTGTTTATACAAAATTCCATAATGGCAATTAAAGGTGAAAAACAATATTTTGAGACTAGAAGGTCTCCGCATGTGTTTACAGAGAAAACATGGGATGGGAGTGTTGATTTGGAAAATAAATATTTTAATTTTCCATAAATCATAAAAATAATTGATTTGAATCTCGATAACTTTGAAAACCCTGTTTTGGAAAGAAAGCACGGAAAAACATGCGTACATGTTTTACGGTGAAAAAGAAACAGCATGAGATTTATTTTACAATGCGATTATTTTATAAACTGTTTTCACCATATGGAAAATGTGATTTATACTGTTCTATAATATTCAGAACATTTTTGGGAGTGATTACCCCAGTATAAATATTTTATAAATTGTTATTCATAAGATGAAAATATTTTCCTTATGAATATTTATGGATTGATTGAATTTATATTCAATGAAATTGATTTCATAAATGGGGTTTATATCACGTGTTTACTGTTTTGAGATTGTTAGGCCCTATATCATGCTCACGTGTCACTTGTTAGTGCTGATAGATACTGATCCTATTATCAGCGTCCCAGTGGACACCTGATCAATGCACACTGTGGACCCCATAGACTATGGCCATAGATCTCATGTGTTTCCCCTATTTGGGATGATATTATAGCATGATATATTTAGGGTGTTGCCTAGTCTCCATGATACTGTACTAATTATTGTACTTTTCACTGAACCTTTTGCTGGTACTAAATTATCTACAGCTACTGAGCTTTTGATATATTACGTGTTGAACAAAATATTATACGGTGTTTTACAAGTGTGGAAATGAGTATTTGTGAAAGGAACATTAATTCCTTATTTATTTACTCAAGTGTTTTTATCACGTGAATATTTAATGTTTTACTGGGATTTGAATATCAAAAGAAAACGATTACTCTCTACAGTTGCTTCTAGGTTCCGGGATAAGACAGGTATTCTAAAATACCTGCCTTACTCCATCCGGATCCCTAGCCGACTGTAGTATTCTTCCTACATGTGAGCCTAGAGCCTCTAGGAAGATTTAAAGAAAGTGAAAAATTATTTTCAACATATAGGTAGCTGAATATCAAGTGTTGCATATAACTCTTTTACTGAGCCGTGGTTTGCTCACTCCCCAATTTTAACATTTCAGATTTTCGGTGACTGTGAGATCTAATATCTGAGGATTTCAAGCTGCGCATTTGGAGATATTGCGATAGCTTGATTTATAATATGAGGTATGATCATTTATTTTCTGTATTTAGACTTACTTTCAGTACTACTTTCTTAAGAATTAAGATAGGGGATGTAATTGATATTACTAATTTTATATTTAATAGTTAAATGAATATGAAAAGTAAAGTATCACAGACAGCCCAACCGTATAAAATGTATAGAAAAATGTGAAAAATGTGGTCACGGGATGTGACATGGCTGAAACACTAAGGGAAGAATTGAAGTGGTTTTGATTCAATCTAAGGCTAGAATCATGCTTAGCAACCTTAATTTCATCATTTTCCACCTTTAAAACATGAAAGAAATGAAAGCATGAAAACACCTTGATGTGGCCTAATGCTATGGGAGTTCTTTCCTCTTGATTTTGTCCACTTTACAACAAGATTTTGGTATGGGCTTGTAGAGGATTGAGTTCTAGACAAGGTTGTAGAAATAAGTTTTGTAATTTAAGGTGATTTTAATGGTGTTTTTGGAAGGTTTTTGTTTTTGCCTAAGGTTGGCTATGGTGGAAGTGGTGTGAGGTTGAAGATGATGAAGTGGTTACTGGCCTCTTAATGTGTAAAAATTTTTAGAATGTTCACTTAATAGTAAAATAACCAAAATGCCATTGATTATGAAAGTTTTTGGCAATTTTGCCCTTAAACTTCCATAATATTTCTAACAATCCAATTTACCTGCAAATTATTTGATTTTATCACTAAATATTATCATTGAACATAATTTAATAAATGGATGGGGTTTGATTAAAGTTTGATTGACTACAAGGGTAAAATTACGAAAATACCCCTATCAAGTCAATCGTGTAAATTTCTGATTTTACCACCGATTTAATATATCTATTGACATAGCATAGAACTTATTTATACGTAGATTATCATACTTTAGTCAATTGGTCAAAAGTCAATTTAGTTTGACCATTATTTACGAAAGTTAAACTGGGCTATGTCCTTAATCGTCATTTTTCAATTTGTTGGCACACTTCCCAAAAATAATCTAAGTAAAGGATTTTGGGTTCTAGATTCTTACCATAAACTTATTTGACTCTCTGAACAGTATCCGTCCAATCTCACATCCGTCCAGGCATTGTAGGGCTTGTGGGACCCACCACACTATTTCCTTAGTTACCTGCGAAACACAGAATAATTGAACAGTGGTGAGAAGTCTAACATATGTAACAATACCGGAATATGAGACTCTCACACATTAGATGGGGTGGCGATACCTAAGCGAGACCATTTTCAATAGTTGTGGTCAATAGTACAGATAGATGGAGAGATTGATGGTGGTGTGACCCATTGGATCTAGGCTCAACGGAGTAAGTGAAGAAGTGCTACAAGTGTGTTGTGCAATAAAGGAAATCCTATATGGTTGAAAGGCAAATTTTACAAGATAGTTGTTTAACCAACATTGCTATATGGTAGTGAATCTTGGGGACCAAAAGACTACATATACAAAAGATGAGTGTAATAGAAATGCAAATGTTGTGGTAGATGTGTGGATCTACAAGAAAGGATAGAATAAGAAATGAGAACATCCGTAAGATGGTGGGAGTGGTACCTATCGAAGACAATATGTGTGAAAGTTGTTTACGTTGGCTTTGACACGTACGACATAGACCTGTAGATATACTAGTTAGGAGAGTGGAGGCTATGAAGAATGAAAGAAGGGTTAAGGCAAGAGGAAGACCGAAAAAGACTGGGAAAGAAGTAATTCGAAAAGATATGAAAGTATTAGAGTTAGATGAACACATTTCCTTAGATAAGAATGTGTGGAGAAAGAGAATTCATAAGGACAATTTAACGTGAGTTCAAATATTGGTTTATATAACCTATCCTAATCTCTTGGGATAAAGGCTCTGCTGATGACGACGACTTAGTTTAGTTATTTAATTTGGATATCTGATTAATTTACTCAGAGGATTTTATTAATTTAGTTAAAGTAGTTTCAATTAATTTAGTAAGATTATTCTATTTAGTTGATTTCTTATTAATTTGATTAGCTATTAGAATTAGGAATAAATATTTAAAGTATAAAACATAAAAATATATAAGATATGAGTGAGGAAATAAATAAATTAGAGATTTTATAATAATAATAATAATAATAATAATAATAATAATAATGATAAAAAAATTACTCATAACATTTTAATAAATTATGACGATAATTGAAAATTATTTTGGATGAAAAGATTCCAAGAAAGTTTATTTGTACTCTTTGGTAATCTAAGTGGGACAAACTTTCTTTAAATTAACCTAAATTGATGTGGGATTTAAGAAAATTTTCTATAACGAATAATTAAGCCTATCAAAGGTTCGTTTGTTGCTCATGTGGATCACCATTAGAGGCTAAACATTTGAATGACTTTGGTTTGGCTACAACCAAGAACATGTGTGGAGTCAACTAGGAGCAAGATTCATGGATTACTGGGTTTAAGAATTAAAGGATGAAAAATATTAAACTTTATGGTTGCTTATTATAATGACAAATCTATTCTATTTGGCTATTAAGTTTGATCCAAATATTGGTTTTAGTATTGTACTTTAAATTACATATTCTGCTGCATACTCTATTTATGTATGTATATGATTGATCATGAACTGAAACCATCATATTTATCTTCCATTTGAGAATGAACTTCTTTTCCTTTTCTCACACTTTTTCGTGGAGATGAACATGGATTCTTCGATGGAACTTCCTGAATACTTCTCTATCTTGTGAAAGTCTTTCATTTTACTTCTTGGATTAGCGATTCCATATGTATTTTTTCCGAAACAGGCAAAACTCACTTTCATGTCATGAGCACGAGTGGCTAATTCGTCAAAAGTGCAAGGCCTAATTCCTTGCAGAATGTAAAGAGATCTTCTGTGCATGCCTTAAATGCACATTTCAATAGAAAAGATTTCTATTAGTGTATCCTTGCAATTAAGACTTAGAGCTCCCCATTCGTTGATGTAGTTGATAACTAGCTCATCCCTTATTTGTCTCGTGTTGGTTAATTCTATCATACTCACTATACGACAAGTAATGAAAAAACGATTAAGAAATTCTCTTTCAAGTTGCTTCCAACTATCAATGGACTTAGATTCTAAGTTAGTATACTAGTAGAAAAGCATTTCCTTGGAGTGACTGCACAAATTGCTTAACAAAGAGATCAACATATGTTCCCGCGTTTTTACATGCTTCAATGAAGTAAGCCATATGTTGGCAAAGATTTCCCTTTCCATCAAACTATTGGAATTTAGGCGGTTGGTAATTTGCTGGCATCATTAACTCGTCAATCCTGAGTGTATGGCTTGGTGTATGCATACTAAGATTTGGATGATTCTTTACATTGTGCCTTGATGGTATTTGCGATCATATCTTACAGCTGTTAAGCAGACAATAAAGCAACCAATATTGATAATGAACTATTCACCTCAAGATTTTTAGCATCAAACACTTCTTTCAATTTTTTAAAGGAATCAGCACTTGATTTGCTTGGTGTAAAATTGGAAGGATTAACCTAATTATCAGTGGATTCTTCAACGCGTTGCATCTATAATTGACTCTTTTGCATCACAATTTCAATGTCATTTTCTTTCACTATCTTATGCAAACCAACCATTATCTTTTCCATCTCAGGTATCCTTTCTTCCAAAGTAGTTGCATTAGTAACCACAGTTAGAACAATTTGAAAAGGAGGAAGGACTGGATTAGCATATGTAGAGTTAACTTGGTCTTTCCTGCATCAGGAAGCAAATCTAAGCAAAGACATTAAATGCTCATAGAACATGAAATTTGAGGATGTCCCTGGATGTTGACTCTTTTCTTGCCAAAAGATCTAGTGACATCAAAGGCTCATAAACACTATTATATCCAATTTGATCTTGTGTTGCAGGATATCGTGTCTTAGCACGAGTTGTTAGGCTACCAGGTTGCGCAGTTGCAACAGGGTTGAACATGTAGTTTATTGTAGTTGTCAAATCTTTCTTTGAAGCCATGGATTTAGAATAAACAATTGATTTGATAGATGGAGAGAGAGATGAAAGGTTGAGGGGTCCTACAAGGCGTGCCATAAATTTGTACACACAAATTTTGTGTTTAGAAATTTAGAAGACAATTTAAGTGACAAAATTCAAATTTTTATTTATATAAGTACAATTATTTGTATATCTTTTATACAAAAAAAAAAAGAATCTTTTGATTCAATTTCCTTAAAAATGATAGAAAATTACCAAGGGATTGATGCTTGATCTCAATGAAGCATGCATGAGAAATTCTTGTAAAGAACGGCCTTCTCAATGAAACATGTGGTTCTTTGTTGATTGCTTATATTTGAGGTAGTTTGTAGATCTTCAAAGGAAGAGTCTCTTTTTGCAGATCAACTTGATTTGATTGGATCGTAGTGATTTTGAAGGAGAAACGAATTGGTAGTCTTGAACTTGGAGAGAATTTTGATGTCTTGGATGCTTTTATCCTCTAGAGAGGCTAGGGATTTCTTTTCAGTAGGAAAAGCTAGTCTTCAATGGCTCAGAGGATTTACTTGGCAGTCTTGGCACTTGGAGATTTGATTTGATAAACTTGGCACTTCGAGATTTAACTTGAAAGTCTTGGCATTTGGAGATTTGACTTGAAGTCTTAAACTTGGAGAGAAAACTTTGTAGCCTTGGAACTTGGAGAAAAGGCCGAATGAAGGCTTGAGAATTTCTATGGAAGCAAAGGTTCTTTCCGCTTGGAATTTAATGCTTCGATAGCTTGGAAGAACCCTTATTTATGGTGCTTAGGTAACACTACGTGAGAGAATTTCAAAATTAACTTTATCACTTATTTTATCTCTAATTGTCTTAACTTAATTAGGCATAATAAAGATTACTTAGGAATAGATTTTAATTTGATGATTCATGGGGGGTTTTTTTTTGAATTTTTATCTTGTGTTTTTATCTTAATCTATAAGTGATTTTAATAAACTTTCAACTAATTTACTTAACCAATTAAATCATTTAATTTAATTTATTAAAATATTTTTTTATCAATTTTCATTGTCTACAATTATATTTCTTATCTTTCCACTTTTTTTTTCCCTCTAATTTTTCATCTCTTCATTTTTCTGTCCAAGCTGCCAAGCAAAGTCTTATCTCAAAGGCTTTGCGAGGGAAGACAAGGCAGCAACTTTATCTTCAATAGTGCCCCTCAGGCTTAATGATCTGGGAAGAACACTAAACTTAAAGGAGTGAAGCTTATGGCCTGAGTACATTTGCAACTTGATCTTAGAAACAATCAGAAAACAAGCAAGCATCAGCATTACAAAAGGAAAATCAATCTCAACAATTTTTGTTCAAGTACCTCTCAGCTCTTTATTTCAGATTCTTGTTAACGCATAGCTGCTAGAAGTTCATAATTTTGATCATGGTCGCATTGGTTTCAAAAACAGAGTTCTGGTACATAAACAGAATCTATGCTCATATATCAATCTAACAATCCCATATGTCCATAAGAAAATGTAGAAAATATGGAAACAAACTCAGATGAAAATAAATTTTTAAGAACAACAAAAACAAGTTCACTCGAAAGGCGCCTAAAACAAGTGAACTGCTTGTCTTTGACAACAATTTCTCCAGCAGCCTTACCTCGTAGGAGTAAACAGCAAATGTGTTTTATCCAGCCAACTATTTATCAGTCTTTTTCTTTCTTCGTATATCACACTTAATTCAACATTACTGATCAAACTTTACTTTGCTACTTCTGTCTTCCCTTCCTTATCGTCTGCTGATGTTTCCTTATTTTGTGTCTCGGACACATTCACAGCTGCTGCTGCCTCAGGTGCTGCTTGGGCTTCAATTGATTGTACTGCTTCAATCTCCCCAGGAGAAACAGACACAAGCTCTGGCTTGTTAGTCTGATCGATTGGCTTTGCAGGTTCCTCAGTTACAAAGGCCTCTTTTAGTTTCTCAGTATCTGATGATGCCTGCTTCTCTGCCTCTAATAGCTCCTGTTTCACTGACTCCACTGATTCTACTTGCACAGGCGCCAGTGATTCTGTTTTTACAGGCTCCACTGATTCTTGTTTCACTGGTTCCAATAATTCTTGCTTCTCTGTCTCCAATGGTTCTTGTATCTGTGGCTCCAGTGATTCGCTTTGCGTAGGCTCTGATGGTGTGTTCTCACTCTCAGCTGACCCCTTCTGCAAAGAGCACAAGTTAAACTGATTGAAGAACCCCACAGTTGCAGAAGTCTATCAAACCGAAATCATTTAATGGTGCCAAATGCTGCAGTATTTTTATCTAGTGATATATTTCATGCGTTGGAGTTTAGATCCACGTGCAATGTTTTGTGAAGAAAACAAGCATAAGGATGTGACATCGATGAAGCTTTACCGATAAGGATGTCTAGGGAGAATTTCATATACATTTCAAAATGATAGAAATCATAAAGCACATAATGAAAGGAACAACTACAGAAAGCCCTCGTTGTAGCAGGCATTTCCCCAAGCCATCAATTTAAGGCATTTTATGATGCCCACCAACAACAATATTTTCCAATTCACATACACAAGAATTTATGAAAAACATCTATCACAGATCTTGGATCAAAAACAATATATTTGGCACCTGTAGTTTAAGAACTTCTAGGTTTTCATAGTGTCAAAGATCTAATTGTGCCCTTGTAATTTGAAATCTACAAACAACTAATGCCTGAAATTCACTAATTTGTCATGATGAAACTACAAAGAACCTTTGTGTCTTGCACTCTCCATTAATCTCTGTAGAAAAATTAATCAACCTCACACAAGCAGATAGGAACTTGAGAATGCCGAAAGATCTAAAAGGTGGACTTGTTACTATAGTAGTATCCCCCTATATAACCATGACGCAACAAAACAAAACAAAGAGGAAACAAACACCAGTATGTCCATTAGTCAAGGCCTGTTTATTTCTGATAAAATGGAGACTTGATGGATTGGAATGAATGTTCAGGATATCTTATACTGATTCACCATTTGTAAAGCATCTAATATCTCTATCAAGCGTTGGTGCTCATTACATCCAAACAACACATAAGACATGGCCAAATTTTACGTTGCAAATTTACCGCAATGTGTTAGGAGTGGTAAATTATTGATACGGATAGGATATCAGACAAGCAAAAAGACAGGGGGTCAGTTTAAATATGGCTAGACTATTCATAAATATCCTTTTTCTTTTTCAATGTCATGCTTGGTATCTTGATTGTCAATTCAAATCAACAGGAACCAAATTTCTTATGAGGAATTATTTTATCTTCTTTTGGAATCTTTCTTTTACTTTCTCTTTCTCACCAACCAAACGATACAGACTACAAAACCAATTATATAATTCAATGAAAGAGCCAGGATGATGATGCCGTTAAACAACCAGCATATTGAAAAGACAGATATGACCGTATTCAAATGAATGATCCCATCATTTCCGCTTTAACGAAATCATACCAACCACCAGATCAAATGCAAAAGCAACGAAGCACCAAGCAATTAACATATGCTTCCAAATTGATATAACCACCTATTTGGTCTCTAAAGATCGAGAATCCCATTGATCAATTCATCAAATTTAGTGTAAACAGTTCCATTGACATCTAAAAACCATGTAGTTAACATATTATTTCACCCAAAACCAATAGAAACAAAAGAAATACTTTCAAAATACCAATAAGATTAAACCCTTTCTTCAATTTATACCATCAAAGTGCCTTAAAAGATATATATTTAGTCATAGAATTAGAAAAACATACCTCTTTGAACAAGTTACTAAGAGATTGTCGCTTGTTTTCTTGATCATCAACCTTGTCATCATTAACAACCTCCTTGGCCTCATCAACATCTTTGGCCTCAACAACCTCATGAACAGCTTCAGCTTCGACCTTCGTTTCACCTTCTGCAGCAACATCAGCAGCTTTTGCTTCAGGAACCGCAGGAACAGGCTCTTTCGTCGGCTCAGGAGGTGGCACCGGAGCCTGAACCTCCCCTTCGTCACCCTTCAAAACTTTAGGCTTGGTAGCACAACCTCCCATGTTTACTCAGCTTTCAAACCAGAGAGCCTTCTCCTTTAATATTGTTTCTCTGTTTCTTTCTTTCTTTTTCTTTCCTTCACCTGTTTTGGGCGAGTGAGAGGAAGATTGAAGAAGAGAGAAAGAGAAAATTTAGGAGATTTATAGGGAGAAGAAAGAAATTTTTTCAAGGTTTGTTGGCTTCCGACAAATGTTCTGTGGTAAACAAACAATGCGAATACAAAGAGACAGAAAATAGACAAACCGACAAACACAAACAGATTGAAAGATTTTATTAACGTTCCAAGAAATTGTTTGTATAATAAAAATAATAATAACAGGTGTCTCAAGCTGTAAATTAGCTTTTGATATTCTTAATTGTTGAAATGTTGATTAAGAGAAAAAGAAGATTTTGTTTGATTTGCTGAATTAAGAAAAGTTGATGAATTATGGATTCGGAAGCGAAACAGACGGTGGGGGGTACCTTAATTTTTGTTTGTGGACCATTGAAGAAACGAACATGAGTTGGCCATAGTTTTTTTCTCTTTGAAACTGTCTATTTATTCAGCCATGGATGGACTGTAATGTCTGAAAGGACCGTGGACCATCGCATGCATGGGAATGGGTTGTAAACGACTCAGCCACTCAGGTGGGGCTTTGTATTCTCTGTCAAACTTTTTTTTTTATGTTTATATATATATATATATATATATATATATATATATATATATAGAGAGAGAGAGAGAGAGAAAAAGGATCCATTTACATATGTATAAAACAAATTTATTTACACAGTTTTATATTTTCATATAGGATTAATATTTTTGTAAACCAACCGTTAGATTTAACAACCTACTCATATTTATTATGTACATAAATTTTTGAATCAATCTGCTATTTCTATCATTTTAATTGGGAATAGTATTTTTTTTCAATATATATCAACGGTTGAAATTTTATTTTAAGAAATAAATAGTTAGACGTATTCGATTAATTTGAAATTTGGTATGCATGATGTATGTGAATAGAACATAAAATTCAACGGTCGGATTAAAAAATTATAAATCATATAAAAAGATATGAAAGTGTGTAAAACTAAATTTGTTTTACACATGTATAACTGGATCTCTCATATATATACACACACACGTACGTGTGTGTAATCACAGGTAATTTAATCCGCTTTATGATTTAAAATTAATTATATTCAGACTGAGAGTAGTAAATAATAAATTCTTCTTAACATTGATGACTTCAAAATTCAAACCATATTCAAATATTAGAAAAAATAAAAAATTTACTTTCACTTTTTCTAACAAGTTGATATGTTTAACTTTCATTCTATGTATATTTGGAGTTGAAATCCCACACCCCCCACCCCCCCCCCCCCCCCCCCTCACAAAAATATTTATCACATTGGAGAAGTCACTCTTTCAAGACAAGGCAACAAAATTTATTATTCAATTAATGATCACTTTTGAGGTTACATTTTATTTCTTGGAAAGCATAAAAATAACAGAGTTAAAGAATTTTTACTCATTTATGATATAGTATATATTAGTTAAATATCAAAATTAAAAAAAAATGCTTCAATTATCTATTACATGCATGGTATATTGTATTAATACAAATTTGAAACATTAAAAAGTTCATATTATTTTACTCAATTATCTATTTCAAATTAAAATGTAATACAAATTTGAAACTTCAAAACACATCTTATTTGATTCAAATTTCATTATTTACGATGAAATATTATTTTTTAAAAAATTAAAAAGTTTGAAAAAAAATATTTTACTTTCAAAAATTTCATCATCATTAAATTAATCTAGGAAATTGATTATGCTAGACATGTATTTATTAATTTATCAAATTCGTAGTTCATATCAAGATGTCACCTTTTTTTCTTCCTGATAAAATTCATCTATTGTTAATGGTACCAATAGTGATTCAGGTACAAAGAAGCATTTTCATACCCTGCCCTGACCACCAACATGCAATTGGAAAAAATAAGAATAGACTTCTTTTTCAAGCATTTGACTATAGTTCGGATCTCAAAATCTTCATTGTTCGGAGGATTTAATCATTTATTTCTTTCAATTCGAATAAAATTAGTTTCAAACCGTTAAAACGAGATGAACATACCTACAGTTAAAAAAATTTTACAAACCCTGACCAATGTCCCTACAAGAGTTATCTAGGCAATTTTCGAGTGACTTGATTTTTATTTCCAAATTTAATTCAATTTTACATGAAAATAAAACTTAAAATATTATACATTGAATTCAAACAGCACAAAATGAAAATGCATTGTTGGATATTGTCAAAGCTAGGGGTTGATGACTTCGATGATGCCGTCTAGGACTGCAGTTATAATGCAAGGCATTGGGGATCTACAACAATCTAATGCCAAAATTTAAAATCAAAAGACAATTCCAACGTACACCGTTGTAATATGAAGAGGGGTTGTCATTGTGTTCCAGGGCTGCGGAATATGCCGAAATGATAACCCTTTATTCAAGGATATTCATAAAATCAATTAGGTAGATGTGTGGTGCGGTCTGCCTATAATTACATCGTGTGCCCATCACTCACATTAATTCCTTACTTTCTTTTTCAAAAAAAAAATCAATTTATTCCCTAATCTCACGGAGATTTTGTAAGGAAAGGTTTTGATCCATGTTGTCCCATTTTCAATTTTTTTTATATAAATTTATTATTAATTTTTTAAAAGGAGGGATCAGAATCTTTAGAAGGTGACATAGATTTAATATTTTTACAAGCTAACATTAGAGTTAACAATTTACATATATGGGTATCAAGAAGCGGTTGAAAGAAGTGGGAGTAGACTTCTTTTTTAAGTATTTGAGCATGGTTCGAATCTTGGAGTCGTTACTGTTATGAGGACTTTACTGTTTACCACTTCCGGTTCGAAGAGATTAGTCTCAGATAATAAAACAGATGAAGATAACTTTCGTTACGCCAAAAAATATTTACATGTATCGGTTATGCATGTAAGTTTCAGGTAGATTCGATATCTCCATCATTAGATGAAAAATAATATTTTTTTTAATATATATTAATGGATACTTTTTTTATTATTTTTGAACAAATGTTTAGGTATTTTCAATGAATTCAAAATTTTACATACATGATTTATGTAAATAAAATTGTTAAGTTTTAATCAATGAAAAAAATATAAATCAGATGTAAAATATGAAAGAGTGTATAACTAAATTTGTTTTACACTAGCTTCAACGATTTTTTTTAAATATATGACAAATGATAATCTTTTAATTTTATTAATAATTTTTTTAAAACTTTTACTGAATGTAATAAAATTTCTTTATTTTTGAACTTCAAAGTGATAGTATTGTCAGGAAAAACAAATCCGCACTTTCCATGGGCATTTCCTTAATCACATATATTTATTACTTATCCCAATAACTTTTTATTCTCAACAAAATAGCATGTATTTTATGTTGATGATTGGAATTCTTCGTTGATTAGTTGTCTTCATCATTAGGCAGCTATTAAACCAAAAGTTCTTGTGAAGACGGTTACTTAATTTGGCCAACCTTAATGATAATTGAATAAATCAATCAAAGTATACAAGATTTCTATCTATGATTATATTGTATATATAGCCAGGTATGAGATGTAAATATTTGTAAGATGATGATATACCAGCTTTTTTTGCACAATAAAGTATGGCTTGCTGTAATTACTTTTGGTTGGTATAAATGATACATATAAAATATATTGAATTAAGAGCTATAATGGAATAATTTATAAACTATATTTTTCATTTGTAATTGATCTTATCGCAATTTTCGGCGTATAGTAGGGAGGGATATAAATGAGTCGAGCTATTTGGGTTTAATTATATAATTATTCAAGTATGATTTATTTATTTTTGATCCAAACTCAAACTTAAATTGTGATTAACGAGTTGAATTGAATTTGAATATATTAATATTTGGTTCATGAGTTACTTGTATTTTTTTAAATATATATTTTATATTGTATTATTAATTTATTATTTATTCTAATAATTTATTGTGAGAACTCCACTTTCCTAATACCCAATATAAGTTAAAGAGTGTAAAAATCGAAAAGAGAGTTAATCGCTAAGATTTCTAAATAAAGGGTCTGCTCGGATAAAGATTTAAGAAGTACCCATTGTGAGCCCCACAAGGACTTTTATTATCCAGATCAAAATGAGAAGCTAGAGTAACGATATTTGAAGTAAAATATTGAGATAGCAAGAATCTGTATCTCAAAATTCCCTCGTTTGGGCTTGTTTTGAGGAGCATGCAACAAATTCAAAAATGACAATTACATCCATAGGTCGGGAAAACTTTCATGAATAATGGTCATTCTAAATTGATTTAAGACTAACTGACAGTTATAGGTGAATCCTCATGTGAAGAAGTCTTATGTTATTTTAAATTGTATACTGAATCACACGAAAAATGAAAAATTATGCGATTGGACGGTTAAGGTTATTTTGGTAATTTTATCCTTTTGACCAATCAAACTCTATCAAAAGCCTATCCAATGATTATAAAATGTTAAACAGATATGTTTTATGATTGAATGAAATATTTTGAAAGTTGAAATGACTGTTTAAACGAAAATTGAAGTGCGAAGGGCAAAATGGAAATTTTTGGAAAACTTGAGGGCATTTTCGTAATTTGTCACCCAAGATATTTTTTTTATTATAAAAATCAGCATCTTCTTCTTCTTCTTCTTCTTCTTCTTCTTTGGCCAGCCACCATGGGAGGAAGGAGAGAGAAAACTTGGTTTAGAGAGAGAAAGTGATAGAAACCCTAGTGTACAAGCCCTAAATCAAAAAACACCCCAAAGGAAAGTTATTTTACTCGATGACCTCTACCACATACTTTGGAATCAACCATAGGAAAGGCCAATTGAAGGGTGAAAAAGCCCCATGAAGTTTCGGCCAAGCTAAGTTAAGAGAAAGAAACTCTGTCTTCTAATTCTATCGATTCTAAATGACTATTCTTCGATGTTTAAGCATGTATACGGTGTTAAATTGAAAACCAAAACACTTGAATCACCATCAAAGAAATTTTGGCCAAAGTGAGATTATAAGGGTACCATGCCCAATTTGATAAAGTAATGGTCCTAGAATACTGTATAAATTTATCTGAGGCTGTTGGTGAAGTCAGAACTGAAAAATGAGGTGTTTTGACTGTACTTGTATTTTGGCATCCGATATGAAGTAGATTGGATTTGCTATTGTATTAGGAAATATGGAAGACCTTGGAGTCTAAAATATTCTTTGTAAAAGGAATATTTGAAATTTGACTGTGTTTTGATATTGTTTTGCAGCTTCAAAGTAAGTGGCGTTAAAGAAAATGATAAGCGAATATATGCTCGCTTATCTACAATTGCTTACTGGAGTTGAAGTGGTAAACTGTATTGTGATTGAAATAGGTAAGGGATATATATATATATATATATATATATATGAAAGATGTAGGGATACTGTGACTACATTGGTATAATTGAAATCCTGCATTACTAAATATTGAAGCTGTTTTGAGATTGATTGACTAGACTGAATGATTTAAATTCATTTATTGAACTGAGTCATTGATATTGTGATTGATTTACATTGGGAAACACAATTGTGGATTATGAATTGTGTTTTAAGTGCATGAGGGTTAGGATAAATAGTACTGTTATGTTGCCAAAATTTCGTAAAACGATGCAAAATCTCTAAACTATAAATAAGAAACTCTGTTATTGATTTTTAGACTTACGAACTGACTGAAAATATGTTTTGATTAAACACTATTAGAAGTGAAATGGTTTCTAACATGTTTATGAAATGCCTTATGGAAAGTTGTAAACGATTAATAGAAGTGAATGTTTTAGATCGATTGACTCTGTTTTACTAAAAGTCCTGATTGTCTGACTAAAGTTAATATTTGGAGTGTCTAACTGAAGTTAAAGTTCTGATTGTTTGAATGAAGTAAATGCTTTGAATGTTTTGAATTCACTGTCACTATTTAACTGAAAGTATTTGTTTTTTGACTAAAGTTAAATGTTTTGAATTTAACTGAACATATTGAAAGAAATATATTGATTCTCGAATAGTGTGATTTTCAAATGAAACATGGTTCCCAAAAGCTTATGTTTGATTACTAAGGTGGCAAATCCCTAGCCAATCCAAGCACTAGCAATAAAACATGCGTTTATATTACTGTATTCAATTTTGAAACGTAAAGTATTATTTAATTGTTTTATGGGAATTAAGTAAATGTTTTGAGACTGTTGGTCCCATAGATGCCTGCGGGTACATGCTCTTCTGTGTGTGTGTGTGTGATAACCGCGAATTCTCCTATTTTGGAGTTAGGTATCTGTAAATTTAATTTCAGATGCTAATAGATTTGTTGAAATAAATAAATAAGTTTATTAAGGGATTGGAATATTTGGAGATTATAATATTTGATCAATCGATAAATTAAAAATTTAATAATTAGGAATTTAATTCAGGTATAAAAAAATATGTGTGTATATATATGTGATTATATATATACATATATGTACAAATATAAAAGTATATATATATATAAATAATAAATGTTATTTTGAATTAAAGTGTGTATATATATATTAATAAATAAATAAATAAAAGAAAAAGGAGAAAAATTTTAAACATTGAATTAGGTGGCAATTTTCCATTGGAACAACACAAAAGTAAAGAAGACAAAAGAGAGTCTTCTTGAAATTTTCAAGTCGGCAAAGAGAGAAAAAAAAACTGCAGCATCGAATTCTTTGTTTGATTTTTCCTTTACTACACAGCCAAATTTAAAACAGAAAAGAAAGAAAAGACAAGGGACATTAAATTAATATATCACATGGCAAATTTCTATTGGATGATATGCAAATTAAAAGATCTAAATTAGGCTGAAAATCAACCATTTTCACTAGCCAAGAAACCGACTCTCCTCCCCTGAATTTCTGCTCGTTTCTGCCCAGAAAAATTCTTAAGTCCCTCACGTTTCACCTATTTTTCTTAGCAAATTCACTCGTTTCCTCTACCGAACCATCAAGCAAACTTTGTCCTTCATTTTAAACATTGATTTTGGCTGTAACGGCGTGGATAGAATCCAAAAATGGAGGGGCTGACGTGAAGAAAATAAAATGGGTTTTGGGGCCGCGATGCTCGGTTGAACAAGGTAAGGTGGTTGAGTAATGTTTTGCTTCATCCCAATCATGGTATCTACTTGTTTATGCATAGATAACATGATTTAAACCTTGGGTTGAATTAAATGGAAGTGTAGAATAGCAGGACAGGTTCGATCATGATAGGAAAATAGGTGAACTAGTGTTCATTTTAATGTTGTTGGGATAGAAATTGTAGAATATTGATGGAAGAAATTGTTTGGAACGTGAATTAATCATGGCTGCAATGATGAATTTTGCTAACCTGAAATGGCGTCAACAGGGGTGATGATTGTTGGGTTTTGGCTGAACGAAAATGATGATATTTGATGACTTTAGATTGTTTGATGAAAAGCCTAGGTGAAATATAAGATGTCCATAATTTAGGTTGAGGAAAAACAATGAGAAAGAGGCAAAATGAAGCTGCCGGCAAATGAGAAGAAAATGTGCAGTTGCCGGCGATGAAAAGGAAACCAAGAAATAAAAGAAACCAAAACAGAGGAGAATGGAAAATGGAAAAGAAAAGAAAAATAAAATAAATAGATTGTTGAGGATGATAAATAGAAAATAGAATTGATGGAATGTTTACTAGAATCATAATGCAGAATTTTGAATGTAATCTAGAATTGTTGTGCAGTGTGAAGTACGAGGAATAAAGAGGCATAATTGGAGCTGAGGATTGTACACTACACGGAAGTAGAGGTAAGGAACATGTATAGAAGTTGCATATAACATATTTTATTTGCAATTGAAAATTATCAGAAATCTCGTTTTAATTGTTCTCACCCAATTTTCCCGAATATAAGGATTTGAATTCATATCTAATTCCTACAAGTCTAAGTATTGAATTATATGAAATGTTTTACTTGAATTGCATTACATGAAATGAATTACATGAATCGAATTACATGAAACGATATACATGAATTGATTGACATGAAATGATTTACATGAAAGGTTTCAAATTACATAAAATGTAATTTCTCATGATTTACCATTTATGTTCATATATGTTATTGTGTAATTAAAGTTTTGCATTGAGTTTTAAATGAATTTTATTGTTGTTCAATTACAATAATTACTCTTTATATGATTTTGAACTGATTGAAGATAATGGCTATTTGAAATGAGTTATATTGTAAATTGCTATATGAGATGATTTCTACTGCAAACTGCTATTTGAAAAGATTTCTACTGTTAATTGCTGTTTAAAATGATTTCTACCATTGAATTATATGATTTAAAGAAATGTTTTGAGACGGTCATTCCTTAGTGATCATGCATACTGTTACCGACTGCGAGACATTGATCAAGTCCGCAGGTTACTGACATACTGACTACCGGCTGTGGGATTATTATGGTCAAACCCACAGATTTACTCAGCTAGCACCTGACCAGTGCGAACTGTGACCGACCGACGATGGCCATTCGTTACCGATCGTCCCTTCGGGGATACCGATATTGTTTTATGCATGATTCTATTAGATGTGACTGTCTCCACTGAATTGTACTTGAATGATTTGAATACCGAATTGAGTGAGGTGATGAATGACCCGTAAGGTACTTCGGGCCCTCACAATAAATACCAAATACTTTGAATACTGAATGAATTGATTTCTAAACGATTTGAATACCAAATACTTTGAATATCGAATGATTTGAATACCGAATTATTTGAATACTGATTTACTGATTTGACAGAAAGAAAGAAAGGTTTGAAATCAAATGATCGAAGGTGATAAACTTAAATGATTTGCTTTACTGTATAAGACGAAAATATTGCTTATATTGACATTTAAACTTGTTACCGAAGTTGCATACTGAAATTTGTTTTATAGCATCGTCTACATAAATGGCTTATATATTGATTAATGATTTAAAAGTGCATTGCATAAATTATAAAATATTTTACACAGATTATTGATTTGAAATAGCATCACATGGCTTATTAATTGTTTTATATTGATTAATGAATTGAAATGGCATTGCATAAAATGTTAAGCCTGTATTTATCATGCTTTTCTCTTAATTAGTAAAATAAGTGATTTTTATTTAACTGCATTTTATACGCGCTTTTATATATGTTTCTTACTAGGCTTTTCCCAAAGCTCACCCCCTTACTCACCATCCCAGATAGCCCATCAGTGTACAGGATATCCGCTGCCTTCGAGTTAGTTGAAGAATTCACTAGAAGTTTAAGGTATCAAGTGAACAGGTATATGTCTAGAATTTTATATTTATATTCGGATTTATAAATGCACAGTAGATGTGTTTGCGATGGGATGCAAATAGTGTGATGTTAAATTAAAGCATGTTTATGAATTGTAATGAAAATTGTAAAATGAACTTACACTGACACTGAATGCAAATCGATTGATACCGACAAATTGAATGGGAAAGATAGTAATTAATAGTAATTAAAAGGAAAAAGTTAGTCCGAATTTCGTAATTTTGGATGTTACAGTGTGTGTGTGAGATCTATTGCTAATTGACCATGGTCACGTCTTCAGCACCACAGTTGTCACTTGACCCGTATACTCTGTGGACCCTTTTTTTTTTATTATGGCCATATGTCTTTATTACTCCATGTTTGGATAATTATATTACATGAGTTTATTGGGTGATGTCTAGTTTTCACTATACTATTTTCTTGGGGTGGTAAATCCTTGGCTAATCTAGACACTCACAAACTTTATTGATTTCTAATTTCAGTGTGTTTATTAAATATGTTTACTAATCGTTTACTGAACTGTTTTCTGAGTGTCTACTAATCTGTTTACTGAGTGTTCACTAACTGTTTATTGATCGTTTACTAAAACTGTTTTCTGAAACATTTACGAACTATTTTCTGAGTGTCTACTAATTTGTTTACTGAGTGTTCATCAACTTAATGATCGTTTACTGAACCACTTTTTGAAACATCTACTGACTATTTACTGATTGGTTACTAAACTGCTTACTGAATCATTTATTGAGCGTTTACTAAACTATATCACTGAACTATTTATTGAAATGTTTACTAATTGTCGAAACTGTTTACTAAAACATTTACTGATTATTTGAATTGTTAACTGAATCGTCTACTAACTATTCACTGATCTGTTTGCCGAACTATTCATTGATTGTTTTCTGAATGTTTTACTGAGTGATTTACCAAATGATTTATTGACCGTTTTACTGAGTGTTTTGCTCAACAGTTTACTGAATGATTTGTTGAACGTTTTACTGAACTGTTACTAAGTGGATTACTAAATGTTTTTATCAAAACTGTTTACTAAGTGGTTTGTTGAACATTTTACTAAACTAATTACAAAAAAATGTACTATAAACTAATTATTGAGTGTTTACCAAATCTATATACGTATATACCATCAATTTCTATCGATTTTAAAATATAAATGATTTAATAACGATCATTTAGCATATAGTATTGCTACTAAAGGATTGAAAGGTTTAACACTGATGTGATATGCATGAATTCCTTCTCTGTAAAGTTTTTATAAATTCCCTATAGTCGAATTTAGGGATCAGGACAAGTGAGGTACTCTAAAGCATTCTTTTGTACTCAGCCTAATACTCCTAATCGATTATAATATTCATTCCGATAGAGTGCCAACCACTGTTTTAGATATTGACTGTAAGTTATAAACATGTTTTCGGTACATGCATATAGGTGTGCATAGTATTAGTTCTTTTATATATATTTCATACTGAGCATAAGCTAACTCCTTTCCACCTTACGATTTATGTGCAGCAATAGCTGATTGATAAGGGAAGGTTCTGATCAAATTTTTACAAGGTTTCGATATTATACCTTGCAGCACAGTTACTTTATATTGTATTTATACGTTCATTGTACGGTACTTTCATGTGTAAAGGGATGTAAACATTAAAACTAAAGGAATCTGAGTGTTAATTACAGTCTTTTGATATGGGACATTAACAAAGTTTGAAATGGAAATGTACATAAAAGTAACAATTACTGTGAGTGACTGCACTAGGACCGACCAAAATAATTAGATATTGATTTAGCAAAGTAGCTTTTAGCTTACTATCGGAGTGAGGACACTGAACACAGTCCGACCAACTAAGTGAAAAATGGAAAAAGTTAATTCCAATTTTTAGTAATCGAAACGTAACATATATGATTAAAAAAATTATAAATCAAATCTTTTAAATCGAATTCGAGTGACTAGAGTATTTTATCGAAATGAGTTTGAATTTTACAATTTAAATTTAATTAAAATTGGATCAAATATAAATTTGATAATGATTTATTTCGACTCAATTTGAGCTGATTATATACTAATCGTGTCTGCATAGGATTTCCATCCATACCAACTCTTTTTTCTCCGACGAAGTAATTCCTTCTTTGCTGAATGATAACTTCATTTGCTCATGTTCAGGGGCGGAGCCCCATGGGGGCGAGTGGGGGCTCAAGCCCCCACTGACCCTTGCGAAAAAAACACTATATTATATAAATATATATTTTATTAAATTTTATTCTTTTTTTAAGAAAAACGTCTAGTAGATAAAGTTTAAGTTTATATATACTAGTATTGAGCTTTTAGTGTTGAAAAAAATTTACGATTTCAGTATAAGAATAGTAGAAATTGAAAAGAAAAACTGTATTTGATAGTTTATTTGTTGTAGATGCTAACATTGATTTTAACGATTATTATAACAAGACATAATGTATTTTTAACAAAAAAATATGTTGAAAATTTGTTTGTGTAACGAAATAAGAGATTAATGATTGAATGGTAAATTAATTGTGTACATTAAAAAAATGTGTTCTAAAACATTGATGATGAAATTATTGTGCATAATTTTTAAAATATAAAATCGTATAAAAAACAATTAAAATTTTTTTCACAATTATGACTAATTCAAAACCTTTAATTTTTTAATTATTACTATTATTATTATTATTGTTTTTTTATAATTTCATATATATATATATATTATAAATGAAATCCCAGTAAGTAAGTTTTTTGACTTCGCCGCTGCTCATGCTGATCTGCTTGGCCCACGTACGGGATTATCATTTCACCGCCTCTCCTCCAGATTTACACCTTTTTTTTTTATCAGTTTTCACTACAAATACTACCTTCCATTCTTTACATGATTATCGTTTTCTCTCTCCATCGTTTTCACTGTCAATTCTATAACCTTACATAACATCAATTCTTTGCAGCACCTTACCATTTGCACCTTCATACATACGTACATAAATAAAATTTTTTTTTTCAAAAAGTGATGCGAATCTCATTTCTGAAAAAAAAAAAAAGAACATATGCACTTATTAACTTGAATTTGGCGTATCCTCTCCGTAGGTGTTTTCTCTTTCTTTTTAATATACTTAAAAAAAGGAATTGGAAGTAATTTTTCTACATATACAAATATGGTAAAAAAATTAAATAAAAATATTTTCTATAAAGATATAAAATGACATAAATTTATTTAATTTTATATTTACTATAATATTTATTTTTTTTTTATAATTTTTCAATTCATCAAATTGAGTGGTAGATGACGGAGAAAGTTCAAAAATAATTGGGTCAACACAAATAACTCTCCAATCCAATTCCCACTTATTGGATTAGGCTTGGGTTGAGTTTACTTGACTTGGGAAGTTACTTATTCAGTCCATTTCACGGTTCTCTCGAAATAACCCAACAACAATAACGAATCCAACCCTAAAGTCTAAATCCTTCCTTTGAACTTTAAAGACATGTTTTTAACTTTCTACTTCAGTTCAAAACACTGCAAATGCAAACAAATATTAAATAATTAAAAATGGAGGTGAAGTTATTTGAATTCAAATTCATACTTTACATTATGTTACAATTCTTTCTTAACCACTTGATCAAGAGATAGTTGGCAATTGACGCAACATTTACTGTGTAATAAAATAAATATGCAACAGAATAAGTTTTTAGTAAGAATAGATAAAAGAATTTGTCCCTCTATGGAAACGTCCTCCAAATAAGTTTTGAGAGCTTTTATATATAAATTGCAAGAATAAAATTTACATAATATGATTAATATTAAATCAAGTGTAATGGTAAGAATTTACGGTTATAAAAATGTTGATGTTTTTCAAGAAGGGTTAAACCTTTTTTTAATAATGAATATAGGAGTCCATCTAAATTAAGAAAAATTCATACTTCAAAAAATTTTATAATATAATAAGGTTAAATTTGACATTCTACAAGTTAAAATTTTTTTCAAGTTTCCTTTCCTTCCTGTTTACCCCAAATTGGGGTTTTAAAAAAACTGAGTAAACCAAGGGAAAGCAATAGGTGCTCACTCCCCCTCTCTTTCCTTTCCCTAGCTAAAAAATTTTCCCAAACAGGGGAAAAGTTTACAGCGTTACTTTGTTTTACTTACCTTTCCTTTCCTTTCCCTTCCCCGCCCCCAATCCAAACATAGGATAAGAGAAGACATTTTAATTATCTTCATATTTGATCCATCAAGATAAGTTCTTCAATACATTTTACTAGTGAAATTACCAATACATTTTAATAGTGAAATTAACTCAAAAACTTTGTCATATATTTTTATGTATCATGATTATTTTTATTATTTTTTTAGAACATAACATTCGGTGAAATGTTTTTGTAAAATAATTCTTATTGAAAATCTTTTAATGAAGAAATTTTTTATAAAAATTTTGTTTGGGTAATGTTGTTACCCAAAATAAAACAATTACTTTTGATGACGTACGAATCTCGATCTGCGTCTTAACCTGTCTCCAAGAACTCTGCAAGAAAGAAAATGATCAGAGGGCACAGGGGGTTTTCCCTGTGCGCACACTCCGATGCTTGAGTCAGACAAGATTTTGGAGGGTTTCAATCAGCCAATAGAGATTAAGGTTTAAAAATGATACCTATGACCTATTTATAGGAGTAATATAGCGCGTAATTACGGTTAAGACCCATAGCTTAAATGATAACCTAGTCGATCTTTCATGGCCCTTCTTAGTCCTCTTTCCTCTTAAGCTTAGACTACCATTAAGCCCAATGTTCTTCAACATGACTTATATCAAGGCCCAATGACCTTTAGTAAGACTCTCATCAATCGCTCCCAACTCTTTCACAGGATATACCCTGTGGAAGAGTATATAAAGTTTTTTTTTATTTAAATCATGTCTATGCATAGCCTACTTTGTGCACTTTTTGCTTCAGGACTTTTTCTTGTTGTGCATGACTTACCTTGCGCATTTTTCGCTTCAAGCCCATGTGTTGCCCATTTTGCGCATTTTTCGCTTAGGGACTTTTATTTAATTCACGGCTTAGCTAGCGCATTTTTCGCTTCGAGCCCATGTGTTTCCCATCTCGCGCATTTTTTGCTTGGGGAATTTGGTTTGATTCATGGCTTACCTTGCGCATTTTTCGCTTCAAGCGCATGTGTTGCCCGTCTCGCGCATTTTTTGCTTCAAGCCCATATGTTGCCCGTCTCGCGCATTTTTCGCTTAGGGACTTTTATTTCATTCACGGCTTACGTCACGCATTTTTTGCTTCAAGCCGGTGTGTTGCCCATCTCACACATTTTTCGTTTAGAGACTTTTGATTTGCCTGTCTCGCACCTTCCGTGCTTAGGGACTTTTGATTTGCCCATCTCGCACATTCTGTGCTTAGGGACTTTTGATTTGCCCATCTCGCGCATTTTTCGCTTAGGGACTTTGCCCGTCTCACGCATTTTTCGCCTAAGGACTTTTAATTTGCCCGTCTCGCACCTCCTATGCTTAGGGATTTTTTATTTGCTCATCTCGCGTATTTTTCACTTAGGGACTTTTGATTTGCCTGTCTCGCACCTGCTGTGCTTAAGGACTTTTGATTTGCCCGTCTCGCGCATTTTTCACTTAGGGACTTTTGATTTGCCCGTCTCGCACCTCCTGTGTTTAAGGACTTTTGATTTGCCCGTCTCGTGCATTTTTTGCTTAGGGACTTTTGAATTTGCCCGTCTCGCACCCTTTTGTGCTTAGGGACTTATGTATGCCCGTCTCGCACTCGTTTGTGCTTAGAGACTTTGAATTTGCCCTTCTCGCACCCATTTGTGCTTAGGGACTTTGAATTTGCCCTTCTCGCACCTTTTTGTGCTTAAGGACTTATGTATGCCTGTCTCGTACCCTTTTGTGCTTAGGGACTTATGTCTACCCGTCTCGCACCCTTTTGTGCTTAGGGACTTTGAATTTGCCCATCTCACACCTTTTTGTGCTTAGGGACTTATGTTTGCCCGTCTCGCACCCTTTTGTGCTTAGGGACTTTGAATTTGCCCGTCTCGCACCATTTTGTACTTAGGGACTTATGTCTGCTCGTCTCGCACCCTTTTGTTCTTAGGAACTTTGAATTTGCCCATCTCGTACCTTTTTGTGCTTAGGGACTTATGTTTGCCCATCTCGCACCCTTTTGTGCTTAGGGACTTTGATTTTGCGATAGGCGGCTAGTTCACGCATTTTTCGCTTCTAGCCCCCTTCTTTGGCCAGCTTCCGTTTTTTCTTCTTCTATTCTTGCAACATGTCTATCAAACATGGAGGATTATCATAGTACAGAATAAAAAAACTGGCCTTCCATTTCATAATGTAGTATTTTCAATCAAATGGAACAAGTAACAACATAATTGCAGCAAATGTTAAAATAATAATAGCAAGTGTTTACCGCCAATACAGTTCCAAGTCTTTGTCTTTGTAAAGTCTGTAAGTGCAAATGCTTGGACGTTCTCCTGTCAACCATGGATTGTGCACTAAGTTGCGCCTTGATTCTTCACTCATAGGAACCAGCAATCTACCTTCACGAGCTTACCACAAGTTGTTTCCAATCCGACTATATCGAACCAAGCTTTCCCTGGTTTGTTGCATTACAAGACAGTGGCTAGTGTCTCCTTCGGATTATAACAATGGGCAAAGGACTTCACTGATCTTGCATCGGAGCAATTAGCTGCGTGCCTTTTTTCTAACTTATCAGCAACTAGCTCTTATTTCTCGCTATTAATATCAACACTAATGGGGCGTCTTATCAGGACCATTACCCCTTCACTGCCTCTGCCTTGGTGCATTCGCATGCTCTTACACGGGCCATTAATCTGGAAAAGGGTCGCTAACCTGACTATCTTACACTTTTTCCCTTCTGACTTTGATGGCATCGAGGACTTTTCTGCCTTTGATCCCTCACTCTCCGTTGGGACAAAGCATGGGCATCTCTCGTCACTAATCCTTATGCCGCCCGAATGAGGTATGGATGTTGCTTTTGCATCAACAAAGAATTTCATCTCGAAGATTAGCTCAAAATCATCAAGCGACAGTGCTGTAAGTGTGCACTTCTGTTCCCATCTTCCCACCTTCATCACAACAGTGGTCACCCAAAATGGCTTGCCCATAGAGTTCTCTTTTGTAGGCGAGTTCTTGTCTCGATCGACAAGGGCTTGCTTGCCTGGGTCTTAGGATGGTCGTATTCTTGCTCGCCATCCACAACCATACTCGTGTGGTGATCGCTGGCTCGTCTGAGCTTTTGTGCCTTGCTTGGTTTCCGCTGCTTGTCTATGTTCTTATGCACCTAGGCGAACACGAGCTGGCCTTTGAAGTTCTGGTGTGTTCCCTAAGGTCTTTGGTTGGGGCTCGCCCAATAAAGCTCCCCTAGACTTACACTCGCTCGTTTCGAGCTCTCCGTCTAGCTTTTTCCTTTCCTGGGCGAGCTAATCTAACATTGTGCGCGCACCTCTGCCAGACCCTTCGGCTTGTTCCTTGCTTGCCCATCTAGATCGTTTCTCGCGCCTTGGCACGTGCTTTACCAAACGAGCCTTGCTGTGGAGGCTGGGCTGCGGCGTTGGTCATGCAATCGCCACATGCCATTCAATCGCCGAAAGTGCCTGCTGCAGTGGTCTTGTGCTCACCACATGACACTGCATTCGTCAGCATTGCTTCACGCCTTGTGTGCCGGAGGCTGGGCTCACGGGAGCCATTCGCTCGCCTAGAATGCCTACCATGTGACTTTTTATAGCTCGCATGGCTGTTGCATAAGATGAACTACTTTATCGCAATATAACCTGTCAAATGTGCTCACCATTACCTTTTATCTATTGGGCCAACATGCAGCTTGGGATCAGTGCTTTTGTATTTACACTACCGCCTTGCGTACGACGAATTGACTCGTCGTGGCAGGAGCCCTTCTGTTGCGGCGATGCCTGTCGTACGTTAGTTGTTTTCTTGATCTTTTACTCTACAAGCCGTGCTCACCATCATCTCTGTACTGCCCAAAACTGTCGCGAATGTGCGATGCCCGCCATCGTGGCTTTCTCTTTCGCCAAAACTCGTGCTGTGTTAACTGTGCTCTCCTGTTCTGGCTGTTGATAGGCGAGCCTCAATCTCTCATCGAAGGCCTGCGATGCAACATGCCCGCCACATTCATGCTTGCGGGTGTTCTTCGTGTAACACCTTACCTCCCTTGCAAGCATGAGTTGCTATCTCCCGCCAAAGGGTCCTATCGCATAGTCCTGCTCACCCACATTCCGCTCCTGGCGCGAGCCAACGTAACAATCCTTTGCTCGCCATCGCCAAACAAGCATTTCTAGTTAGGCTTTGTTTGCACCATGCATAGTTCTACCGAGGCACCTACCGCACACATTTAAACTTCCTCCACACTAAAGTGGAGTTGGATAAAAACATTATAGCAAAAGCTTGTCCAGCAATTCTTGGTTCGAGCTTTGCCTCTAGAGTTTTGGGCCCCGTTACTCAAGTTGGTTAGGAGTGCGGGCCCGTCAGCCCAAGGTGATCAAAAATACAATCTCATCGACCTAAGATGACGGGGGAGATTGATTTCCACAACAAATCCATTCGGATTGCAAACGACTCCATTGAAGTTACACGCAGATTTTCCCGGACCACTAGGCGGCCAATTAAGGCTAATTGAGACTGCAGGTGGAGGAAATACAATACACTAAAGCATATAACACGAGGGCTACTTTAGTGTTTGAAAATTTCAGCTCAATTCACGTGTAGAGATATGGAAACCAAACGATTAGAATGAAAAATATACACCCGAAAGCAATTTGGTTCACGTAAAAATTTTCTATCTACTGCAGTACTGCCTGGTTCTTTTCTTTTACTTCCTTTTCTTCAACAATTTTGGGCTAGAATTTAAGAGTCCAACGAAGAATATTTTACCAGGTTTGGTAGGAGAAAACTGGGTTTAATCCTAGGAAGCAAGAAAAATAGTCATCAAATTTAGTTCTTGATCAGCATTTCACGCCATGCTTCAGGATTTCAAACCATTTCTTGTGATTTCACCCATCCATCGCTTTCAGCATCTCATGAATCTCTCATAGTCTCCAGACTCCGGGTTCAAAATCGACATACTTTCTTGTCTCATTATGATTTGTTTATCTCTTTTGTGCATCAATTCCAGTAAACAAGATTAAGAAGGAAAACATTGGCCATGTTTGTGAGTCAAAAATCCCATACTCTCAGGCTTGAAGTCATTGGAGTGATGCAAGGAAGTACAGCAGATGGTGGAAAACCAATGGCTACTGGCTGCCACGTTTGACTGAAATCTCTGTAGATGTCCAGATCATCGATCTTGTCATTGGCTTGAAAGTGACAAGAAGACTGAAAAACTATAGTCCGACCGAAGAAATATATATATATATATAGGCAGGTTCTTGGAATTGATTGTTGAAGCATGGAAATTGGTTTTATCTAGTTTCAGTGCATTGCTTGACTCACATTGATATTTGTAAATTTTGCCATCTATCAACCTTAAACCAGAAAGAAGAGTTGGTCGCGTGAATTGCTCTGCCGCATGCACCTTTCGCGTGACAGATTGTTCTATCGCATGAATATTTTGTCGTATGCACCTTACGTGTAATAGACTATTTTTTGTCACGTGAATAGTCTGCCGCATGCACCTTACGCGCGACAGACTATTTTCTGTCACTTGAATAGTCTATCGCATGCTCCTTTCATACGACAGATTGTTCTGTCGCGTGAAACCTTGCACGCGACAAACTATTCAAAAAGAGTGGAGGTAACGAAACACTCCCTGGAGTTTTTGATAAGCGTCTCATTTATTGAGGTAGTTGACTAAAAATAGTTCTTTTTTCTTATTTTTCTCTTTTGAAGCTTTTTACAATATAAATTTTCTTCTAGGAAACGTATATAATACGCAATTGACTAACTCCAATTTGTTGGCATCATCATTGGCAGTCTCAGTCTTCTGTCAACGAACTTTGATGGGTTTTAAAATAGATTGAAGTGGAGTAGCTTTGAATGATGGTTGTGCAGAGCTGGGACAACGTGATGCAGTTCTCAACAGTGAAAAGCAAAGAGCTAAAATGGAAACTTTGTTTATTTTATGAGAGGAAATTGCCAAGATAATGATTTGTGATTGGTGTTTCTTGAGAGGTAATGATTGTTTTTTGTAATTTAATTTAATTATTGTCTTAACATTCATTAAAAAAATATCTTTTGTTCTGGCTTCTTCATTACTTCTTCATTTCTACCCAAATACAACTTCTCTTTTACAGAATGTACACACGTCTTCATTTACTTGTTACCTAATTTCCAGAATGAAAAATTTATGCCCGCGATAGGCTCTTATGTAAGCGTGAAACCTTGGGTGCGACGGACTGTTCTATCGCATGCACATGCCACTCTATCACCACTGTATATATAATATATATTTTTTATTTTTTATTTATTTGTTTATTTATTTATTTATTTATTTATTTTTTATTATTATTATTATTATTATTATTATTATTATTATTTTAAGCATTTTCGTTTAATGCTTAAAAACAAAAGTTGTTCGTATATGATTTGTAAATCCATGCGTACACACTCTATCGTGCCCATGAGCCTGTGTGCGCGGCAAACCTTTGCTCGTATGCACACGGGAGACAGGTTTACCACTCGTCGCCCTATCGCCTGTGACATACCCCTTGGCTCGTCTCTCTCACGAGTTTCTGTACAGCCTGCGATAGGCTCAATTACGAGAGGATTATCTTAAACAAATCTACCATGGCCTTCACACCCTTTCACAGATCGTGTTCTCAACATTTTTTATAATTGGCTTTTTGTTCGTTTCCCAAAGACAACTCCAAATATTGTTACCCAAAATACAACAATTACTTTTGATGACGTACGAATCTCGATCTGCGTCTTAACCTGTCTCCAAGAACTCTGCAAGAAAGAAAATGATCAGAGGGTGCAGGGGGTTTCCCTTGTGCTCACACTCTGATGCTTAAGTTAGATAAGATTTTGGAAGGTTTCAGTCAGCCAATAGAGATTAGGATTTAAAAATGATTCTTGTGACTATTTATAGGAGTAATATAGCGAGTAATTACGGTTAAGACCCATAGCTTAAATGATAACCTAGTGGATCTTTCATGACCCTTCTTAGTCCTCTTTCCTCTTGGGCTTAGACTACCATTAAGCCCAATGTTCTTCAGCATGACTTATATCAAGGCCCAATGACCTTTAGTAAGATTCTCATCAGGTAAAAATATTGATATTGTTTTGTGAAGATATCATTCCGTTAAAGTATTTCATAAAAGTGTTGCTACGTAAAAACATTGTTCATAAAATGTTGTTCAGTAAATCGATCTTGTTATCTATTTTGTATTACCTTAATTAAAATGTGATTAAAATAACTTCAAAAAATTTTTGAAAATAAAATATCCATATAAAATAATAATTTCTCTTTTTAAAGTTCATCGGTCCGCATCTAAGGAAATTTTACGAGGTTAAAATCAAAATTCACAATAATATTATATTACAGTACTATCATATTCAAAAGTTATTTACCATATGAAAAAAGTATATTAAAAAGATTTAAATAAAAAGTAGACTCATCATTAAGAATTAAGCCTTTTATCAAAACGCATAAAGCAGTTTTCTTTTTTTTTTAATTACAGGTATTTTCATCCATTTTACGGTTTGAGATTAATCTTATTTGGATCGAAAGTGATAAATAAAGCAGTTTACAACCCATAAAAAGTTATACTCCTAAAGTAGTAAAATTGAAAATAGGGCCTACAATGGTCGGATTGGATTTGGTCAGCTTTGGTTCGCGTGAATGTGGTGAACAGTAAATTTGATTCGGTTTTATTTATTTATTTATTAAAATTCACATATAATCTACATGCAAATACAATTTACCTATTATATTTTGAAAATAAATAATTACAAATTAAAAGAAAACATAAAATTTAGGAAATAAGAATAAAGATTAAAAAATTATTAAAATTTGAGTATGTTCCATGAATTGTGTGGATCTTTTTTCTTTTGCCAACCGAATCAACATCCTTTAAAATTGTTTTTAAAGGGACCACCAAACTGCAAATCCCATCATAAAACTTCAATCCATTTTACATCTTCACAGCATTGGAAAAATAAAAATGAGAACCAACACCAAGAAAAAATGAACATTTACAAAATGATTTCAAAGGTCATTGTTAATACGTTGAAATCCATTTTACCAAAGTGTATTAGCAAATCCCAAAGTGCCTTTGTTCTGGGGAGGTTAATTTCAGATAATGTCTTAGTGGCCTATGAGTTACTACATACATTGAAAAAAAGACAAAGGGAAAATCTAGTTGTTTTGCCCTTAAATTAGACATGAGTAAAGCTTATGACAGGGTGGAATGAAATTTTTTAAAGGCAATAATGAATAGAATGGGGTTTCACCATTGTTGGATCTCGTTAGTCATGAACTGTGTCACATTTGTCTCTTACTCTATTTTGGTTAATGGTATGATCACAGATTCTTTTTATCCAACAAGAGGACTTCGACAAGGAGACCCTCTTTCTCCTTACCTTTTTTTAATCTGTACTGAAGGCCTTTTAGCTATGTTATCGAAGTTCAACAAATAAGGGATACTGCAAGGTGTAAGAGCTAATTGAAATGGGCCTCGAGTCACACACCTGTTCATTGCTGATGACAGCTTATTATTTGCAAGAGCAAATAGAAGTGAAAGCGAGAAGGTGCAGTACGTGCTAAAAAAATATGAGGAACGCTCGGGTCAAAAAATCAATTTCGACAAATTGGCTCTTTTTTTCAGTGGGAATGCAGATGCAAGGTGTAAGGAAAGCATTGAGCAAGTATTTGGTATACAGGACACAGCCAACCTGGAGAAGTACCTAGGAATGCCTACTATGGTCGAAAAAGAGAAGAGGAAGGCTTTTGCAATGTTGAAAGAGAGAGTTGAGCAAAAAATGAGGAGCTGGAGTCATAGGCTGTTATCCATGGGAGATAAAGAGGTGTTTTTAAAGGCAGTAATTCAAGCAATTCCAACATACATTATGGGCTGCTTTATGTTACCAAAGTCAGTATGCACTGAGTTGGACAGTATGATAAGCAATTTTTGGTGGAAACACAATAACTCTAGAAAGGGAATTCATTGGGTAAATTGGATGGACATGTGCGAAAGTAAGTTGGAAGGTGGAATGGGCTTCAGGAATATGGAGTGGTTTAACAAAGCACTTTTAGCCAAACAGGGATGCAGGCTCCTGAATTAGTCAAACACTTTGGCATATCAGGTACTACGCAGTAAGTACTTCACTGAAGGGGAATTCCTAGGAGCAAAGATTGGAAGCTGCCCGTCACTTACATGGCGTAGTATTTAGGAAGCACAAGAGCTGTTGCAACAAGGGATTAGATGGAGAGTGGGCAATGGTAAAAACATTCAAATATGGGAGGACAAATGGGTGGACTAAAATCCCACTTTTAAAATCCAATCGGGACAAGATAGTGATCATGGCATTGCAAAGGTCTGTTGTTTAATAGATGAGCAAAGGAGATAATGGAGGTGGGATGTGATTCAGAGAATATTTCAAAGAGATGAAGCAGAATACATATGCTCAATACCTTTGAGTCATCGAGATATTCCTGACAGATTAATATGGAGTTTTAGTAGGGACGGGGTGTACAATGTCAAGAGCGGGTACATATTATTAAGCATAAACGCAGGGGAACTGGCGACGTTGGCAACACAAGACACTTGGAAAAGAATCTGGAATGCAAAGGTGCCAACTAAACTTAAAATTCTTGCATGGAAAGTGGCACGTGGAGCTCTACCAATCTTGGCTAATCTGCAAAAACGCCACATAATGGAAGAAGCAATATGTTTTCGATGTAAAGAAGGGGAGGAAATGGTCTCTCATGCATTACACAAATGCACCAAAGCAAAGGATTTGTGGAGGTGTTTTAATTGGGATTAGGATTTCTCACAAGCTAATAATGCAGCAGTAGACTTATTAGAGACCTTCAGGCAGCTAAACAAAAAGCAGATTCAACAACTCATCTTCTCCTTGTGGGGAATATGGCATAGCAGAAATCAAGAACTACATGAAGAAATAACCACAACGCCCACAGTGCTGGTATCTTATATAAAACAGTATATGGAGGATTTTAACAGAGCTCAAATGGCATTGCAACCAAGGGATGTGAACGAAGATCAAAGGTGGCGACCTCCTTCAAGGGATTGTTATAAAGTTAATTTCGATGGGGCTGTTAATAAACAAGAGCAAAAAGGTGGATTTGGCGTGATCATATGGGATAAAGATGGATATGTCATGGGCGCACATGCAGGAAACTTTGAATGGAAAACAGACCCAAGATTAGTTCAGACATTGGCAGCTTTAAAAGCATTAATATTTGCTGAAGAGATGGGATTCCAACAAATAGAGTTGGGAAGAGATGCATTAGAGGTAGTCATGAGTTTGAAGAACAACAAACACGACCTGTCCTCTATTGGTGTAGTTACAGTAGATGTTCGGGAAAAGATACGGTCATTCCAACGATGTACCCTAAGCCACACTTTAAGAGGAGGAAACAAAGTTACACATGAACTCTCAAAGATAGGATTACTTCTCAGTAAAGATAGATATTGGATAAAGGACTATCCTAGTTCTATTATAAATGTTCTGGACATTGATGTTGATTATTTGAGTTAATAAAATGAAGTTGATTATTTTCTCAAAAAAAAAAAGTAAGAATAATCGACATCATTTTTAATTTTTTTTTCAATTTAATATGGAGCCCAATCAAGAATCTAACAACATACATACCCATTATGAGCAGTCAATTGTTGTTATCGGTAACAATCAGTCAAATCTTTAATATAAACTAAAGAATAATTCTAAACAAGAACCATAGTCACCTAAAAACAAAGCAGCGCAACAGAAGTAGAAACCATGAAGGCATAGATCAAGATCAAGATCCCGATTCTAAAATGGAATACCCACTCCCTGTAGTACTTAGCAAAGTAACTTTTAGGGGTTCCTGGTAAAGAATCTCAAACTCACCCTCTTCTCCAAACCATCAACAAACTCACCATTATTAATCCTCAATTTCATTTCCCTAAGCTTTTCAGTAGCCAACCCTAGAGTCAGCTTGTGACACCTCTTCTAGTACTTGAACCCATTAATGCACCTCAAGGTTTGAGCCACTGTGATAGGAATTAAGTCTGTTTGTTGTGAAATGAGGCAATTTGAGAGTGCCCCCAACTCTAGAATTTCAAAAGAGAGAAGAGTAGAAAGTTTTGGCAGAATTCACATGCCTTTTTCCCTCCAATTACTAGCCTTTTAAAGGTTGTTTTAACAATTTGTTTTTGACATGTGTCTATACAATATACTATCATAGGTTGTTAATGCGATACATGCACACGTACATATAACAATATATCCATAAAAGAAATAGCAATACTATCTAACACCAGTCCATCCATCATCCTCCGCCCTGCCTCTCTTCCTTAGTTGGATGTAGAAGCTTGCTTCTTTTTAGTTACTGGAACTATCACGTAATCTTATTGCTGCCTTGAAACTTGGCAGTTGCAACCTGAGCATCTTCTTCAGGGACTTCCACCTTGTAGTCTTGTATCATTGCCCCATCCATCGAGATTGACCTTGCCCTCAAGGTTAAATTTTCGAAAAGATTTGTAGAATTCTGGACATGCAACCTATGTCACATCTTCCAATTGTAAGCCTTCCCACTGTACTAAGGTTGCATCTTCCTTTTGTTATACACCTAAATGAATCACTGTTGCAAAATGTTAGATGGTTGGATAAAGGGATCACTTTCCTCAAAATGAGCTGGTAATTCAGCAAGATAATAGGAAACATTCTGGCAATATGGTTTGAGAGGAGAGACATGAAAAACATTGTAAATCTTCGCATGAGCAAGAAATTCTAAATGGTAAGCGACCTTACCTACCCAAGCACTGACTTGAAAGGGACCATAAAATCGTTTGTTGAGTTTGGAATATGGTTTCTGCAACAAAGAAGTTTGCCTGTAATGTTGCAATTTCACCAAAACCAAATTGCCTTCTTGAAATGTAACATCATGCTTTTGTTTATCAGCTAATTGCTTCACTCAATTTCTACTACAAGCCAAATTCAGCTTGTGTTGTCGCTATAGTGTAAGGACCGGGAGTGCCTGGATCTTCATTAACCAGGGATTTACCACCCCAGTACCTTACTCATCTGTACTATCCGCTTTGGAAGCCCCTTACGATTTTATCGAGGAATAACACCCCAATTCATGTCCGCATGTCTCGAACCCTTGACTTCTTACAAGTGTTGAGACATGCGGACGCTTGGTTAGCATGTCTCAACACTTGCAAGAGGTCAAGGGTTCGAGACATGCGGACGCTTGGTTAGCATGTCTCAACACTTGCAAGAGGTCAAGGGTTCGAGACATGCAAACG